>OY365810.1:18569796-18887076 GCA_959347315.1 Bimastos eiseni
AAATGGCTGTTTAAAATTTGACATGCTGGCGAAATTCACACAAAATTCGATCATCGATGATAAACAATGGCAGCCTGAAGGTCAAGGATGTTTTGAACGGCGCTTTCCTATTCCTTTAGCGAATTTCTATAAGGTTGGAAAGTCGATTTTGACATAAATAATGATGACTCAAAGTGCTAAAAAAATGATGTGAGTCAAAAAATTTAATTTGCATTAAATAATCTAATCAGTGTTAATAATTTAATGCATTTGTCGCTGAATTAACTCGTTAATTGCCCACCTTTACAAAAAATATAATTATTCAACTCTGTGTGTCATGATTAATAGGATCGACCGAAACTCAGTTCAGCCCGAGTTTCGTAGTGCTCGACAATACTTGAACTCGGACAAACAATTGGTCCGAGTATTAATCTTCCCGATTTTCTGATTTATTAAGTTACAAAGCAACAAGCAACCTAACTAAAAACACAAATACTGTTACTATTGGTGCTTAACTAGTTACAGCTTCCTAGAGTCAACTTAGGCAAAAGAAAACATTCTTATAAGTTGTGCAAACTGTCAAACTAACAATCAAGAGAATGAGACATTTGTTAAATATTTTTAACTCAGTACTCGGACTTGGTAAGAAATTCAAACTCGGTTCATCTCTAACGCTTAATGCATTAAGCCATTAAATGCAAGCATCTATGAGCAACAGAGAAATACGTTTGCTAAACACATTGAATCAAGATTCATGTTCGAGTGCTAGGTACTATAAGGAGGTTTCAGAGTACAATAAAACATAAAGACAAAAGTGAACAGAACAGAGTCAATGCTAGAAAATGGCAGTTACCAAATAATAATCATTTGGTTATGTTCCACTGGCCTGCAAATTGTCTAGAAACTGGTACAGCAGGTCATACACAGCCTACCATCCTCTATGTTATAGCAAAACACAGATCAGATTAAAGAACACCCACAACAAAGTCAAAGTCCATTTTGTGACAAAGACAACAATGTCCATCCCTCTAATTCGTTATACCTTAAAAGCATGTAGTTACAAAGTCTCTGAAAGTCACACACTAAAATATCAAGTTATATGAAACAACCTGTTTCAAACACCAAAAACTACCTAAACATTTATTGAATTCCAGCAGCTAGTCACACACTAAAATATCAGGCCAAGCAACAAGAATACAAATGACTTTGATTTTCTAATTCACACAAGAGATAACAAATGTCAATCAGGACTCTAACATTCCTACTCTGCTGCTCTGGGCAAAGCAAGTCGATTATAGTAGTAAATGTAAATTACTGTTACCCTTGTGTTGCCTGCTGACACCATTCAAGTAAGGTCTTTTCCAAGTTGGTCTGCTGCCTTTCAGGTGACCCTTCCTTCAAGACATCCTTCATCTTAAAAAAATAAATTTATACAAGTATAACCTCATTAGCACAACCACAATCCTATGCAGAAATCTAAAAAGCTAAATGAATGAGAAAAATATGAAACATCCAGATACAGTGTGGATTACGCTACAGGATAATGAGCTGTTCTGCTTAGCGCAGTGTATTATATGGACGGTCAAACAAACATATGGTCGGTCGAATAGGTGGACTGATGGTCGGACAGATGAACAGGCAGTTAGATTAGACAGATGTACGGATTTCACTATTGATATCTATAGATCATCAAAGTTGAATCACTGCCATTTGTTTTCAGGCAGTGTTCAATAAAGGCATCAATTTAGACTGAGTTAAATGTTAAATGTTCAATGTTAAAGTCTCCAAAAACTCAAGAATCGATTGTTCTGTTGAAGAACCTACCTGCCAGTGGAGAATTATATTCCAAACAAGGCCAAGAGTCAGCTTTGGATTTCCATCAACTATATCATCACTGCTAATGTTGACCAATTTTACCTGTTACATAAGACAAAAGATATTGTAGTCAATTTCCAATCTCGTCGTCATCATCATCACCACACCACCATTTCATCATCAGCAGAATTTATTTATTATTCTCCTCTACAGCCACTCACCTCCTCACTCACTGGCCATTATTGTCATCATCATTAATATCACACAAGGCCTGACAAGCCTGAAGATGCTTAAATTGTTTGCATACCAGATATTTCTTACCCTTATTCTGTATCCACTAGATTTTGGGGTTATAATTCCAGGGGGCCCAGTAGAGTAGTGGTGAACACAGTGGCACGCAGTGCTGAGGAACCAAGTTCGAGACCCGTATCCCCTAAGACTGACTTCTTTCCTTCTCTCGCTAGATGGCGTTTGTTAAAAATAAAGATGTGTAGCGCAATGGTCGCCCTGCATAGCTGTCAAAGGCTAAATTCAACTCCTGTAATAACTCGTCATCATTCGCTCATACTGTACTTGTAATTATACTGCAGTTTGTCAGTTTTGAAATTAAAAATGAAGATTTTTATTATTATTATTTCACATTTAATGGTCAAAACTAGAGCTGTTAATGATTAAATGTTTTCAATAGCTAACCATCAAGAAATAATGATTAATTAATTGATATATATACGCTATACATATATATATATATATATGTATAGCATATATATATATATATATAAGAGCTGCGGAAATTAACGATTAATTAATTAATTAATCGTTAATTTATTTTAACGATTAAATATTTTTTTAATGATTGTTTCAATTATTCTGCCCATCACTAGCATATATCAGAAGACTGGAAGCAACAATATAAACCGTATACATTGCAATATGGCAGCGGATGGTAATCAAGATATTAAACACATATCAGGTCGATTACATGAACAGTTTGGATTTAAATTTATTGTCTAACGGAAATATCAAAAATGTGGATAGCGTTTATTACATTCATTGCGACAAATCATTTGCATTTCATGGCTCTCTAGCACTTCGCTTACTTACTACCTCCAGAACAAACACCCGCAACAGTATGAGAAAGTTCAGTTTAGAGAGTCTACTGCGGCATTGTAATCTACATCTAAGCAGACTAATTTGAGTCAGTTTTGTCACCAGTCAGACCATCCAGTGAGTGATACCATACAGCGTGACATTCAAATATCACTTGCATACTGGACAGTTAGTAATGTCAGACCAATATCAATATTAAATGATGATGGTCTTCAACAAGTATTATGTACTGCGCTTCAAAATGCTGAATATAAACTACCTTGCTGGCACACAATTGACAAATTGTTGACTGACATAAGTTTTAAAGAAACGGTGACACACGCAAAAGGAATTGAGTTAACGTCTGATTTTTGGACATCTCTCGGCAATGAAAGTTATTGAAATGTCATTAATTTGTCTGTAAATTTGTTATTAAATCGAAATTAGCCATTAATTAATCATTAATTTTTAAAAAGTTAACTATTAAAATTAAATTAATCGTTAACAGCAATAATATATATGTATAGCTCTTTCTTACATGCAACGTTCCAGTCTGTACTCAATGCAGCTGCTCATTTTTCGTTTCTCACATACTTCTACTTTCATGACTCAACATCTTCATGGGCTTCCCCTAACTGATAGGATTCAGTTCAAAATCCTCTTTCTAACATGTAAAGCGTTTCTGGGTCAAGCTCCACGCTATCTTTGTGATCTTATCCGGCCTAGCTCGGCTACCTCTGGACGTTCTCTCCACTCCTTAACCATCAGGACCTTCTCGTACATCAGTTTAAAACTGCCACAGCTCAGCATCGTGCCTATGCCTCTGTTGGCTCTTTGCTATGGAGCAGTCTTCCTGCTGTGACTTGTGCTGCAATCTTATCTAGGAGCACAATTGTTTCTGCTCGTTCTCTTAAGATTTCTTTTCTCTAGGGGTTATTCACACTGGGAACGCCTCTGACTAGGTTGTTCTGTGAGAAGCGCTTTATAAATCCGTAAATAGAAAAGAATATACGTTAAAAAAGAGTGCAAAATCTTAAACATACAATTTTTAATAACACTTTGTTTTAGGCTGACTGTGATCAAAGCCAGTTCAGCCACTGCAGGAATACAACTCTGAATTCAATCATCAGATTCACTAGAAAACTTGCAATAATCAGTCAAATGAATGTAACTGTTTACTCTGACTGCACCCTTATTGAAACTCTCAAAGTCTTCATAATAGTCGCATTCTCTGCACATCACCTAGCATTACTTTATAGTTAAGAAAATACAGCATATTTCACCCACTTTGCATCCCCGTATGGGTGTGCTAACTAACTCGTTGAAATAATAAAACAATGAATGCATATTTAAGCTCAATAATCAAGATAGGTAACTTATAAGTCTTCATTGTGCAATCAATCTTACATTATATTCTTCTTCTAGCAATCTAATGGCATGATTGACGTTATTCAGATGGTGGACACGCATCCGACCACGTTCAGGTCTCTGCAAGGACAAATACCATCCATTATAAAAATCATATTTTATAACAAGGGGATAACATTAACAGAATGAACTCAGTATTGTTCAAAGTATTTTGCAAAATCATTTATGCAACAGTAAACTAAGTACTCCTGTATGAAGAAGAAGAAGAGCAGTCCCTAAAGCTATTCCTGAGGCACTGTGATGCAGCCATAATAATGCTGAAAGGGGCAACATTTAGTGCCACACAGCAGCCAGCTTTAAAGACCTCATTTTCTTAGCCATGGCATATCAGGGTAGGATCCTCTCCCTCACCATCTCATCTTCCCACTGACAGTGTATGGTCAGTGTGTACATTGCAGCTGAGTTAACTAGGAGTGCAGATAGAGACAGTAAAGCACACCAACCGCTATAATATCGAGCACCTTAATAAATAAGATTATTTTACTTAAGTAAAAAAGTACAAAGTATTCTTACAAGTAATATTTAAAAAAATTATTTTTAAAAATATTTTAAAAAACGTTTCTATGTACAAAACACATACGAAAATAGTGTTTATAAGAATGGCGTATAAATGTATGTAAGACATCATACCCAGATGAAGTTTGGATTTTGTAATTGTACATACTTCTAGGTTACATGCCCTTCTGCTTAATGATGGCTATTGGTCAATACATTGTACAAGAACTGAATACTGCCCTTTTCAGCATTACCTTTATACACATAAGCCATATCCTCCAACAACTTCACAGTAACACTCATATGATCGCATGTTTCTTCAAGAATGGTATCGACGTATCTCGGCCTGGGTGGATGGTATAAGCTACCGATGTAGTAGCAGTAATCCACATAAACTCAATCTCAACAGCATACAGTATTTCTGGTTTGAAATTAGTTGGCTTTAGAGCATGTCGGCAGTATATTGCAATGCCTCAAATATAGAAATAAGTAGAGCTGTACCGATATCACTTTTTGCCAATTATGCCGATTATTCATCTGCCGATATCCGATTATTTAGCCAATTATTTTGCTGATTATTTCTTTGTGTTTCCCAAGATGTCCGGTTCCAAAAGATAAACCTACTGCTACTGCCTATTGTTGTGATACAAGCAAACACATCCCCTGTAGGAGACGTATGCATGTAGTTGGTGACTAATCCTAGGCAGACAATACAGATTAGACACAACGCCCGCCCATCGAACGGCGCCCAGGGTAATTAAAGGCCAAGGCACGGCTGTCCTATTCACAGCCACCCATCTAGTCTCAGCCTCTCAGGCCACTGACATGTGTCGGGGAGATCTGATTGGCAGCTAGCATGTATTCATTAGGCATGCCTCCACAATGTACATTCATCCGTTTCTCTGTTGAATTGGCCAGCCATTCCTTGGCCCATAATCAGGCACTATGGTCTCACTCTGCACAAGACCTATGTTGACACATTCCCATGGTCTTTACTAGCACAGTGGGTGGTCTCACCACTGGTCTGAAGAAGCCAATGGCTCGACAACACGATATAGGAACGGAATCAAATGCCATCCTTCATAGACCCAGTGATGTTGCTGTCGCCATTTTGCCTTTATAGCATGAAAATAATATTATTAAATAAAAAAACTAATTTTTAATATCGGCGCCGATTATCTTGCCGATATCCGATATTGTCGATATCTCTATAATCGGCCCGATTAATCGGCCGGCCGATTAATCGGTACAGCTCTAGAAATAAGGAAGAAAATTTTATTGTGGAAGCCACAACAACAGCACAGTGATATTGTCTATTGTAATTACCAGAATATGCCCTGTAAGAAGTGCAAGCAGAGAAAGCAACTGAGTTCCATCTCTCAAGTCTTCGAAAAGATTCACAATTATAGGCTGACCAGATCGATTCAGCCTAACATTAATCCACTTTGTAAAAGTCTTCTTTTGTGTGTCCAGACTTTCACCTGCAATGAAATCAACAAATATCATCAAAAGTTGTTATCGTGCACCATTTTTAAAGTTTTACAATACCAGCAACTGCGCTAACCATAAAAACAACTCATTTCTAACTGTAGTAAAAGTCTGCTTACACATGTTTTATTAACACTGGATTTGCAAGCTGGATTTGCTTCCACCTTTCCTCCTGAAAGACTTTTGGGATGATTTTCTTCTGTTCTTGACTATTTAGTGCATTACTAGGCCAGGGTTCGGTCCCAGTGCTCCACAAGAGGGCAGTAGTTATCCTGTCCCTAAGAAAACTGGGTCTGGACCCCACCCTTCCAGCAAACTACCAATCAATCTCAAATCTTTCTTTCCTCTATAAGCTCCTTAAGCACTGTGTGGCTGACCACACAGGATTCTAATTCCCTCATGCTCCTTTGCAGTCTGGGTTCAGGAATTTTCACTCTACAGAAACAATGCTGTCCCATCTCTTAGCCGACATCTTTGGAACTATTGACTCTGGCAGAGTGACTCTTTTGGCGCTCTTCGATATAAGTGCGGCCTTCAACACTGTCGATCAGCTACAAAATCGAAAAGATTAATACTTGGACCAATTGTTTGTCCAAGTTCGAATTTTGCTGAGTACCAAGAAAATTGGACCTAGCTGAGTTCTGAACCGATTTTGCTCATCCCTAAATCAGACCAACATGAGTGCCAGAATCATCAGGGTGTAACGCTGGCTTCTAAGAAATAAACCTGATAACTAGAGTTGTACCAATATCACTTTTTGCCGATTATGTTGACACCGATTATTGCCGATTATTCATTTGCTGATACCCAATTATTTAGTCAATTATTTCATTGCGTTCCTCAAGATGTCCGGCTCCAAAAGATAGACCTACTGCTACTGCCTATTGTTGTGATACCAGCAAAACACTTGCTCTGTAGGAGACATATACATGTAGTTGGGGACTAATCCTAGGCAGGCAATACAGATTAGACACACCCCCTGCCGTCCAACAGTGCCCAGGCTAATTAAAGGCCATGGAACTGCTGGCCAATTCAACTGAGAAGCTGATGAATATACATCATACCCCAGTCTCAAGTCTGCTAGGTCCCTAAGAAAAGGAAATTGGATAACTGACTTCGCAGGTTCCTAATGAATACCTAATAGCTGCCATCTGATGGGACATAGCCTTGGGCCTTGGCTGAGCATTTGAGAGATTTGGATATAAAGAGCCTCCTGATTGTGAAGTTCATACATTGCTATAGCATGAATGCATAGACACAATACACCTTGCTCAAGTCTGCTAGGTCCCTAAGAAAAGGAAATTGGATAACTGACTTCCCACTTGGCCACACAGATAACGGGTACGAGGGCAGACGAGTTTATGAGTTTACAGCTAGAAATGCATATCAATATATCATTCGATGTCCACATCAAAATATATATATATATTTATTTATATATACGTGGGCGTGCGCGCGCGTGATCTGTGCGAGGCTAGGAGATGAAGCTATGTAACTATTTGCCCCTCCCTTGATGAACACAGACACAATGGCATATGAATGGGTGAAGCATTATGCATATCATTATATTATAAGGCAAGATTATCTTCCGGCCTGCTTGAGTCTATTCAGATAAACTGACCTAATTGCCCATCTACTGCAGACCTACAACAACAGACACGCTCTGCCACAGCCACCTATCTAGTCTCAGGCAACTGAAATGTTTGGGGAGATCTGATTGGCAGCTAGCATGTAATCATTAGGCATGCCTCCACGATGTATATTCATCTGTTTCTCTGTTGAATTGGCCAGCCGTTCCATGGCTTGAATTGACCAGCCATTCCTTGGTCTTTAAGCAAGCACTATGACTCACTCTGCACAACACACTGGGTGGTCTCACCACTGGTCTAAAGAAGTCATTAGCTTGACGACAGGATATGAGAATGGAACAAAATGCCGTCCTTCACAGACCCAGCAATGCTGCTGTCATCATTTTGCTTTTATAGAATGAAAATATTATAAAATAAAAAAATTAATTTTAATTATCTTGCCGATATCTCTATAATTGGCCCGATTAACTGGCGTACCACTCTGCTGATGACTAAAGTAGAAATGCACTTTGAATGAGAGAAGGCACATTTTATAAAGAACAGGAGAAAGAAGCAGTGAACCTTGCATTCTTTCACAAATATCTTCTTCATCTAATCAAAATTTACTTAATCTGAGATTATATGACAGGAAACTAAGTAAGACAAGGTATTAGAACATTCACGAACATCTTGTTCTCTACCATAAATTATAAAATATTTCTGCGGGCCAGAAATAAATCGTTGGCGGGATAGAAATGGCCCACAGGCTGGCTCTTTGACACCCCTGGATGTTCTATAGAATGTCTGCAAACAATTGTATTGGATATATCTTTACACTTTTGCATTCTTCAGGAAACAATCAGTCCTATATTGCCCTTAAATTCCAGACTGATCATACTGTGCACAGTTACCATTTCCATCAAGTTCATTAACTGTTTTATCTATACTTTTAATGTGCTTGATAGTGCAGTGGATATATATATGTGTGTGTGTGTGTGTGTGTGTGTGTGTGTGTGTGTGTGTGTGTGTGTGTGTGTGTGTGTGTGTGTGTGTGTGTGTGTGTGTGTGTGTGTGTGTGTGTGTGTGTGTGTGTGTGTGTGTGTGTGTGTGTGTGTGTGTGTGTGTGTGTGTGTGTGTGTGTGTGTGTGTGTGTGTGTGTAACATAGATCGAGAAGTCAGAAGTTCAAATCCCTGCCAGGGCAGAAATCTGGCTTAAAATTTCTGCTCTGAGTGCACCCACTAACAAATTCAGCTACAAAGAGTACACTGTCAGAAGATAATATGGGGAAAGGAGAGGATTGGTCACCTGACCTCATACACTGTGACTACAAAATGATGTTGTTAACACTTTGTACCATTTGCTGCCCAAGGGCTAGTCTTTCCTTCTTCTACTTATAATTATCTGTTTAATATAATGAAAATGGCTAATACCTATAGCATTTGTTCTATAGTTGCAATGTCTACAATCTGGTCTTACATGCAAAGGTCATAATCACTATAGCCCACAATTTGTGCAAGCCTCAATTTAAAAACCATTAAGTTGAAGTTAGACTACTTTAATAACTTTTCGTCATTCACACTATGTTTATAATCTTGTAGCTTGTCAGTTTGAAATATTAAAAATTCATAACAAAGGTATCGTTATTCTCAAAGCACAACTCTTCGAAAGCTATTCTATCATAATTCCCATATCCTAATTTTGGAGCAGTTCAATCTGAGAAGGTATTTCCTTCATATTTTCTCAGTTTGTATAATTTAAGTCAGCCAGTAAAATGGCAGATACAGGTGTACCTATTCTAATTTCCATGTACCACTCAATCTTACCTCTGTCGGTGTAGTACTATAACCACAAGGACAAATTCTATAAGTCAAGTGTATCTCGACCTGCAGTCAGTGTAACTGTGCCAACAAGAGGTGAAGAGGATCAGCGGCACTGTGCAAAGGACTTTGAAACCATGTCTAGTCAAACACGCTTTAAAATCTCAAATGCATAGGGCTTACAATCACTCCATTTCTAACAAGAATTGTTGATCATAACATCTTGTGTTTACAAAAATGGCTAATGGACAATCCAAGTCTAAATTTGTCTCAGGTCATAAATCTTCTTTCCCATGCTCGACTCAGCCAACATGGAATGACTCATATGCAATTTATTTCATTTAAACTTTCTGACTTCAGAAACCAATTTCTAATTCGAGTTGTCCAGCACTGCATAAGTTTTCCAGACCGATTGGATTTCAGCCAGGTTTCTCCAACAGACTGTCTTTCTGATGATGATTTCCCTTGAATCAACACAGTCTACCTGCCACCTCCTCTCTAGTGTTCTCATTAATTGGTAAAATTTAAGTGGTATGGCTTCTGGGAATGTCGTGATATCGGGAGTACATAAGGATTAGTCAATCTGGACTCGATTGGTCCCACACGGTCTGCAGATCATTCTTGATTACTTTAGAAAATAATGGTAAGTGTCGAAATGGTACTTGTGATACACATAGCTTGATGATCCAGCACAGACACACCTTGCAGCACAACACAAACTTGCCGCATACACTCGTGAATAAGTCGCAAAATTTTGGACAGTTTTTGAAAATGCGAAATTGGGGGTACAACTTATACACAAACCACATTCAAATTTCATGTGTCCAACGTGATAGTAGAGCAGAATCCGATAGCAAACGTACAAATTTCCTCATAATATCAGCTAGCATATATAAAATTGATTAAAATTAGGTACCCTCATAACTCATTTATTGTGTCTGATTTAAAGTTTCTATTTGTAGAAACTACATTTTGTACACAAATACAGCATTTAAAAAAATTATTTACAAGAAAAGCAGCAGAACACCCTCCTGATTGTTTCACCAATGATAGATCTATATGTCCACAATATATATGCAAATTTTCATGAAAATCATTAAATATACATTTTCACTATTGAGCTAGCCATAGACCCAACTTTCACAATTGTGGCAAGGAAAATGTTCTTCGAAAACCCAGACAAAATGAATCTAATCAGGCAATTACCAAATGTCTCATGAGACATATGTACCAAATGTATAAACCAGTATAAGTATTACAATATAAGTATCTCTGCCTGCTGAAATGATGTATGAAATTGTGCCAAAAAAATTGGATTCTGTGCAATTTTTTTTTAAATTATTGAAAACCACATGTAACACTACCTAAATTCTTGCACATTTAGAAATAGCACAACAAACTGATTACATAAAAAAGTTCAACCCTCTAAGCTCATTTAATGGCAGAGATATAATAGTCCAAAGTTGGTGGGTCAAGTTGTTTTGTTGCAGACCGGTTTTTGTATATTAAATTAAAAAATTAATATCTTGGTCAAATTTTGAGATATCCTGCTAAAATATTCACTTTTATTCAAGTGCATGTAGTTAATGTACAAAATATATTTTAGTGCTCCCGGTTTCTCTTATTTTAAGAAACTAGTCAAAATTATTGACATACAGAGTCCACTTTAATATATCATGGTTGAAAGGCCATCATTCCTATAGAATAAGTTGTGGCAATTTCAACTAGTTCATAACACTAAACAAAAATGCTATTTTTATTTTCTTATGAGTTTCAGTGTGACTGACAAGAATATTACAATGAAATCAATGAAACTGCTACAATTTCAAAGAAATGAGCAAAAGTTTTTATTGTCATAGAATAATAGGCCTACATTATATTAGGGCATAACCGGAAATCGCCTCAGACATTCACCTCGGCCGAATATTGGACTATTTGGAAGTATTCGCCTCAGCAAATATTACACCCACAAATAGCTAAAAATAACTTTTTTGAAAAAATAATTTTTTTTCATCAAATAAATTTAGGGCTAATGGACTTACTTATAAGTTATTGATTAATTAAAGAAGAACTTAACATGCCATTTGAATTTTCTTTAAAATAACGATGTTAATTTATTTTATATTTTAATTTCTTTTGGTTGCATTTCCCAGATGGCAACCAAATGATAAGATCAGTAATTTTCCTGCTTGAATTGGCTCCACCAACTTTCCAGTAAACGTGAGAGAGTAAAGACGTCGTTGGTAACTTCATATCTTAAATTTTATAACAAAGTTTTACATTATTTTTCGCAATAAAGTTATTAAATAATAAATTTATTATTGACATAGCCTAGAGTGAGACGATACGCTATATGAAGGATATTGCTATAGACTCTGCATTCAGTATAGATAGTTCTCCGTAGCTGTGCACGTGGCAGGTTAACTAAACTTTGCCTACTGATGGCACTCGCTGCCAGTCGCTGGCCAGATTTACCGCTACTATTCGATTCGTACCCGGATTCGTACCCGGTAAGTAGTTCATCCAAATACTCGGATTTGGTACTCGGTGGAAATTTTCTACTCGGTTATGCCCTAACGTATATATTACATGTAACAGTAAAGGTCTGCTTCAACTTTTGATAGTGCATTACCTCATTCTGTATGGCTGCTCAAGTTTCAGTATTATCTATGGTGGGGGTCAAAGAGCAGCCCCATAAGCCATCTCTGGCCCGCCAATGATGCTTTTATGGCCCACATAGCCTTGGCTAAAGAATAACACAATTTGAGAGTCAAAGTGAAAATTTGTAAATTTCAGGGTTAAATGTTTAATGAGTTTTCTATGACCTGTGCAATGAAATCAAGATAAAAAATTGAGATATGAGAAGCCCAATTTAACTGTTTGCATTATATAGATAGTGCTCTTCTCAGGTAAGACAAACAGGGAACACCACAGAGTAGCCATCTGGATGAACAAGAATGTTGATTCTAGTCTAATACCTTGCAATCTAGTGAGCAACAGAGTAATGACAGCCACAGTTTCATCTAGACCAAGAAACGTGACAGTGATACAATGCTATGCACCAACAGTAGACAAGTCAGACGAAGAAATCAATCAATTCTACACAGAGTTAAATCAGGTCATTGCAGAGACCCCCAAACAAAACATATTATTGATGATTGATTACAGGAGATTTCAATGCTACAGTTGGCGAGGGTGCATTGGAAACCAATATTCTCGGAAAATATGGGCACGGGAAAAGAAACAACAGAGGACAAACTTTGGTGGATTTCTGCACACAACACAAGCTGGTTATCACCAATATGCATACACTGTCACGTCATTTAGTGCATGTTCAACTTAAAATGTTTAGGGTAATAACATATTTGAGTCAAGTACAGGCTTGACAATATTTAAGAGATCCAAATCATTTTTACCGAGATATTTAAGTTTGAAAATGGTGAACGAACTTTTTTAAGATATTTCTTTTGCGTCAAAAAACCCTATATAACTGATTATGCAGAATCAGATTTTGGTAGCAATGAGACAGTAGTGAATACGAAAATGGTGCTGCAGTCACTGCTAATTTAAGTAAACCAACTAAAAAAACAAATTAAAGAGGAAATGTGTTCAGGTCATGTGGCTTACTTATTGCACTTACAAAACTATGAATCCTTATAAAAAAATCCAGAAACAAAATTCCATTAATTGTTATGTTTATACTAATTCAACTTAATGTCGTACAAGTGACATGGAATCACAAAACTAAATCAATTGCATTAAGAATTATAAAATCATTAGAAACTATCAAGCATTTAGAAATGAACATTTTCATTCATAAAAATGTGACAAATTAAAATTTTTGAGAAATAAGCTTGTTTAAATTTAACATTTATAATATTTGGGCAATATTCACAATATTACGATTACATGGTGTGTCGCCAAATTGGGTTGGAAGCTTAGGTGCGTGGCATGCCAAAAAAGATTTACACACCAAAGCAGCAGATGGCAAGACAGTCACCAGGCAACTCACATCATTTTAAAACACTATTAGTCACACATATTAATTTATATCATACTTATTAGCGATGTATTCATTAAGAACATCAGCAGAAATTGGAAGAAAATGAGATGAGACACTAATGCCACATCACATTCATCTGTCATATCTAATTTACGGCATAACCGAGTAGACAATTTATGCTGAGTACCGAATCTGAGTATCTGGATGCACTACTTGCCGGATCCAGGTACGAAACAAATAGTACTTACAACATTGGCCCGGCGAGTAGCATCCGCAGGGGAATCTTAAAATTTGCGACTTTCGTCACATTGGCCGTTTCGCATAATGCATAATTAGCAGATGTTTGTGCCCTTAATAACTACTAAAAGGAGTACGGCTTAAAATTAGAGCTGCACCGATATCACTTTTTGCTGATTATGCCGATACCGATTATTGCCGATTATTCATTTGCTGATACCCGATTATTTAGCCGATTATTTAGCCAATTATTTCTTTGTATTTCCCAAGATCTCCGGTTCCAAAAGATAAACCTACTGCTACTGCCTATTGTTGTGATACAAGCAAACACTTGCTGCGTAGGAGACGTATGCATGTAGTTGGGGACTAATCCTAGACAGGCAATACAGATTAGACACACCATCCGCCATCGAACTGTGCCCAGGGTAATTAAAGGCCAAGGAATGACTAGCCAATTCACAGCCACCCAACTAGTCTCAGCTTCTCAGGTGATTGGCAGCTAGCATGTATTCATTAGGCATGCCTCCACGATGTACATTCATCGGTTTCTCTGTTGAATTGGCCAGCCATTCCTTGGCCCATAATCAGGCACTATGGTCTCACTCTGCACAAGACCTATGTTGACACATTCCCACGGTCTATACTAGCACAGTGGGTGGTCTTACCACTGGTCTGAAGAAGCCATTGGCTCGACGACACGATATGGGAATGGAACGAAATGTCGTCCTTCACAGAAACAGTGATGTTGCTGTCCCCATTTTGCTTTTATAGCATGAAAATAATATTATTAAATAATAAAAACAAATTTTTAATACCGGCGCTGATTATCTTACTGATATCCGATATCTCTATAATTGGTCCGATTAATCGGCCGATTAATCGGTCCAGCTCTACTTAAAATTTATAATTTTTGTATTTAGATTGTTAAATGTTTATAAAAAATTATTGCATTAAAATATTTACAATTATTTATGTGCTTAATATTTGCCAAGACTTCCGAATAGTCCCGAAAAACGGGATAATCGGCCGAGGCGATTCTGGTTATGCCGTAATCTAATTGTTAGAAGCACACACATAAAATTTAAAGATTTAAAGAAAGATTTTATTAAAATCATTTCTGGACTTCCAGTTTGTCGGTTAGAGACGCCTGGGCAGAGTCCTGTGCACGACCGCACGACTTTTAGGCAGCCTTCCACTGGCTGAGTTGCAATGAGCTACAGTTGAGGGCCTGCAGCTCATTGCCTAACAAATCTACAGCACTCCATCGATGGCATTGCCCCTCCCTCCCACCCATAGCAAAAGCTGGTTTTTCATACTTATATTTTAACTCTACTACGAGTAATTGATGAGATGAGCCGTTTAAGCTTTAAATTCCAAAATATCTGACTGGGGCCAGAACATGGGCTAGAAATATCTGAAATGCAAATAGTTAAGAAAAACTAAAGCTCTATCAGTGTTGCTAAACTGTTATTTATTTAAGTGAATAACTTTAATCCTGGGAATCAAAAAGTTAAACAGGCACCAGCCAAAGGCAACACCACAAAATTAGAAGACTGTCCATACAGAGGCAGGTAATCGTGATAGACAACAGCTGCAAATCTGTGTCACAAGCAGACACAGCACTTTCCAAATCTTATCTCAAACATTTGCCAACATCAGAAACAGAAATAACTGATAAGCCTTTCTCTTTAGGTCAAACTCCAGCCAGTAGGCTGTCTCCTTCACCTCTGTTCCTGTTTCAGCAGAAAATTCTGGCTGCTTTCAAAGGGACCCATTAAACTTCAACAGTAGCCCATAGACACATTCACTACTATTAATAAAGATGGAATACATCTAGAACTGTACCGATATCGCTTTTTGCCGATTATGTCGATACTGATTATTGCCGATTATTCATTTGCCGATACACGATTATTTAGCCGATTACTTAATTGTATTTCCCAAGATATCCGATTCCAAAATATAGGCCTACTGCTACTAACTATTGTTGTGATACAAGCAAAACACTTGCTCCGTAGGAGACGTACAGGGCTGTTAATATCGCAATAAAGTATCTCAATACTTTGCGATACTTTTGTCAGTATCGCAGCGAGTATCACAATAGTTTGGTTTTGCTGGTATCGCACATGTATCGCGATACTTATTTTTAGCCTGTCAGCGATACTCGACACCAATACTTTTCTGACTGATTTTTATATGGTTTCTCAAGAAATATGCGAAGTCAATCGTTGCGCTTTGATAAGTTTGGGCCTATATATATAGCCTCTTTCAGCCATATGAATACCTTGGTGCAAACAGATGGAATATTTTAGGCTTAAATAAAGAAATGACCGAAGTAGGCTTATGTCCTTTTGCGTTCACTGATAGATATGGTTTACCTAATTAATTTTAGAGTGCCTGCGAATTTAATTGATCTTGAAAATGAATAGGACTGATGAAACGAAGATTGCAAGTGCGATATCAGAGCATTGTGCTCGAACAGCTTGCCTGAAGGCTACTTCAAAGACATTCTGATTGGCCCAAGGACCAATATATATATGCACAGGGGTGGAAAGTTCCCATGTTCCTTCGTGTCAACAGTTTTTTGGGCAATATTCACAAGCCAGAAATTTTAGATCCTTTCAAAATAACTAGCTGAATCATCAACCTTTACGAATGACAGCCGGGTATGTCAGTAAAATACAAAAGAATGCCGTTAGATTGGGGCAACATCTGTGTTTAACAGAAAAGCGTATACACAGAAATTTGATGAGTAACCATTCCTCTTATCTAGATCCCTTGTGATTGACCCAAGCGATTCCTTGGAAAAGTTTCTATAATTATTGGTGCATGAATTATAATTTATGCTAACATCGAAATAAGCAAGCATAATGAAAAGTATTGGTAAAAGTATTGGCATTGGTATTGCAATACTTTCAGAAAAAGTATTGGCATTGGTATCGCAATACTTTTAATTAGGAAGTATTGGTATTGCTATTGCAATACTTTTTTCCAGTATTGTTAACAGCCCTGGAGATGTATACATTTAGTTGAGGACTAATCCTAGGTAGAGCTGTACCGATATCACTGTTTGCCGATTATGCCGATACCGATTATTGCCGATTATTCATTTGCGGATACCCGATTATTTAGCCGATTATTTAATTGTGTTTCCCAAGATGTCCGGTTCCAAAAGATAGACCAACTGCTCCTGACTATTGTTGTGATACAAGCAAACACTTGCTCCGTAGGAGACGTATGCATGTAGTTGGGGACTAATCCTAGGCAGGCAATACAGATTAGACGCACCGCCCCCCTCGAACGGCGTCCAGGGTAATTAAAGGCCAAGGAACGGCTGGTCTATTCACAGCCACCCATCTAGTTTCAGCCTCTCAGGCGACTGAAATGTTTTGGGGAGATCTGATTGGCAGCTAGCATATATTCAATAGGCATTCATCGGTTTCTGTTGAATTGGCCAGCCGTTCCTTGGCTTGAATTGGCCAGCCATTCCTTGGCCCATAAGCAGGCACTATGACTCACTCCGCACAAGACCTATGTTGACACATTCCCACGGTCTATACTAGCACAGTGGGTGGTCTCACCACTGGTCTGAAGAAACCATTGGCTCGACACGATATGGGAACGGAACGAAATGCCGTCCTTCACATACTCAGTGATGTTGCTGTCGCCATTTTGCTTTTATAGACTGAAAATAATATTATAAAATAAAAAAATAATTTTTAACATTGGCGCCGATTATCTTGCCAATATTTGATATTGCCGATATATCTTTATAATCGGCCCGATTAATCGGCCAGCCGATTAATCGGTACAGCTCTAATCCTAGGCAGCCAATACAGATTAGGCACACCGCCCGCCCGCTGTCGGCCTTGCATGAAAGAGGAGGACAGACATATCTGTGTAACTGTAAAAAAGCTAGGGCAAATGGTTAGAGTACAGAATTATAGCCAACAAATTATTTTTATTTTTATTCTAAGTACTTTTTATTCATGAAAATATCAGCTCAGAAGATAGCAGAGAAGATGAATGGGCTACACAATGAGGATAGATTCTCTCTGAAGAACTGTAATCAAGGGACAAATGAAAGTGAAAAAGACCAGAAGAAGACCTCGAAGATGCTATCTGATTGGATGGTGAAAGATGGTCACACGACCCTGAAAGAGAGGGTTAAATACGGAGATGAATGGCGACATTGGAAGTACATACCCAGGCCCGGTTGAGTATATTGCATGCAAACTCAGTGAAGAGGTTCATGTTGCTTACAAACTTTACTACTCTGCATTTATTAGTCAAATTATTAAGAACCGTTAGATTTATGCGCATACATACACTGCTTGGTTTTGAATCGCAGCGTGGTATCTATGTCCGTCGAGCCCTCGACAGGACTGCTGCTGCTACTACTTCCTTCCTCCGTCATTTCTCATCACACTTCGGCAGCGAAGTTTTGCTAAATCCAGATGAAAATTAAATTACAGTCAAGATTATAAGTCAGGATCGTCCAAACTGAAATGCATTTGATGGCAGACCGTTAATACATCCAGATAATGCATAGTAGCGTTTCTGATTCGACGAAATTGCAACTAGCGCTGAGTAGTTCAGGCCTGTTACATCCAACGTCAAGACTAGTGTCTAGTCTGCTACTTCACTCGAAAAACAGTAACTTTCCAATCGTTGCACAACTATCGCAAATTGACGACTTTCCTGCCATTCGATCAATTACACCGATGAATCAAAACTTAGAGTTTGGCAACACGAGTATAATATTATCCTTTTCGAGATCTTGCTCAAATTGTGAATATCCATCCCGAATGACAACCTCGCAGCCGCATACACATCACACACATTACTGGAACGCAGCGCAGCTACCATCGATTACAAAACTCGATGACGCTAGAGTGAATCCATCGACTACTATTAGAAATAAAACATGCATTGATGCATTATAACAAACAACAAAGTGCAACTCCGAATCATTATGCAAAAACATATAGTTTGTTATTAATTCTATAGCTATTATTATTGATCACTGTCACTTATGTAAACATTTCTGCGTTATTGTCAGATTGTGTTATTTCTCATCATCATCATCATCATCATCATCATCATCATCATTGTCGAGAGCCAGTTCCAAAGTATGGAAGACACTTGATCGAGCTGCCTCCGGGATGCCATCCTTTCCATCCAGGCCTACACAACGAAGGTGGGCTCGGTCCGCGAGGCCACGGCTGGCTGCCCACCGCCGGTCTTTCCACCTACGAGCTGTGTTCTGTCCTCCCTATAGACCCGGTAACCGGTGAGGAACTGCGTCGGATGATACATGCATCGGCACCGAAGACTTGCAAACTGGATCCAATGCCATCGTTCCTCCTCCAGGAAAGCATCGACACCCTTCTGCCATTTCTCACAGTTCTCTACAATCGCTCCCTTCAAGAGGGTGTTCTTCCTGTTAGCCAGAAGAGATCCTATCTCGCTCCTGTTCCAAAGGCTGATGGACTCGATGCTGCGGAATCAACCAATTATAGGCCTATAGCAAAATTATGTTACATTTGTCTCTAAAATTATTCAGAAGCTATTAGCTGTACAGCTTATGCACTATCTTGACAATAATAGTGTGGCGTTTTCGCCAGTTCGGCTTGGCTGTCAGTGCTACCCCCTGTAGCAATCAGTGCTACCCCTGTAGCAATCAGTGCTACCCCCTGTAGCAATCTTTGCTACCCCCTGTAGCAATTAGTGCTACCCCATGGATGTAGCAATCAGTGCTACCCCCTGTAGCTATATAAAGGACTGCAGAGCTCAGTCGAGAGGATTGTTCGGGAACTGTTCGAGAATGACTGTGGTTGAACAGTGTCGTTCGATTGATAAGGATGATAGTCGAGATTTTGTTCGAGAATGACTATGATAGTTTGAGTTCGTTGTCTGCTGTTGAACGTTACAATAATACAAGTTTGTTCGTCATCGAGCTGGTGTAGTCTTTCGCTTAAGGACTCTGATTCTACCTTTGGGGCAGTCTTATATCCTACGCCAGACCCGGTAGGTCTTACCCAGCAGACACTCAAGAAGAAGACGGACTCTGATTCTACCTTCGGGGCAGTCTTAAATCCTACGCCAGACCCGGTAGGTCTTACCCAGCAGACACTCAAGAAGAAGACGGGGAAACCTCGGACTCGGCCTTCCGAGGTACCAGAAAAAGACGGGAAGGATCCCAAGGTTTCCCCATGGTGTTCGCCGATACGCTGAAGTGAGGTGAATCGGGAGGTTTGCCACAATAGCCTTCTCCCAACTTTCCAGTCAGGTTTCCGAAAAGTCACTCCACGGAAACCTCTCTTGTCCGCCTCCTCTCTGACATCTATGGGGCCATTGACAGGTAACTCTTCCTTCACGTTGTTTGACATATGCGATGCATTCGACACTGTCGATCACGAAATCCTCTTGCAGCGCTTATCGATCTCTTTCGGTCTGTCTTGCAATGCTCTTGACTGCCATGGCTCACTTCCTTTCTTCAAGGCCGCCCTCTCATGGTGGCCCATAGGTCCACTATAAGTCCCTGTGGGTCGATCCATGCTCCAATTTGTTTGCCCCAGGGCTCCGTCCTTGGTCCTCTCGTATATATTATTTACACCGCTGACCTGGGTATTCTGCTCACAGCTGAAGCTGTCCTCTGCAGCCAGTCTTACGCCGACGACCTCCAGGCGTATGTCCGCTGTCTGGCGTCTCAGGCCGATGCAGCGGTGGGAAGAATGAGCCGGGCCATGGAGACCCTGCAGGCCTGTATGTCAGCAAACCGCCTGCGGCTTAACCCAGCTAAGACTCAGCTTATCTGGCTTGGCCGGCCCCAGCTGCTCTCAAAAATAGACCTAACCTCCATAGCCTACCCACTCTTCGCTTTGTCAACTTCGGTCAGAGATTTGGGAGTTATCCTTGACCAGGAGCTGACATTCACACACCAATAAACCTCCTCTGCCGCAGTTGTTATTATCACCTTCGACAGCTGAAGGTAATTTCCCGTTCTTTGACTCATAGTGAGGCATCGACGCTTGTTCACGCTTTTGTTGTAGCAAAGCTTGATTACTGTAGCGCCTTATTTGATGGATTTCCGGCTTGCCGGATCGGGGCCCTAATATGGGTTCTAACTTCTACGCACTGCTGACCGCCTTGTAGGCCGCATTCCTAGGTTTGGGCGAGTTACTGAGTACATGCGGGATGTACTCCACTGGCTTCCTTACCCGCAGCGTATTGTTTAACGGGTTTCTGTTCTGGTACGGCGCTGTGTTGAGGGTTTAGCCCCACCATATTTACGGGAGCTCTGCTGCTCCACTACGCATGTTCAACGCAAGTTGCTCTCTCCGCTCAGCTGGACAAGCTGAACTTATATAGTGTACCCCGGCCGTTCCCGGACTGCTATGAGGCAGCGCCGCGCCTTCTCAGTGTCTGGACCAGTAACATGGAATGGGCTCTCTACCATATATCCTTCGACAAATACCTATTAATCAGTCTGCCTTGTTTCTAACTATACTCTTAAGACTGTTCTGTTCGGCCGGGGACCCGTGGTTGAGCTGGGAACGATTCTGAGTAGGCAAACTTGAAGGGGCGCTATATAAGATTACTGTAATAATAATAATCATCATCATCATCATTATCATCATCAAGCGGACCCAGGGCTGCAAACATGTTAATGTTTTGGTTATTTTGTTTTTTGGTTTAAAAAAACAAAAGATTCGAAAAATTGCAATTTTTGGTTTTTTGAAACATTTTTTTCAATTTACTAATTTTACTATTATATTACTAATTGCGCGTCATTCCGTCCGAAATCAAGCTGAACGAATTACAAAACGAGTTTGATTTCCTTTTCACGCTGTACGTGTTTGATGCTTTTTATAACAAAATTGCTGTGACAAAATCCAAAGGAAATCTAAAAACCAAAAACCAAATTAAACCAATAAACCAAATTAAACAAAAAAGCCAGCTTTGGATTTTTAAAATTTTTGTTTTTTTTGCACCTCTGAGCGAACCCATAACACGTACAGCATTGTGCTATCCCACGAGTGGATAACTTTACCCAATGTGTGTTTATAGCAGAGGTGCAAATAACCAAGTGTGGCGGACTCGTTTCCACCCCGCTTCTGGGGTCAATTTGTAACGTAATCCGATTCCACCCTGCTTCTCATGTATCAAACTGTCGCCAGTTCGGTTCACCTCCCTTAAGCTTCCGGTACCCCAGGAGGTGGTTCAGCAGATTTCCCGAGTTAGATAGTCCGGTGAGTAAGTATGGCTTTTTGGCGCAATGTTGAGAGCAATTATCAATGTCGGCGACGCAGCTTAGTTTCAATGAACAGACTGACAAGCGTTCTACGAACTTCGTATTTATTCATAAAGATCAACAGAATTATCGCCGAACTCCAAATCAACTCAAATACAGACTTGATTAAAATCCTCTTAAACTGTACTCTAAACAACTCTGAACGACTTGAACCGAATACTTCACTGGCCTACTCAAACGACTGCCTTACTCTCGCTCTCTACGAATGTTTTCCGAATCTCTCGACTGCCTAACAGTCCGTAAATTTATACTATTCAGCCGATACATCGTCTACACCAGTGATTCCCAAACTATGGGTCGCGACCCAAAAGTGGGTCGTGGTGTCTTGTCAAGTGGGTCGCCATGCTTCAGGTTCGCTTTAAAATAGTTCCAATAAATTCAGAAAAACAAAATGACAAATTGTTCTCATGGCCTTTTGTGTTGTATTGTCACTACAGTACACTCCAATGAGTAGAGCCTAGTTTAGAGTGACATCATTGTATCGAGCATATAATATTCAATGCATGCATTGAAATTTGACGTTTAAATGCTAATTAACTTTTAACACAATATTGTTCGCCTTTGTGAGGTGGGTCGCGAGCATTCAAAGATTTTCGGAAGTGGGTCCCAAGACCAATAAGTTTGGGAAACACTGGTCTAGACACTGTCTAGACATTGTCGATACATTGTACATTGTCGATACATTGTCGATACAACGTCGATACAGGCTGGATACAAGCAGGCTCATGCATATTCATTGCTACAATGTCGCTCATAGCCCAGCGACTCGTAAACACTTGGAGGCACCCTGGAAGGGAGGGCAACACACGGCCCGCAAGGCGATATCGCCACACAAGTTTATTTTAAACAAAAGTTTTGTTTTTTTGTTTTATTTGTTTTTTTGGGTTTTTTAGTTGTCCTTTGGATGTTGTCACAACAGTTTTGTTTAAAAAAGCATAAAACACGTACATCAGGAAAAAGAGCTCCAACTCGTTTTTATAATTAATTTAACCTGATTTCGGACTGAATAACACACAATTAGTATTATAGTAATATTGGTAAATTGAATTAAAATATTTTTAAAAACAATAAGACAAAAAATTTTCGTTGTTCGTTTTAAACAAAAAATTAATTTAATAACTTTTATTGTGCACACTGTACAACGCTGATTATTTTAATATAATACATTTATTTTAGCAAAATTCACAAATAATATAATTACCAATATTCTAATTCTAATAATCCATTGTCTATTCTAATTAAATTAATTACCAAAGAACGGTTCTGACAAGTTTTTTGTTGGGGTACGCTGCACGCACACGAATATTGTTCAGTTTGGGGGTCCAATAATTAAATAATTAAAAGTACTGTACTAGCTCTTGTTCCATGTCAATAGAAAATTAGAGATCCAAAGAGAAAACACGACCGATGCAGAAGTGGATCGCGTCCATGGTTGATATATATATATATATATATATATATATATATATATGTATATGTCATCCATAGGGTATCTCAATCGACGCAGTTCTCGTGAAAGCGTAGATTCACATTAGGCTGGTGGTTATATTTTGTGAGTTTGTGACTTACAACGAAGACTGTCAACATGGGTTGTTCTTTGGGACTAAAAGTTTGTGAATAGTCAGTCTATCGCATCTAGGCAAACTGTTTGCTTCGGCTGTTAGCAACCAGTGGAAGAACATACACTTTAATCAAAATGGCCGATGTCGTAGATGTTGCAAGTGGAGATTGCGACGGCGGTAAAAATAAAGGTAATTATGATAACTTAATCAGCCGATTATTAGGTAAATTGTAGAGCAATCGCTTGATGTAAAAGTTTCATTAATTGATATAGAAGATTCGTATAGCGCCCATTGAAGAAAACAAGTCTACGTGAAAAGCCAAACTTCTTGAAAGCAGACTGAGCTAAGGTTAAAATTGAAGACTAGAAACCTGTGCATGTAAACAATATGGCCGCCCCCGAATTGGCTGAAAATAGAGCGCACCTAACAAAGAAACCAAACGCATCAAGTAAGTAAGTAAATAATCAAGACGACTGACATTAAAATATTATTTAATAGAAACGATCATCATAGCGAACTTTTGCCGGACTCAGTGTCTAATTTACGATCATCTTGCGCAACATCGCAGTATGTAATTAAACTAAGTCTTCCAAGATATATAGGTTTACTAAGAAATCAATGTACTGATTGTACTCACAAGCTGAAGTCACATTAGTTAACACACTCGAAAATGACTATATCCGCTGTTCCTGCAAAGAACAGTCGGGGTAATCCTGCAGACTCGAAGCCCCTATATGTTAACAATATGGCCACCCTCGAATGCACTCAAATAGAACACCTCTGACTAGGGCATAACCGGAAATGGCCTCGGACATTTGCCTCGGCCAAATATTGCACTATTCGGAAGTATTCGCCTAGGCAAATTTTACACCCGCAAATAGCTAAAAATAACTTTTTGATAAAATAAGCTTTTTTGTAAAATAATATTGTTTCATCAAATAAATTTAGGACTAACAGACATACTTACATTATTATATTATATATTATTATATAATACTTATATTGATTAATTAAACAAGAACTTAACATTCCGGCAAATAGTGCATCCAAATACTTGGATTAGGTACCCGGTGGAAATTGTCTACTCAGTTATGCCCTACGAAATATTTGAATAGTAAGTTATTTGTGTTAATTTGAATAAATCTGTTTAATTATAGAAAATGAGAAAGAAAATTTAACAAACTCTGTTTTGGAAGCAGAAACAGTGACTGGAATGCAGAAAGGTAGGAACTTTAAAAGCTTTTAGGAGATAAATGGTGTGAGCATTTTGAAATAATGATTCTATGTTTAATCATTTTGTATTGGCATTGGGGTTAATACACTAATATTATTCAGTTTATATCTCAACAAACCAGACGGAATTGTGGTACTCTGCATTTCTTGCAGCAGGTAATGAATCTACAATGACTTAGTTAAATATGTTGTAACCATATTTAGTTGAACTGTGTGCATCAACCAATGACTGCTTGGTAGCAGCAGTATTATGTCTATAAGCTCCACCCTATTGATGTGACTTAGTCCAGATTATCTGAGCACCCATGCTCTGTCAGTTATTCGGTTATTGATGGGAATCCATTGATTGGCTCACAATAAAATGGTATCTCAATGGGCACAGTGAGTCTTTTTCTAACTTACTGTGCACTGATTTGCTACCTTATATAGTAGTCTACTTGCAAATGACATATAGCATCATACCTGTAGGACTCTGCTATATCAAGTGGTCTGATGTGTACATACAACGCAGACATTTTTGGTTAGGAATATGCTGACAACGGAAAGAATGACAGTACCAAAAACACAAATTGGATTAGAAGAGCATTTGAAATGAGCTGCAGAGCACACTGCAGTTTGGGGACAACAGAATGCAATTCTGAATTTCTGACCAATTTGCTGGTTTTATTGTAATGAAGATGTGAAAATGTAGATTACTTAAATTTTTGGCAAACAAAGGTTGAGCAAACAGTTTCAGTTGAGTGTTGGGCTCTGAAACCAGATTGCCTGGGCAGCAGAAGGCTCAACTGCTCAAGGTAAAGAAAGAGTTGCAGAGAAACAAGTCGCTCTAAGGTCTTTGAAAGAAAGGAAAGATTTGTGATACGGCGATAGTTTTGGCACAAGCCATAATCCAAGTTTGGCTTTTTACAAGTGGGAAGGACACTAGCACGCTTCTGGGATGCTGGAAGGATGCCTTCTGAAAGAGACTTATTAAATAACTACAGCAGAAAGGGGAGGGGTCAAGTTCACAAGTAGTAGGGAAACGCGCTATCTAGCTCAATTGACCTTAATATTGGTCAATTAACCAACCTAATAGGTTATAAAAACATATTTGTAACCTATAACTAGGTTACAAAAACTAATTCATAGAAAAACCTACGCCCTAGGTTAAACATCAACCACTACAGTGTAATAGGTCCGAGTAATTTCCAATAGTTTCGATGATGAGTCACAATTCATGCACCAACCACCCCCTAAGTCAAAACATCAACCGATAGTTTCAATGATGAGTCATTGTTCAACAAACAAAAAAATTCTCTCATATATATAAAATGAATGAAAATATTTTCTCACAACAGCTTAAAGGAATATCATCCCAATATAAAATGAAATATTCGAAGAAAACTGTGATCGAATTAAGAAAAATTGCGAAACAGAAAGGTTTGGTTGGTTATACGAGGCTGCGTAAAGCAGATTTCATTAGTAAAATTGAAGCTCACGTGGTCATCCCCTTACATTTTTTCCCAATCTCAACCAATGCTAGTTTGCTGGACGCACCCGTTCCAGACATTAGAATACCAACACTCGTTCCTATGCCAGTCTCAGCGGTACAAAAAGTCCTTGATAAGACAAAATCCGCGATTAATACATTTGCAAAGTGGATTGAGGGTACATACCCGAGGAACCAAAGAGAAAGGTGAACAAGAAGATAGAAGAACTGAAAGCCAAAGTGAATTCTATATTCAGTAAAATTCTTATGATAACACGCGAAATAAAAGAGACAGCCACAGCTATCAAGGGCTTCACGAAACAATACACGATTGAAGGAGTAGACGGAATTGACGCCACATCTTTTTTTTAACATCATTTGAGCACAAGTGGTAGACCTGTTGACAAGAAATCGAAAGACTAAGGTCAATTTTATCCTCACCTGCTCAGTGGAGCGCATTGACATGAAATCTGGTGAAGTTGATTCCAGAGATATACTATTCCGCTCGATAACTGAAGTGGTTTTAGACTCTACTGATACCAGTGAAATTTATACAATGCTAAAGATAAAATCCTGGAATCAATGGCTGCATTCCAGATGTGTGGTAATAACTGGAGGTTCAGAGCAGTTGTAAAGCTAGATATCAATATGGTTGTTTATAAACCGCTGAAGGGTAGTTCTTACATTCTACTACCGAAATGTTTAGCGAATAAAAAGAGTATTATCAATATGAAGAACGAAGACGAAGAATGCTTCAAGTGGTGTGTAACGAGAGCCTTAAATCCTGTTGATAAAAATTCAGAAAGAATTACAAAAGAATTAATCAAACAATCTGAGGAACTTGAAGAATGCTTCAAGTGGTGTGTAACGAGAGCCTTAAATCCTGTTGATAAAAATTCAGAAAGAATTACAAAAGAATTAATCAAACAATCTGAGGAACTTGATTTGTCCAGCATTGAATCCCCAGTCGCAGCGGATGCTAACGGGATAAGTAAGTTTGAGGAAATAATGATATTAGTATTAATGTTTTTGGTCACAAGAAAGATGTTTACCTATTCCCACTATATTTATCGAAGCATGAGAGCGATATCAGTGTAGACCTATTACTCATTTCTGACGGACAAAAGAAGCATTAATGTTGGATAAGGAATTTCAACGGACTGATGGTGGTTCATAACGAAAACTCATACACTTCGATGCAATATTGTAAAAGATGTTTGATAGGATATAGAGAGCTAGAGTCATTAAAAAAAACACAGAGTACTGTTCCCAACACGCCGCTCAAAAGATGGAACTTCCAGAACCAGGAACTATGTTGTATTTTAAGGATTATTATAGAAAGATGAGAGTTCCCTTTGTTGTGTACGCCGATTTTGAATCTTTCATTAAACCTATAGACACTTGTCAACCAGATCCCAACATGTCTTACACCAACAGATATCAAAAACATGTCCCAAATTCTTTCTGTTATTATATAAAATGTTTTGACGATGACCTATATTCGCAAGCTCCTGTGACGTTCACAGCAAAGAGCGAAGACGATGATGTAGCACAGATATTCATAGATACTCTTATAGAAAATATAAAAGATATTTATAATCGATTTCAATTTCCTAAGAAAATGATATTCGGAAAGAAAGAACAGGCGCTATTCGATACCACTACCGTTTGTCACATGTGCGAAGGCGAACTGGGTAAAGATCGAGTTAGAGACCATTGCCATTTAACTGGAAATTATAGAGGTGCCACTCATAAGAATTGTAATCTAAATTATAAAGTCCCCAAGTTTGTCCCAGTATTGTTTCATAATCTATCCGATTACGACAGTCGATATTCGTAAAGAAATTACGAAGTGATGATAACGAAAAGATTAGCTGCATTCCTAACAACGAAGAAAAGTGTTAAAGTCGAAGTTTCGAATGTGCCAAAACTTATCCCAAACTTGAACGATAAAGTAAAGTTACGAAAATTTGAAGCAGTACGAAAGTTTAGGTTTGAACATTACCAAAATTCATCGTGGAATTAAATTTGAAAAAAGTGCTTGGTTGTAAAAGTATATCGATCTAAATACCAACCTGAGAACTAAAGCCACCAACGATTTCGAGAAAGACTTTTTCAAACTAATGAATAATAGTGTCTTCGGTAAAACGTGTGAAAATATAGAGGCCTGTGTAGACATAAAACTGGTTTGGGTTTGCGGTGAGAAGGAAGCCATTAAGCTAGCAGCGAGAACGAATTACGACACTCAAACTATTTTTGACGAAAACCTAATTGCCATTCACATGAAACGGACGAGGCTATATTACGACAAGCCTATATATTTTGGCCTGTGTATTTTAGACTTAAGTAAAACTATAATGCACGATTTTCATTATAATTACATCAAGAAAAAGTTTGAAGATAGAGCAAAGTTACTTTTTACCGATACGGATTCCTTAGCCTATGAAATTAAGACTGAAGACTTCTACGGTGATATAGCTCCCGACATTAGAAGTAGGTTCGACACTAGTGATTATCCTAAAGACCATCCATCTGGCATAGAAACTGGCATCAATAAAAAGGTCATTGGTATGTTTAAAGATGAAGCAGCTGGTAAACAGATCGAAGAGTTTGTAGGTTTAAGATCGAAACAAGATTCGTACAAGATGGCTGGAGTGGAACACAAGAAATGTAAAGGAGTGAAGAAGAATGTCGTCGAGAAATCTATCACTCAAGAAGATTACACAGACTGCCTCTTCACTAAGAGAGAACAATCGAGAAAGATGAATGTCATTCGATCGCATTTTCACGATATCTACACCGAAGAAATGAATAAGGTAGCTCTCTCAGCAGATGACAACAAACGAATAATTTTAAAAGACGGAATTCATACTTTAGCTTATGGACATTATTCCCTAAATATAAAATGAACACTAAACTAATCGATGTCGAAGGCATAACGCTACCAAATATTGCTTTGTCGAATGTGGATTTAATCGAAGCGGTGAGGAAACTAAATATAAATAATTTCAGAGGAGTATTTCTAAGAGACGAGTTACCGAAGACGCCAAGAGCGAACGAGTGCGGCATCCTTAATCTGGATGATTCTGTTGGTAAAGGAACACATTGGACATGTTGGATCAAGCAAGCCAATGATAAGATTTATTTTGACAGCTATAGACTACCTCCTCCTACTGAATTGATAAACTATCTACGAAGACCGCTGTTCTACAACAGCGAACGAATATAACCAGACGGCCAAGTGTTTTGCGGTCATTTATGTCTATATACATTGAAGAAGACGATCAACGATGGTTGCAAATTTCAAGAAGTCGTGAACGAATTGTATTAAATAATAATATTGTATATAAAATGCCTGTTGATAAATCTCGACGAACTGATACTTGATCAACTCAAAGAATAGTTTCTGGAGGTTCTCAAGCGAGTAATACATTTCTAAAAAGAGATGGAACGAACGCAATGGAGGGTGATTTAGAAATGAGCGGCAGCTCGATTAAAGGTCTACCGACTGACATTCATCCACCAGTCATCGCCAGCCAGGCTGCGAGCTTTGGTCAAGTCGAAATTCTAGTCAGCCAAATGATAACGAATAATACTGCCAGCGAACTCTACGTGACTGCAGTTCCAACCATGACTAAAAATGTAATGACAATAAACGGTTTTACTTACGAAGCTAGTGCTAATGAATATCGCATAGTGGCTGGGTATAACTTTGAACGTGGAAAGCGTTTCAAAATGCTTGTCATTCCCCCGAATGTTGGATAACTGATACAGTGACTGATGTTGGGTTACAGATTAAATATCCCGTTCCTTTGTCTAAGTTGGGTTTCTACATCATTGCTAGCACACCATTAAACGAATGTATTACTAGATGGAAAGTTCAAGCGAGTAACGATGGAATAGTATTTACAGATATCCTAAGTCCTAAAACGGATGTCCTCGATGCAGGAGTTTTGAACAAATTTACATTTCCAGCATCATCTAATTACGTTTACTGGCGATTTCATATTATATCCACGAGCGCTGGAGCGCAATAGATGGGTATTGGGATGTTACAGTGGATTCCTACTCTTACTGATATCGCACTCGGAAGAAAATGTCATGTCAGTTACGTTCCTAGATTAACTTCGAATACTAGTAATTATGCTTTGAAACGAGCGCCAGTTCTGAATTTTAAAATAACAAAGCCTTCAATGCGTTCAAAGACGAAAGTGAATGGGTGTCTAACACCAACAGTGGCTTCTCTTTAACTATCAAGTGTCCAACAGCTGCAAGAATCTGGATGATTGGATTGAAAGGAAGGAATAAATCCTCCGAAAGGATCTATGATTGGAGGATAGAAGGAACCACCGACTCAGGAAGTTGGAATATTTTATACGCTGCACCTAATCCTACTTATTTAGGAAATACTTATCAGGAATTTTTAATCGATTCCGTTGGAAAATACACGTCTTACATGTTGTATTGTAAATAAGCTGAACCGGGCAAGCCTGATGCAGTTATTAAGTTATTATTATTAAGCGTGATGCAGTTATTCGTTTATGATGATTAAAATAAGAAATTATTTTCATATTTCAGCTTAACCCTTTGACTGGTGACCGCGCTTCAAAGCGTGGTCACATTTTGCGGCTGTATGGCAAGAGCGTTTTAAAGCGCCGTTGCCTGTAGTTAATTAATTCAGGTCCTTACTTACTTAGCCATTGGAAAATAAATGATCCCTTGATATCTGACATCTTAGTTAGTTTATTTAAAGATTGGTAAGGTAAACAGGTGTATGAAACAGCGATGGATACCAAAAGGTTTTATGGAGGTAAAACTAGATTTCGCGGCCGTCATCTCAGATTTCTTGTTTCACCTAATGTTCCATCTGACGGAAATATTAGCGATTTGTGGGAAGACAGTGATGTAGAAGAAGGTGACTTGGCTGATACTGCGTGTGTGGAATCATCGTCAGATTCTGAAGAAAGTGGCCCAGAAACTGATACTGATGCTGACGGTTGTTCAAACCAGTTTTCATCCTGTGACTTACCAACCCAGTTTGATGCTGATCACGGCCCATTCATATACTTACCAAAAGACAGTGATGCTTGTGAGTACTTTGAGCTGGTCTTTCCAGCAAGGCTATGACAGTTGATGGTAACAGAAAGTATGCAGTATGCGCAACAGAAAAACAGGTTGAAAGGAGACGATATTAGTCTTGCTGAAATGAAGGCATTCGTTGGCCTTGTACTTGCGATGGGTATTCATGTGTTACCATGCATAGAGAATTATTGGTTTTCACAGCAGTTTGCAACCTCAGTAGTAAGTACATTTTGAACTCGGTACAATGTAGATTTTATTGTATATACCACATACATTGATATAAAAAATTTTAAAAAAAATCATTGCAAGAATGTGCCATTAACAATTGAAAATCCTGTATAATTAGGCAGCTTTTCCGAAAAAAATAGGGCAAGTCAAAGGGTTAAAGAAAATATTTTCTATATATAAAAGATGATTGTTACACACAAAATGTTTAATCCAGATAAAATAATCTTTAAAGTCGTGAATAAGACGAACAACTTTGGTTAACGAATTCAAATTAAATATAAATACCCGAACGGTGTCGAAGACGATTTTCATATCCAAACTCCAGCATTAAAACGTTGGGGTATATCACCAGATTATGGTTTTGGTAAAACCGATGGCCCTATTGTTGGTTATAGTATACCAGTAATGATGTATGATAGGTATTTGGAACCATCTGAGGAAGAATTGGAGACTCGGTATGTTTGAAAGTATTTTAGAACGCATTCAAAAGCATCTGCTCGATCCTGATACAAAAGCGGCTTCGAATAAGAAATATGAAGATTCATAGGTTGAACAAATGTCTATTTTCTATCAAAACAGGAAGACGAAGCGCCAAAGATGTACCCGAAATTGTTAACTGCGTATGGATCAACGGATATAACAACCGGATTTTATGATAGAGACGATCATCCAATCGACCCTCTTACGCTAATATCCACTCCGTGTAGTGTCGTGTTAGATTTATCATGCAGTATATTCATTGGGAGTAAACCGTCCGTACAATTAAGAGTAGAGGATGTTGTATTAGTAGAAAGAAATTAAGTACAAAAGCGAGAAAGGCGTCTATTTGCTAAGAATTTCACAAAGGTTTAATTAACAAAGTGTTGATAGATTTTCAATGAGAAACATCATCGAATATCTAAACCAGGATCTTAATCTCGGATCTATTTCTCCAGACTTTACCATTGTAAGCCTTCAACGTGTTCATACTGGTTTTAAAAGCCATACTCGCCTTATACAACGATGAGTAAGTGACGGTTTCGTTCATATCTTTGTCTAGGATTTCAACGCTTATAGGATTATTTCGAATCGTTTTTAGATACTCGTACTTAGGCAATGCTTGCTTTTTCTCCTTCACTGGTTCAGGCAGTTCTGATTGTGGTAAAACACCATTCTCAACGAGTATTCTTAACATTTCTGGTTTGTTCATATAACTCGGCTTTATTCCATTTTCCTTTAATAGCGATTTCAGTTGTGAGAGTTTCATGTCTTTTTATAATAGAAAATATTTTCTTTAATATACAACGCTCATCATCTGACCGTCTGATTGGAAGTTTAGCAATTTATCTGAAATGACAACTGCATAAGCTTCCGTTCCGACCGGCACCGCGGCATTGCAAGTAGCCTTGATCTGGATGTCTACGACAGATGACTTTAACTGTTCGGATTGCTTACTCACATCGAAAACGAATAGCGGATGTAAATCCTTATAATCGGCCGGCGTAATGTTGCTCTGAGTCACAAGCTGATCCATCCCATAGAATTTCTCGCTAAAGGTCGCGGCATCTCTATAAGCTCTCAATTGCTGATTCGGGAATGATAGGTTGTAATCGACTGCTGGGTGTCTTTCTTGGTTCATCATCACATACATGTTCTTTATATCGCAATGATCGAAAATTGATGGATTAGCTTGTTGATTGCGGCTTCGATTCGTTTGAAATCCAATGATAATATACCTCGGTTTTTCTGGCGATGTCTATATGCTAAGTCTCCAACTAAATGTGGTAGATTGAGTAACCGTTATGGTATCACATTGATGAGCTCGATAGGCTACTGGTAATTTTGCCTTTGATTCGATCGTTTTATACAGCTGCATTCTTTCCATGTTGGACGGAATGACATGAGGCATAAACCACGAAATTTTACTGATGTTGACTTTACCAGCCACTGCTGCGTTGTCACTGAAAATGGCATCGTCGTCGGATTTGCAAACAAGCATCAAAGTCTGTTTTATACCATAGACAATCTTATCATAATCTTTGCAGAATCAAAAAATGTGCTTTAGAGGCATGATGAAACTAAATGTGCCCTTTGTAGTCGGTTTCTGAATGAGATACACTTGTCTTATCGCGAATCCAGAGTTGTCGACTATAACTTGTCGACTATAGTTGCGGCTGTGTCTTTAGTCCATTATTTCAGCAACCCTAGCATAGTTGTGGCTTGTCCCGGATGAAACATGATTTCGATTTCTTCATTCGATAAGGAATACGACATTTGGCTGAAGAGATGTTTGAGCCCGTTGTTGGTTCGTACTCATGCCATTCGTATCTCTCAACTGCCTCGTCTATAATAGTATTTTCAGTAAATCTTAGAATATCTTACTGCATTTTAATATAGCAATAAAATATTTTAAGCCAACTTCATTCCAGATCCACGCACTAAATCTTCGATCGACATGGCGCCACTGTTACGAGACAGTAAATTATTTATATTCGTATTTCCATGGGGAGATATTAAACTCTTTAACGCATCCTTGCTCTGTTGGCTAAGTACAGTTGCTTGCGGTGGGTTAAATATTTTTGCCGCTGCTTTATCCACCAATCACTTCCCGACATTAACGGCAACGGCCTTACCAACATCTATAGCTTTTTTTCCAATCTCCGTTGCTGTGTCTTTCCCAGCACTTAATGCAGTTGATGCTACCTGTCTTGCCGCATTCGAAGATAACATTCTTTTGAAAAATCCTGATATCGTATCAAATATTCCAGCACCTCCTACGACGTATCTTTTGGTAAATCTTCTCTTAGTTATGACAATCATTTTATAATTGTATAATTAAATTTGTATACTCTAACGCATTTATCACATTTTGTCGAAGTAACTAATCGCAGATACCAACTATCTCATTTCTTAATCCTGTATTTCCCGCTTTGAAGCTAGCGAATCGAAAAGTTAACATATCCACTAGCACATTAGGATCTTGCGGAAGAACTATGACTCCCTCGCCTGTTGAGAACCTCCCTTCCCATATCGGCTTAATGATTTCCCTATATATTTCGCTTCTAGACGACTTGGGTTTGTTCGGATTATCAGGTCGACAGATTGCGTTTGTCACATTCAAAATTTCACTCAAGTCTTTGAGATCGTTTATGTCGTATATCGTCTTGTCTGGTTTTGCCATCAATAACTCCCAAAGTCCCGGAGTTCCCTTATAGGTAACATCTCCGATATTTATATCATCGATTGTGATTGGGCTGTCCCGGATGTAAAATCGACCGCCTGTAGAGTATATTCCAAAGGTCGTATCCGTCAACTTTTTGTTCGAGTCATATTCTTTTAAATATTTTGTAGCGATATCACCTAATTCCAAAGTTCTAATATCTGAAACGGGATCATCCTCGAACACGTCTATCGACGGATACTGCGGGAATTGGATCGCTTTCAACGATGACGATATCAAGGCTGGCAATGCTCAAAGCGCGGCAGTTGTTGCCATAGAATTCTCTTTTATAGTACCTAATTATTTGGATATTCCAGACTGAGAGTCGATTATCGGTTTGTACACTTTTGTTAATTCTCGTTGAAGCCCAATGTCCCCTACTTTCTCGGATAACGAGTCTTGTCTAATGTATTGCTTCATCTTGAGAAAGTTCTCAACGATAAAATCACGTTTGGCTGGGTTTTTGATTTTTAGAAACGACATTTTTAACTTGGAAACATAATATTTAAACATAAAAGACATAAAACGTAAATTTATGTTCACTTTATATTCAATTCATTTTGCTGAAGGAACGATTGTTTCGTCGTTTCATCTATGTTAGCATTGCTTTTACTTTTAACCTCTTCCTTCATCTGATTAAATTTCTCGAATTCACTTAGGATAACAGAATATTCCAAGTCTCAGATATTATTATCATCTAAAGCTTTCGAAACAAGGTCGCTGATCGAATTGAGTTTCCCTTCAGCTATAGTTCTGATCTTTGCATGTTTTTCTTGCCGCAGCGATAATATTCGGCGGATTTGGGTAGATATCAAACACAATGCTCCAGCTCCAGCTGATAAAGATACCACAATGGTAGCGTCTGGTGCAACTACGATGGTACTTAGAAAAGTTATGCCTAATGCGGCTAGTCCTGAAGATGTAAGGGTTAACAAACCTGCCAACGCTTCGACTACTTTAACATTCTTTTGATATTTTTTACAGATTATTTCTCTCTTTTCACGTTCTCGCAAGATTTCCTGTTGAATTTCAGATATTTTCTGAAGGCGATAGGTGTCTGCTTTATTCAATTCCATTTTATAATATCGAAGAATATTATAAAATGGAATTCAAGTTTTATTCGACATAACATAACGAATCTCCTTCGTTTATGGTGACAGTTCCAAGGTCTCTAAAATTCTTAATCTCGAGTAAAATGTCTTCCATGAATCCAGTAACAGTATCGCTTAGCAGGCGACACCCCGCTTCTATATATTCCAGATGGAGCGAAACCTTGCACAATCCTTTCGTCATTTGGACACCTAAGCGTAACGGTAAAACTACCGTCTCATGTGAATGAATAGTTATCGCTTCTTGAGCAAAAAAGTCCCATCTTAAACCACCCATTTGTCTTTGCAGTCTATACTTCACATCCCACATAGCTTCACACGCCTTCCACATGACGGATCTCGGTTGTGTTCTTGTAGATTTTTCAATTTTGGGTTTCGTCCACCCCATTTTATGAATCGGATAATGAGACATTTTATATTGGAATGACTTTTTATTTAAGCTGAGATAAGAAAAAAATTATAGTAACAATCCGAGAAGTGGAATGTTTTTAAATGGTGAATCTGGTCCTAGGATAAATCCTTCACCATTTACGAATCCAGAGCCTGTTTTCAGATACAGACCTTCTCCTACACCATCAAGTCCAGAACCTTGGTATGGCTTCAAGTAAAGACCATGCCCTTGTTGCACTATCTTGTAGTTTTTACCTCGACTATTGAGATATATTGCACCACCCGATCCGGTGACTTTGTCTATGACTTTTGATCCAGCCGTTGCACCTATTCCTGTTAATGCGCCTGTTGCCAAGCTTGGTAATACGCTCGATAGCAGAAATTTGCCTGCGGTTGCTAGAAACAGTAAAATGGCGCCGATAAATCCACCTTCAACTTTGGCATTATGTATCAATTGCGTTTACTCATTTTTATAATCGCACCCATTCCACCCTGATATGCTTTGGCTAATTTATTAACCTGTGCCTGGGTAAGAGCTAACACGTGGTTTCTATTTAAATCGTTGTGCTTTAATCCTATGCTAACACTGGTTCCTGCCTGTGGCGATTTTTTGATTTTGTCATTTTGTCCTTCTGAAATATTAACTTTAACATTTGTGTATCGACTCATTTTCTATAAGACTATAAAACTTTTAAGCTTCTCTTATATGAAACCGTATCGATAATTCCTCACCTCGTGGATTAATTAGTTGGCCATTTTGATGGGTGAGAGATGTTTCCATCATCGATATCGTGGATAGGGTGATTGGAAGACATATCAAATTCCTCGGCGTTTCGATAATCTTATAGCCGGGCTCTACATTTGGGTAAAAGGAATAAATTATATTATCAGTCGTTCCATTGCTATAAGATGCTCCGATGATATCGCTCGTCACTCTCAGATTACTGACACTCATTATGTCCACTATATTCTCCGATTCTTGGTACCCTGCTGAATTACGCCGTCTATCGAAACCGAGGACTTTTCCGATAGAGTTCAACGCCCAAAAATCAACCATGTAATTCTTCGCTATATGTACAACAGTATTCAATGTATTGCTGTTTGCTTCTATCTTAATATCGTATGCTTCGTTAACCATATCAAAATGCTCATTTTCTTTCATGATTCTCTGGACGTATTTGTTAATGTCTGTAATTTCGTAACAACCTTCGGGAATGGTTATAGTAACCCTCATATCTCCACCATTCGGTGAATACGAAAAGTTGTTGTTAGTCGCGTCAATGTTTGGGAATGAAAAATATGTCTCCAGATTGATAACAGCCATTTCATACTTTTTACCTTTTTCAAACTGAGTCAGCGTATTGAATCGGGTCTTTATTTGTGAATTCTTATCACTTAATAATATGTAAAATGATAACTTTGGCTCTGTGTAACGAGCGATGTTGTCTGTAATCTTTTGTAGAAGTGATTCCATTTTTAAAATATAAAAGATTTATTTATAATGGAATGTAGAATTCATCGAAACCGCATCTATACTTGCCGTTATTCTTATTACTGGTCTGATCTATCACTACAAATCCATGAGGTCTCTTCCAGGCTGTTTCACATAGTTTCTTAAACTCATCCTTAGGCATGTCTGTACTTACGTGATCATGGTAGATGTGATTAATATTTTTCTGGTCTTGAGGATAGAAGCAGATAAAGTTTGCATTCTCTCTGATCGTCTGTCTCGGTAGTTTGAAATAATTTTGAGTGAGGTAGAAGCAATCAACGTTACTATGCCTTCCCCGGATGTAGTAGGTCTCACATTTATCTTGGCATCCGAATAGCCCGATGATGGATTCTTTCGGTATTTTTACTTAAGATACTTGCTTGAGTATTTTATACTCTGGTTGAAAGAGAGATCTTCCGAATACTTGCAGATTGTCGTAGTCTAACCATCCAGGTCTTAGAAGTAGCTTCAACAATAGAGTCGTCTTACCATGTCCAGACTTTCCTACGATCAACCCTCTTATACTTCTAGGTAAAAGAGGATTATCGAATCTCTTAGATAATATGTCGTTCCACGATAAATCTTTGACTTCCATTTTAAATATATCTAATTGTATTTAAAAAGGATGTATTGCGTAAAGTGTAAAACTCGTACTGAAACTAAAAATATTCAAAAGGTTACAACGAAGAATGGAAGGTCAATGCTTAGAGGCACATGTGATATATGTGGAAAGACAGACACAATTCGTGAAGTCTGCTGAAGGTGGTGATTTAGTTGGATCTTTAAATTCGGTGTCCAGTGGTATTAAGCTGTCGTGGGCTAAATATCCAGGTGAGATGCACTTGCCGGGACATTCGTTTACTGGTCCTGGTACTAGACTTGATTTGAGGTTGAATTCCGATGGAACTCCTAAGGATTGGTCGAAGCCCGTCAAAAGTGTCGACAACGCTGCATATCATCATGATTTAGCTTACGGCCAGCACTCCGATACAGCTTCTAGGAATGTCGCCGATAGAGTGATGGTTAATGAGTTGAATAATATACCTAATCCTAGCTTACGAGAGCGAATAGAAAGAAGTCTTGTCAAACCTATATTATCTAGCAAAGCTAGTCTCGGGTTAGGTTTAAAAAAAGCCTAAAATTACAATGGACCGACCAACTCGCGAATGAGTTACATAAGCCTGTAGTAAGACGTTTTAGGAAGAGGAAGGTGTACGTTGGTGAAATAGATGATATATGGGCTGCTGATTTAGTCGATATGCAGGCTTTTGCTAAAGATAACGATGGCGTGAAATACCTGCTAACCGTAATAGATGTGTTTTCCAAGTACGGTTGGATCGTACCATTAATGATAAGAATGGAAAATCTACAGATAGTGGCTTTCTGTAAATATTCAAGAGCGGTAGGAGACCCGGGAAAGTATGGGTTGATATGGGTAAAGAATTTTATAATAAAGGCATTAAGAACTTAGTCGAGTTGTATTCTACGGAGAACGAAGAAAAGTCGTGCGTTGTTGAGCGTTGGAACAGAATGATGAGAGAGAAAATGTTTAAGTATTTTACAGCTAATTCAACTAGAAGATATATCGATGTGTTGGATGAAATGAAACTAGGCATTCTTCCATTAAAATGACACCCTCTAAAGCTAGTTTGAAAATGAATGAAATGGCTTTATGGATGAACTTAAATGGAAGTGAAATTCCAGGACCCATTAAGCCTAAGTTCTCGGTAGGCGATAAAGTTAGAATAACGAAGAAGAAAAATATATTTGAAAAAGGATATACACCTAGATGGACTGAGGAAATGTTCACAATTGCACAAGTTCAGTATACGGATCCACCAACTTATAAGATTACCGATTATAATGGTGAAGAAATACAGGGCTCATTTTACGAACAGGAGCTACAGAAGACTACTCAAGAAATATTTAGAATAGAAAAGATAATCAGGAAACGGGGAAACAAGTCGCTGGTGAAATGGTTGGGTTATCCTGAGTCATTTAATTCCTGGGTTGATAATTAAGACCTGGTGACGATGTGATCATCGAAACTGCCGACTCATCATCGAAACTATTGGAAATTCCAGTGACTTTTGACCTATTGGTTGATGTTTTGACCTAGCGACTTAGTTTGTGCATGAATTGTGACTCATCATCGAAACTATTGGAAATTTCCAGGACCTATTAGACTGCATTGGTTGATGTTCAACCTAGAGCTCAGGATTTTAAAAAAAATGGTTTTTGTAACCTAGTTATAGGTTACAAATACGTTTTGGTAACCTATTAGGTGGGTGAATTGACCAATATTAAGGTCAATTGAGCTAGATAGCACGTTTCCCTACTACTTTCACACGATTTTAGATTAGAACTAGTAATAAGATGACTCAGTTCTGATTTGAGGACTAATCTATGTAGCCACATTGTTTTCTCAGGCACCTTAGGTACCCTGGTCCACAACTTTCTGGGATATATTGCCACTCTGCCGCTGCAAGAACTCAGGCCGTGCCAGTCCCTAGCCTGGACAAAGGAGGAGGGCGACGCTAATGATCTCTGTTATTGCACAGTGTCGTTAAACTGCCACAACCACCACCGCAACCATGCAGCAAGCATGAAAATGGTGCTTAATTGCAGTTAAAATTGTCTAGAATATTTTCGGCTTTGTTGGCTTATCTTAGGTGAACTACCACTGGGCAGTAAGGCTGTCAATGGGTACCCGACCGAAGCTGACTAACAGGGTAAAATAAATCGGTTTTTGGGTACCCAAAATTCCATAAAAATGTGTGATCTTACCTGAACATATGCCAGAAATATTCCCTTGGTCATATTGGCTCAGTGCCCAGGCAATGAAAATCGCTTCTCTTGTAATGACTTTCCGTAAAAATGCGCAATTTTCTACATTTCCTGACAAAATATCCACGCAGTCGGGTCCCGGGTGCCCGACCACACAGGTCCGTGGGTACCTGGGTCATCATTTCAACCTTTTTTTATAGCCTTACTAGGCAGTAGGCATACAGGTTCAGCCCAGCTGCTGTATTACCCTTGCCTGCACCTATAAAGTTTACTGACCTGCAATTAGCCATGTGAACATTCAATTTGTAGCATAGTTTCTGTGATATCACTAATAATATCATCACTCATAACATGGACGTTCTTATTTATTACTATATTGTACAGTTTGGATATAAAGAAGAATGCTTGGTTTGATTTCTGCAGATGGAGATGCTCAAAAGAACAGAGAACGCGAAGAACGCCTTCGATTGGCAAGACAGCGTCAGAAGGAAGAGCAACGGCGAAAGATGGCTGAACTTAGGGATGCAATGTTGAGAGCAGAGGAATTTAGAAAGAGACAAGAGGAAGAAAGGAGAAGAAAGATAGAGGAAATGAAAAGGCGAGAGGTAGAACATCGTGCAACAGTCGAAGAACGAAGAAAGAAACTTCTAGATGAAGAAAATGTAAGTCCTCTGCCTCTATTACTTACTGCTGCAAATATGAAGCTAACTGTCTTCAGTTTATGAAATCAGAATATTGACTGAAGTATAAACTTTAGAACTAGTTGATGTCAAAAAGTTTTTTGAAATTACAAAAATTATGAATTTAGAAATTGCTATTGTTACCTGATTGGAAAATATTTGCATTATTGGTGGAATACCTCATTAATATTAGTTTATTATTATTATAGCAATGTTATATAGCAACCCTTAAAAACAGTCTAATCAGCCCAGCCCCGGTCAAACAGGACAGTTTTTAAGGTCAGATGAGAATAGGGGGTTTCATCGCGGTTCTGTTCATCACGCCCCGTTCAACGCGGTCTATTCATCCCAGTCCTTTTCATCGCAGTGCGAATTCACCGCAGTCCCCATTCAACGCGAACCGATTCATAGCAATCCTATTCATAGTGAAACGATTAGTATTATTAGCCGGATGTAGATCACATTGATGAACTGCTGACTTTCTTCAGACATACCAGTATGCGTTGCCGGCGTCTGAGAGGAAGAGGTGATGTTTATGGGCCTGCGCTTTTTCCAGTTGATGTGTGGAACCAGCATGCCGGAACCATTGATGGCATCCTCAGGACTAGCAACTCTGTTGAAGGGTGGCACTATGGTCTTCAGTCACTCTTTCAATGCAATCATCCCAGCCTATGGACCTTCATGAATGGTGTGAACAAGGACATTCTGAAGCAGAAGGTAGTGTGTCTCCCCATGAGTGACCGGAATAGATCATCCGTCAAAGAAAACTTACAGGCTTTTGAATGAACATATCAAAAGAGCTGTTGGAGCATATGGACGTGGTGAAATTATGACATATCTATGATATCTACGAGCTATTGCACGTCCTTCACACTCATAACTCAACCAGTTATCAGTTAATTATGCATCTACCCACTTATTACATTGATTATTATGTGGGACATTTCCATTGCCTTCAGTATTACAACAGTGATGATTTATGTAAGAAATGCCTTGCTATAATCGATTTCAGATTTATACTAGTTCTTGTCATTTCCAACTGCATTGAACGGGTGCGCGATTAACAGGACCGCAATGAAACATCCTAGCAGTTAGTCGGTACTGCGATGAATGTGGCTGCGATGAATAGGATTGCGATGAAACGTCCGGATACCGAATAGAGCAGATTGACTTATTGGTGTCAGATGCTGTACAGCCGGAAGCCAATTCCAGGTCACTGGGCCAACTATATAGAAGGTTCGGTGCTGTTGGTTGACAGTTCATACATGGGATTAATGTTTAACGAGGAACTGGTTTAAAATTTGTTACAAATCCTTATGAGTTCTAAATAAAATTAAGAAAATATAAAAAACTTGAATTTAAAGAAAACATTTAAATTTAAAACTCATAAGTTTTGTCATGGGTTTGCACCCACTATGTTAGAAAAAGTTGAAATGAATTATTTAAAAGTTGGTATTTTTTCTTTACAAGATGATATAGTTTATGCATATTTTATCATAAGCTGATAGAGCATTAAATGCTATAAGTATTTGATGGTTTTCAAATAATAGTTAGAAACTTAAACAATGCGATTCATAGTAATTGGCTCAAAAATAAACTAAAGATTTCTGGAAGTAAACAAAATATTTCTGGAAATAGTTTTACATTGGATCTTTTGTCCCAAAATGGTTGATTTATTTAGTTTGCTTATATGCAAAATAGCATTTATTTTATTACTGATAATAAGTGGGTTTGGTCTGTTTATCCACTTCATTAAACTTTTTGAGGTAATAATTTACTTGCAGTTTTTGACTGTCTGTTTTGAGTCCAGCAAGGTTAAGCATATGAATGGATTGAGGTTTCAAGGTTAAAATGCGTGCAAAGCTAGAAATATGCTGGTGTAATATGTGTTGCCCTTTAGCGACGAGCTGCATAGTTTTTCCCATTCATTTTAGTACATGGTGGTTTATGATATACGAGTGAGTCCATCTAGTCTTTACCCATCTGATCGCGTCAAGTGGTTAAGGAATTAAAAAAACAACAGAATATACCATGATTAGTTTTATTATACTTCTTCTTAAACTGATTATTTATGTTGCTTTTAACTAAAGTTTTTAAAATATTCTTTTCTAAAATAAGTATGTAATTTTATCACATGCAACTTTTGACTACATTGGAAGCATTTTTTTTCTCCTTCCAGCGCTGCAATGGATTGCTGTCACGTTTAACAACCAATCCAGTTGCAGTAAACAATAAAAATAATTAGTTTATAAACAACTCATTTTTGAAAGCATACTGTTATTATTGAATTGATTACTGCCATTCATTCCTGAATCGAATGTTGAAGCCTTGCAGTCCCGACTTCAAATCTCAACTACAAAGCAGAACATTTTATTTTTCCGTCCCAACAAAGGCTCTGTCTCTTTATGGCGATATGTTAATGTGTTATTATTATTATTGTTATTATCATTATTATTATTATTATTGTTCTTATTAGTATTATTATTATATCGTCACTATGAGTCTTCGACGCAAATTAGGGGTGATGTCGTCCGGAGTGGCTCATTGGTTTCCTGAGCAGCGAACGTTCCCTTAACCCTTTGACGACCAGCTGCATATGTTTTCCCATACATTTTAGTAAATGCTGGTTTATGATATACGAGTGAGTTCGTCTGGTCTTTTTCCATCTGATCGCGTCAAGCCCACCGGCTCTTTGACCGAGGGGATCCTTGCATGGATTAGACTCCTGCATATAAGGTTGTTCAGGGCCGCGTGTCTGTGCCACATGAAAGACCATGATATCCGTTTCCCCCAACTAGGGCACCACATGGGCAGCCATGAGGCCAAAAGACGGGGTTCCCAAGTAGAGATGTACCGATATAAAATTTTGCCGATTACTACCAATTATTCATTTGCCGATATCCGATTATTTTGCCGATTATTTCACTAATTATTTCACCGATTATTTCACCGATTATTTCACTGATTATTTCATTGTGTTTCCCAAAAGAAGACCTCTGTGCCTGGTGTTCCCAGGGTAATTACTACGACTCACTCTGCACAACACCTATGTTGATACTTTCCCATGCCCACTGGGTGATCTTAAGTAGCCAAGCTCGACGTATCCAGAGTTACCTCGCTGGGGGAACGGAACGAAATTCTGTCCTTCACAGACCTAATGATGTTGCTGTCATAATTTTGCTTTTATAGACTGAAAATAATATTATAAAATAAAAAAACTAAGTTTTAATATCAGTGCCGATTATCTTGCCGATATCCGATACCGCCGATATCTCTATGATCGACCCGATTAATCGGCCGGCCGATTACACCTCTAATCCCAAGTCTGTAACCCACCATCACCCTCAGCGACTCATCGTCTAGTCTTAGCTCGCAGTTGGAAATTGGTAGCGGCTAAGTGCCAGTCGCCTGTATGTGGTGCTGCCACTGCTTTGAGACATGCCTGGTTCTGGGAATCAGGCGTTCTGGTGGCAAGGTCTTTCACTCAGAGTTCGATCAAAGGCCGTCCCTTGATTGTTTGTGAGCCCAAGCTTCTTCTGGTTCCGGTGCTCCGCTAGTTTCCCTCCATTTGGCCTGGAGAGCCTCCTGAGCAGGATCCTTTATGGGCATCCCTCCCAGAATCCTAGTCTAGAGTCTATCAGTGGCTGCCGCCGATTCCAAGAAGGCTGGAAGTGCCAGGAAGCCACTGATCGGATGCCCAGTCCTGTTTTTGAATGGCAGGGTGTCCTGGAGCCATGCCTCGTCTGTGACAACAGGATTGAGCACCTCAGCGAGGCCTACCCTATATTATTATAATTATTATTATTATTATTATTCACGTAAAGATGGAGCAAGGCATATGTAGGTGCTCCTACCAGTCACATCAACTTCGTGTAATCTCTTGATCTTTCACCCACAAAGCCACAGTTGCTTTAGTACACATTTTTGTCACTAGTCACTTGGACTTTGGCTCCTCCATTTATGATGGTATCCCATGGACACGGATTGGGAGGCTGGAGCGAGTCCTTCGTTCGGCTGCATGATTGACGGAACCTTGGTATCTCTAGAACCACCACTAACATTGGAAGTATCTGATGAGTACTTGATCCTTAGGGACTCTGACTTGAATTCAACTTGGACTCGGTTTAGATCGACTCGGAGTATCATTGTCTTCATGAACACTGAGATTCTGGTTGTCGATATGGGCCTCACTTCTATCAGTGTGTGAAAACTGACAACCTTGATTTGTAAACTAATGTCTTTTGATTGAAGGAACGAAAGCAAGCCATTTTGAGAAGAACAGTTGAAAGAGAAGTCAAATTGGAACAAGCAAAATCCAAAAAAATGTGTGCCTCAGGTATCTGGATCTGCTGTTCTGTTCATTGTCATTGTCTTCATTGGTTTCCAAATATTATTGGAACAACTGTCGGCTTTACTTCTGCTAAGTATTTGTGTATGTGAATAAATCTCTGCATTTTTGACAGATGAAAGATACTGATCTACAAACTGTGCACAAGTTCTTTAGTGTTTACCAGTGATAACTTCTTAGTATATTTATCTGAGTCTTCTAATTTAGCGTGATGACTTTTAAAACAGTTGATGGTTGTTTCAAGTGAGATCGTTGTCAAGAATCATGATCCTTTTGATCAGCCTAGTTGAAATTGAATAGCTTAGGCAAATCAGAAATTAGACAGTGATGATTGGCAAGTTGAATATGCTTAAGTCTTAAGTTCACAACTAAATTACTGAAGGGTTGATAGAATGCGCAGCATGGGAATATGAATAACAAAGCTTTTGACCAGGTACCAGTGTTGTATGCAAGACTTGAAACTTCAAGACGAGACCGAGACAGTGAGGTGCCGAGACCGAGACAGTGAGGTACCAAGACCGAGACACTAGGTTCAAGACAATACGAGACAGTATGAGACAGTAAAAGACAAGTGATCCTATATAAAATGCGGTAAAATGCTAATGTATCAGTTTTCGGGAATAATGTTTATTTCTAATTTCAATTTGAAACTTATAATGTATATGGTACATATTCCTGAAAACAGTTTTATATTTCCGCGCAAGATTTTAAGACAGTTCACGCGAAACTTATCGAGACCGCTTGTTCAAGACAGAATATGACATTCACTTCAAGACAGTTTCTAAAAATTTGAGACACTGCCTCGAGATCGAGACAGCAGGCTTTCGAGACCGAGACCGAGATACTAAAAAACTGTCTCGAGACGTCTCGAAACGTGACACTGTCTCAAGACCATACAACTCTGCCAGGTTCTGAGAAAGCCTAGGAGCTCCAGATTTTTATTGATGGAGCTCAGCAAGTGTCAAAGTATATCTATGGATCAAGTGTAAAATATATTAAGATTATTAACTTTTACAAGTGCAACATCTTGGGAAGATCATCGAACCTTCAGCCTCCTCACCCTTGCATCAAAAATATTGATATGGATACAAGCAAAGACAATACAAGCAAAGGCAGAGGCGATCAATTTGGGTTTAGAAGGGGCATGGGAACTACAGACATGATAGGCACAGTGGCCGATCGGTTAGAGCGGTCAGCCCATAACGTTCAGTGTGCGCTGAGCAAGCGGGTTCGACCCTCGTCCTGGGAGTCACTGTGTAGGAACCTTGTGCAAGTCCTTTGCACACAATTGCTCTGCAGTACAACTGCAATTGCGCCGTCGAGGTGTGTGTGTGTGCTTCTGAGCAAAAAATTTTGGAAGAAATGTGGTATCAAATTTCGGTAATAAAAGAAAAAATAGGAGCACTAAGAATACTATCAGGAAGGAGCTGCAGAACGGTCAAGATGTATATATGCCTTTGTGGATTATGAAAAAACATTTAATAGAGTTGACTGAAGAAGACTATTACATGTCTTGAGGCGGGTGAGAATAGATCGGGAAGACAGAAGATTAATTGTGAACTTGTACTTGAGGCAGAAGATATGAACATAGATGTAGATTACTCAGAACCGGGAAATGTGAGCAGAGGCGTGAGACAAGGATGTCCGTGATCACCACTGCGTTTTAGCATTTACTTAGAAGAGCTTGTCAGAGAACTTAGATGACCTGGAGGACGAATAAAATACAAAGATCTATGGATCAAGGCGCTGAGGTTTGCAGATGACCAGGCAATGTTGGTAAGAAGCCGGAAAGGACTACAGAGAATGATGGATAGACAACATAATTCCATCTGAATAGGGAATGTAAATGAACACCAAAAAGACAAAGGTACTGAAGATAAGTAAAGCAAAGGTGACTGTTGTCTAGGATGGATTCGATTTAAGTAAAACGAAATCATGATTTAAATCGGGGATATAAATCACGATTTAAATCAAACAATCTTTTTTCATTATTAATAAATTGAATTGATAAGATAGCAACAGCTTTCAAACTATCCAGCAGTAATTTGAAAGCAATTGTCATTGCACTTAAATTGTGCACTGTCTAATTTAAATATTCAATAGGTGACAGACACTGGAAGTTCAAGATAAGTGTGTCCTCTATGTTTCAAAATGTTTCAAGTTTGAATCAAGATTCAAGAATGAATTAATGATAAAAATTTCTGGACAATAATTATGTCAAATAATACTTGAAATAAATTCCAGAACAGCTGTGATGCATCAGAATAGCACTGCTAGGTGAAAGTTAAATCCATGTTACATAGAGTGGAGTCAGTGGACTCCACTCTAGTTTAGTTACTATTTAAACAAAGTGTCCATTGACTCCACTTTGGTATAATAATTGACTGGTGTTGAAAGAGTTTACTCATTGTTTAGACTTGATCATTCAAATCATCTTGGAGCTGAAAAGGCTGAGAAGCTGGTGTTCTTATTTATATTGCTAAGTAAGAGACAATTGGAGAACAAAACAATGAATGAAACAACTTCAAGAGAACTGGAGACCTGTTGACTATTTATAAGAAAATAGATTTTGAAAATGGATTAGTGTGATGATAAATATTAATTAAATAAGATTTGTAGTACCATTAATTCATATTTGGTCTCAGCTGAAGTGACATTTTATCAATATCTGATATTCTGCATGGAATTATGATACTCAATGTACCTCAAACAACTTGTAATTTACAGTAAAGCAACTGTGTGACTTTGGCTATGTTAGCATGTTATGTTTTAGTAGTAATTATTTGACCAACCAAAAAATTTCTAAGGAATTTGTATGTCCATTCAAAATATAGCACTTAAAATATAGCACTTAAAATATGGCACTCAGATTAAAATAAAAAAATCCTATTAAAATAAAAAAATCCGATTTAAATTAAAAAATCTGATTTAAATCAAATAAATACGATTTTTTTATTCTAAAAAAAATCGAGATTTTTATCAACCCTGCTGTTGTCAGAATACACATTGGAGGAAAACAAATAGAACAGGTGAAAGAATTCTGTTATCTAGGGAGTGTGATCAGAACAGATGCCAAATGTCACAGAGAAATTAAAAGAAGGATTTCAATAGAAAAGAGGCATTCTCAAAAAGGAAAGAACTACTGAGAAGAAAGCTGAACAGAAATCTGCGGATATGAATGATAAAGACTGATATGGAGTGTGGTGCTGTATGGATCAGAGACATGGACCATGAGAAGAAAATATATAAGAAGACTCGTCTTTTGAAATGCAGACATGGAGATATTATGGAGAAAATTTGCTGGACGGAACACTAAACAAATGATGAAGTGATGGAAAAGATTGGAGAGGAAAGAACCCTCATACAGACAATAAGAACAAGACAAAGAAAATGGATTGGACTTGCGCTGAGAGGAGACTCACTACTAACATAGAAGGAAAAATGAAGGGGAGACAGACAAGAGTAAGACAGATAATGCTTGACTGATTGATAACAGATGGATATGGAAAGCTGAAAGAAGAGGCCCAACAGTGAGATGAGTGGCGACATCGGACATTTGCACTAGGGCATAACCGGAAATCACCTCGGCCGAATATTTAGTTTTTCAGGACTATCGAAAGTATTCACCTCGGCAAATATTACACACAAATACTTAAAAAATAAAAAATGTTTAATTTAATAATATTTTTAAAAACATTTAACATTCTAAAAACGAACGTTATAAATTTAGAGGGCCATATTAGTAGTTATTACAGGCACCAACATTTATTTTGCTAATTTCTCATTATGGAAATGGCAAAAGTGATGAAAGTCAAAAATTTTAAGCTAAACCTGCGGATGGTACTCGCTGGGCCAGAGTTGCCACTACTATTCGGTTCGTACCCGGTTCCGACAAATAGTGCATCCAAATACTCGGATTCGGTACTCAGTGGAAATTGTCTACTTGGTTACACCTTAATTTGCACCTGGTGTAAAGGCAGAGAACTAGAAGAAGTAGAACTGTTACAGTTACTGTCAGTGTGTTACAAACAATTGGCCTAAATTTGAAAGAGCTTCTTTCCCTAACAGGAAGCCAGTTCAGTTGTTTGATGTACACATTTTAGTGTATAAGTTATGCATCTAGCCCAAGAATTTGGAATTCTCTGTGGCTTCTGAATTTGACATAGTAAAAGTTAGAAGTGAGTTTGAGTAATCAAGGCAATTGGAGGCCAGTGAATTCCCAAGATGTGTAACAGCAGACAGATTACATGACACCTCGTTGTATGCAAGTCACACACAATGTGCATGTTTGAGGATTTACAAGTACCATTGACAGTCAATTCGGGACAAAACTGAGCTAAAAGCAAGTCACCCAGCTTTAAACATCTAAATGAAACTTTTTAGCCGCTATGACGTGTCAGCAGTAAAGCTTCAGTTTGATAATTTAGGAAGGATGAGCAACCATACAAGACTGCATTTTCACTTAGGAAGTGGACAAAAATGAAGTGTAAATTTGAGTATCATTTGCTTAGATAGCCCACTGAATAATTGCCATGTATTGTGGTATACAGTGTACACTGTGAACAAGAGAAGGCCATAAATAAACCACGAGGAATGTCACACACTAACGGCGCCAGATGAATAATTGCGATTTAAGTATACTGATTGAGTGTTCGTAGCAAATCACTTCAGTCAGTGCAGAACTAGAAACCCATACCAGTATTGAAAGACAATGCATAATAAGTGAATTGTGTTCACAGTATTAAAAGTAGTAGACAAGTCAAGAAGAACAAGCATTGTCATGGAGCTCATAGTTTCCATAGCATGGCGTTTAGAATACATTGAATGAAACTTATGATATGAAGATTTTAAGGTGATATTAGCAATTTTATGTCATAATATATGTGAGACTGCATATGAATTGAACTCGCCTGTTCAAGGATTTTCAATGCAAATTTCATTGTAGAGACTGGTGCCTGTAAATAGAGAGGTCAGCTGGACTAAGAGAAACATGCTGAGTGAACATAGGACAGACGTTTGATTGTAGAAGGCACTTTTTGAACTATAAGACAGATTTGAACTCTATTCTTTGCTGAATGGACTGCCAGTGTATCTAGTGTAATATGATGCTTGAGAGTTTTGTGGCTTTGGCCAGAGAGTTTGAACCTTTATAGTACATTTATTATTCATTTATTATACAGAATTTGTATAACGCCTCTTCAAGGGAGCGATTTAGGGGTGCCCCAACCTCGGTGCGGCCATATTGAACCATCTCAAGATGAGACAGAAATGCCCGAGAAGGGGTTCTTGGAAGTGAGCCTCCAAGGGGGAAGTTTATTAATAGCGTAGAACAAAGGGGATGCTGTTCCTTGCTCTTTGTTGCAGGAAGTAGTGTACAGTTAGAGAGATCATAAGTATGAGATAGCAGTAGGAATGAACCAATTTTGAATTTCTTGCTGAGTCCAAGTACCGAGTATTGCAAGTTCAATTTTGCTGAGTTCAAGTCTCAAATATTTGAAAAAGAGCCTTACAGTCTCATATTCTCTTGATTTTTAGTTTGCACATCATATATGATTTTATTTGTTTTGCTAGAAAGTTGTAACAAGTAGGCACTAATAATAACAGTATTTGGGGTTGTTTTTAGGTCGGGTTGTTTTTAGGTCGATTGTCATTATGTAAATAAATATAGCAGTATTTGTGTTTTTAATTAGGTTGATTGTCGTTTTGTAAATTAATAAGTAAAATTAATACTCGGACCCATTGTTTGTCTGAGTCCCGATTTTATGCCTAGTACTATGAACAAGTTTCGGTTCATCCTTAGATAGCAGTAATAATGCCTAACGCATAAGAGTATGTAGTATATTAAGTCATAGTCATATATTTTTGTCTCCAATTTTGTAAGTCAGCCAATGTTTCTGTTGCTGCATGCTATATTTCTGCCTTACTGACTTCTCTGTCTTTGTATCTGCTTTTGTGCATATCTTTCTTTTGTAGCTGTGTGATTGAAGAAATATTGGTTCAGATATGATTTTCTTTAATTTATCTAAAGGTATTATTTATTTGCTTAAAGTTACATTCTTGTACCATTATTAGCATTTACAACTATTGGAAGTATGTTTACTTGAATTTGTTCCGATTAATAAATATTAAAGTCATATTTTTATGATTATAAAAGTTACTGTTAATTTAGCTGTAAGTGTGTTCTTTATGAAATATTTTGATTGTCATATCTTTGTAATTAATAAAAATATAGCCTTATTAAAGCAATGAACCCCATTATATTACATTACAAATTCTTTAACAACTGATTGACTTGCAGGTCTACGTCTTACATTATTTTCTATCTGATTGCCAAGAACTAATTGACTGTTGAATTTTATTACGAATAAGTTTGTACTTATGTTATTTGATTTTGTGCATAGACGTGTCAAAACCAATAAAAAAATTAAATTGTAACATTGATGCCTATTATTGTTGCTGATACCAGTTGATCGATTATGCGTATTAGTATTTGTACTATGTGTTGATACTGGCTAGTTGTTTCATTTTATGGAATTTGAATGGTTTTAGAGTTATATTTGTCTTAATGTTTTGAAAGTTATTACTTTTCTCATATGAGATAACTGGGTAATGAGATGCTGTGATTCTGATCTGTGATTGTTTTGTCGTCTTGCCATCATAAAGTTCACGGGATTTTATATGGTATCTGTTGGAAAGTTGGTACGCGTACAAGTCACACGTTGTTTGTTAATTTAAGAGTGTGTTTTATCTTGAAAGTGGGAGTCTTTAATGACAATGGCTGCTGTTGCTAGTGATGTTTATGAATGTTAACTTAAGTTCTTCTGAATGACCCCCAACCTATTTTGTTTATGTATTGCCACCTGGTTGTGGCAGTTGTGAATACATGTTTCTGCATGTCTCGTTAGAGTTCTAGTTGTTTATATGCTAAGCGACTGCATGTAGAGCATGGTTGTTGACTAGTCTTGCCCTAAGCCACACTGTGCTTGCATTTTGTGTTTATAGTTTGCCTGCCTCTGTAGGTGCTACTTCAATTGCTTTACGCAGTGCCAACAGTTCACAGAACATATCCCACCAATCCAGAACTGGTTCTGTGCTGCACGTTGCTAGCAGTGTGCGTGACATTCACAATGGCTGGCTAGTACAACAGAACAGAGATGGGGACCATAATTCTTCTACAGCTGCAACAGTGGCACCATTCAGTTTAAAGCTCTTGTCTGCATCAACTGGTCACCTGCTGAAGATTCCACAGAAAAAGACAGATGATGGTAATTTGAAAAGCCTAGCTCCGTCGGCTGATGTCGTCAGCATCAAGTCCAAATCTGGCAAACTGGTAGAAGATGGTAAGGCTACTTACTTTGGCTCAAAGTACCTTCAAAAACTGTTAGGATGAACCCATAAGTTGAATGTGACTAAATAGGAGTCATTGGAAGGAGCCGCTGCTGAACCTGCCTTGGTCTGTGGATTGCATCTCTGCTTGAATTCATGTTGTTGTACTTTATTTTCATTTGGATATCGGTGGAATATGTCGCAGTCTGTGTTGCCACTGCCTATGTTGTCTTTTGGGGCTTTCATGTTACTAGAGAGATGCATGCTTGTTAGTAATTCATCACTGAATTTGGATAATTGTTTTGCTTGTGTTAAGAGCTTTGGATCTATGCTACTTCTAGTGCTCATCTTTTAAAATAAAATTATATAACAAATAAATGGAATTATATGGTCAAGCCAAATGCATAACTGTTCAGACATTGATATTTTGAATATCCTTCTAATAGGGCATAACTGGAAATCGCCTCGGACATTCACCTCAGCCGAATTTTGGACTATTCAGAAGTATTCGCCTCGGCAAATATTACACCCGCAAATAGCTAAACAAAACTTTTTTGAAAAAATAATTTTTTTGATAAAATAATATTTTTTCATCAAATAAATTCAGGACTATGGGTAAGTTATTGATTAATTAAACAAGAACTAAACATTCCATGGAATTTTCTTTAAAATAATGATGTTAATTTATATATTTTAATTTCTTTTCATTTCCCAGATGGCAACCAAATGATCAAATCAGAAATTTTCCCGCCTGAATTGGCTTCATCCACTTTCCGGTAAATGTGAGAGAGTGATGATGTAACTTCATATTTCAAATTTTATAACAAGGTTTTACACTTTTTTCGAAAATAAAGTTATTAAATAATAAATTTATTATTGTCATAGCCTAGAGTGAGACGATAGGCTGTATGAAGGATATTGCTATAGACTCTGCATTCAGTATAGATAGTTCTCCGTAGCTGTGCACGTGGCAGGTTAACTAAATTTTGCCTACTGATGGTACTTGCTGGCCAGATTTGCCGCTACTATTCGGTTCGTACCCGGATCCGGCAAATAGTTCATCCAAATACTCGGATATGGTACTCGGTGGAAATTGTCTACTCAGTTATGCCCTACCTTTTAACCTGGTAAGTGCAATGCTATGGGGAAGGAACACCAATCCAAGCGACTCCTTGTTACTTGACTAGTAATTAATTGCAGTTAATGCACGCAATTAATGCGTTAATTTTTTTGGACGATTTATGCGATTAAAAACTTTGATTGCAATTAAAAGCTGCCTTGGATGGGTGGTTAATAGTTAGGCCTATTAGCTAACAAACAACATGTTATCTCTAACGCATGAGGTGTGGCCAAGGTCTAAAGTCATTGGGCTGGATTGGGCTTAATTCACCCTGTTGTAAGTTTTCATCAGACTCCAAAGATGAAAACCCTCACACCAAAATCTGCTGCAATAGCGCTGCTGGGTTACAGAGACAAACCTCAGATGGACATACATGTAGATTGTTGTCGTTTGGAGTGGTTGAAAACAGACGAAGGGGCACACAAGGCACCGGCAAGGCCAGCACGGATACATAGACCTATCTCGGTTCGCCATCAACTACCGTCCCTTGCGAGAGACTGTCTAATTCTGTTGGAGATTCTTATTAATAAGAAACGTTTTTAATTCTTATGTGACAATGTAATTAACTTAGTTTGTCTCAACAAATGGTTAAAACTGGAGAAAATTTTTTAGTCCCTACTACATGTATATGTACTTTTATGCTAATAAGAAATTTTACAATGTGACATCAGAGACAATTTATTGTTTAAATGAATTTCTTAAGTTCTGATATTTTACCAATATTAAGTAAATACCTCTGTACAACTAAAAAATCACATTTGCTACTTATTTATTACTATCTAGAAACAATGACAATACTGCATTGCTATTTTCTAACGATCTGATTAATCGCGTTAATAATCACGATTATTTTTTTTATTTGCAAGATTAATCGCAGTTAAATTTATTCTGTTGCCATTGTAATATTGCTCATTGACCGGCATTAGCCATGGCAGCGACCCAACTAAAGTCACGGATTATAACGACTATTTCAAAGTAAAATTCATAGTTAATTAGGCTGTACTCACATGCTCTACTGTTGGCACAGATGGCTTCAGCAGAAATGTAGTCCAGGGCATAAAGAATTAATTTGTCTGCTATTTGGGGTGGGTGGGCATAGAGTAATGGTGATCACACTGGGATGCAGAGCTGAGGAACTGAGTTTGAGACTTGTATACTCTGTAAGGTTGACTTCTTTCTTTCTTTCGCTAGGCGTCGGTGTTTGTTAAAAATGAGATGTATAATTTAATGGGTGACCTGCGTGGCTGCCGACTGTTAAACTCAACTCTTGTAATAACTCGTCATCATTCATTCATACTGCGGTTTATCTGTTTGAAATTAAATGAATATTATTATTATTATTTTTACAGCAAAGAGTTGCAGGGATATAATTAAGACAATTGACATACGAAAAACTCAAATATTTTTTATTTGTCCTGTTACTCAGGGATTTAGTAGTTGAAATTCAAATTTTTCATAATATGCAATAATAAATGTTTTTACTGGTTACATTCATTTTACATTCATGACCTTTCCAGGTTTCAGTAAACACGTCGTTTTCCTTTTATCTCATGCACGGTTACATATGTTCTAAAAGATATTCCAGTTGAACATTTTGTGATAAATTTCATATATTTGATAATAACAGTAGCTGTGGTTTTAATTTATTACAGAAAAGATATTTGTAAAATATAATGACAAATTACCCACTTTCATGCTTTTTAAATTTGAATTTCAGCAACACTCTGGCCAGCCTAGCAATTTGAACACTCTCAGTTTTCTGGGATTTCTAAATACTGGCTAGAGAGGAGGTAATTTTGGTTGGTAAACACTTGGACTCAAGTCTTAACTTTTTGAGTCGGAATATTATTATAATAAGCCATACGATTGGTTTCCAAAGAGTGATTATTATTACTTAACTCATAATTAGGTTGGCAATGGCATTGTATACATTCCATGGTCTAAGCAGGATGAGGTCAATTGCTAATCAATTAAGAGTTAGAATTACCTACTGATATTTGTTTATCGATTAGGTTTATCAGAATCTCATGGCTGATCGATTAGAATTAGCTGTTTTTCTAATAGATTAGTTTATGCGTGCTAACGATTAGTTACTCATTCGTGTATGTGTGCTATTTAGCTGTCGTATGCATTGAGTTTATTAATGTTTCTGTCATTATATAGCATGGCATTAGGAGGTTAGTGTTGTACAGGCAGAACCAGTGGCAGCTTAAATGCCATTTGATGGAGATAAGTTAGCTACGGTTTACAGGTTGTTTACAGGTCTTGTGTGCTAACACATTGACCACACTACCATTTATCACCAGTGTACCGCTGCCATATAAAAATTATTGGTAATGCAAAGATATTGGAAACAACCACTATCACTTATTATCGACAGTAGCTCTGATAATGTTGAGAAAATGAATGAAAATGTAATGGAACTGTTCATTATTCTACTGTTCAGTAATCTGCATTTGAATGATAGTCCTGGAAGCATAGTACCACACAGTGCAGGTTTAGAGGCACATGTGCCACAAATATAACATGTTTCTTTTCGCTGTCCCTGCTTGTTGCTCACAACTCATATTGTAGTTGGTGACTGTTTGCACTTTGTGGATGGTAGAATGTCCATATTGGGACAGGTCAGATGTCATAAATGTCTTCATGACAACCAATGCCTCGGCTGGTCAATCTTAAAGCAGTATTGAAAGAGCTAATGATTTGAGAACAGAACCCGGCTGATTCCCACTGCATTTGCCATGTCCAGCACCTGTACAGCTTTTCTCTGGGCAAACGTTTTAGTGTCTTGTGTTGAGGTGAATAATATGATAGCAGATGATCAAGACAATAAATTTTACACTACACATTGTAAGCAAGTACGCAGCCAGGTTCTTTGATAAGTTCGCCATGCCTATTTCAGTCTGGTTACACAAGGTGTAAATTCTGATATGGTTAGTGAGTTCTCAGTTAGTGATGCAGTATGAACAAGGCCAAACTTGGCTTCCTGGTCATTACCAGCATCCACAACCGGTGGATCATAGCCTCTCGTACCTCACTATCCACATCACTAACACAGGTTTAGTCAATTGTCGCTTAATCAATTTTCGCTACCTCAATCGCTGTCATCATCATAAAAATATTAATCGTTAAAAAACTCTAGTTGTTTCAATGCCTCAGCAGCTGTATACCTTTTTCATGATGCCATTTTCCTTCTAGAACACTGACATCATATAGTGCACATAATTTTATATGCACTGTTTAAAACACGGTATGGCTGCATTTACAATAGCAATATGTATCACTATTTACCAGATGGCAGCACTCACCATAGTAGTAACTGTTATGTGAGAACATGTTGACTGCCCCTATGTAATATATACTGAGGTATGGATCGTCTTGTACATCATGTCTAGGCCCACCAAATCGCATACAAGTTGACTTGTGCCTCACACTCGAAGTGTTTGAATAGGCATCATTGCTGGCCATGATGTGATTACACAGTATTTAGGTGAATTCGCATGTAACTGGATCTCCACTGCATATGACATTGGCATGGTAGCACTAACATCACATTGACATTGTACAATTTTTTCATGCTGCTACACTACTGCTTTGTTTATGCTCTGTGTTTTATATTTGCATGAATTATTTCAGTTGTTTGCTTCTGCATAGTTTCTTCTTGCCTGCCTGCATGTCTTTTGATTCTTATTTAACAAGCTTGAGTATAATGATAATTAGGTTAGGTTTTTTCATACAGCTATACAAGGTGCAAATCGGATAAGACGAAAGAGTGAAAACTACTGGACATCAGTGAATTCATTAGTTAATTCATTCATTTTTAATGGTTTTATATAGTACCCCTCAAGAAGTCTACTCAGAGGCACTCCCAACCAAATGAGTCTTAAGCAACTGGTAAAACATAGGTGTATTACTCCTTGGCAACAATCGCTTTTCTAAGGGAAGTGTGTTCCTGGTGGAAGGGCCCACAATTGAAAAGGTACAAAGCTGCTTGCACCTGTATGTCTGAGGGCAATACTTAACCAAAATGAGCGAGTTGAAAAGGAAGTGAGCCTCAAATGAAGTTGGTTTCAAGTTGAAAGTTGTGGAGTATACTGAACTTCATGGTAATTCGAATGCTGCGAGGGTTCGGTATGAGTAAACAATGTTTTCGTGACTGGATGAAGAGCTTTGAAGGTTTTTAAATTATTTTGTTAGGAATGAATATATTTATATTAATCTCAATATCATGAACTTGAATTTTTATTGACTACATTTTTGTACGAAATTTATTATGCAGATTGGAAGCAGCGAATGGAAGCTATCTATTTCTTTTCACATATTGTTTATTTATTTTAAATGATTTTTCAACATAATTTTATTAGATTTTGCACAGTTGGAAAGTTTTTTAATCACTCAATTTTAAATTGTTAAATCAATCGTTTTGACTTTATGGGTTAAACTTATGATCAGCCGTAGATTTTTGACGATTTTTTGATAAAAAATTAGACTTTGACTTGTACTTGAATCAACTTATAGTCGAGTATATTTGGTAGTTACAAGCTATTTGATTAGCAATTGATCTTTTAAAGTTTAATATGGGTATTATGGTGCAAAACAGTCATATTAAATTGGCTGGATGATGAGGGCAATTCGATTGGATATGCTTATATTGTGCATGCAGGATCAAGTTTATATTGTCTTTGGCAGGAAGACAAGAGTTATGTGGCCTAGGACAAAGGTTTATATGCACTTGGTGACAATGTAGAACATCAGTCATGGAGGTAGAAATGTTGGAGTTGTGAGAGAGATGAGCAATAAACCTGACTGCCGAGTTCATAACCGACTAAGTGTGTCTTAGGAAGCCCAGCAAATAGGCAATTACAGTGGTTTAACAACAGCAGATGAAAGCTTAGACTATGGTTGTAATGAGGAGGAGACAGGTCTTCTGATGGCTCTCAGACACTTCAGGTGATAGTAACACAAGTGAGTCAAGTGAAAGAGGTGCTGGCCAATTCAAGCCAAGGAACGGCTGGCCAATTCAACAGAGAAACAGATGAATATACATCGTGGAGGCATGCCTAATGATTACATGCTAGCTGCCAATCAGATCTCCCCAAACATTTCAGTTGCCTGAGACTAGATAGGTGGCTGTGGCAGAGCGTGTCTGTTGTTGTAGGTCTGCAGTAGATGGGCAATTAGGTCAGTTTATCTGAATAGACTCAAGCAGGCCGGAAGATAATCTTGCCTTATAATATAATGATATGCATAATGCTTCACCCATTCATATGCCATTGTGTCTGTGTTCATCAAGGGAGGGGCAAATAGTTACATAGCTTCATCTCCTAGCCTCGCACAGATCACGCGCGCGCACGCCCACGTATATATAAATAAATATATATATATATTTTGATGTGGACATCGAATGATATATTGATATGCATTTCTAGCTGTAAACTCATAAGCTCGTCTGCCCTCGTACCCGTTATCTGTGTGGCCAAGTGGGAAGTCAGTTATCCAATTTCCTTTTCTTAGGGACCTAGCAGACTTGAGCAAGGTGTATTGTGTCTATGCATTCATGCTATAGCAATGTATGAACTTCGCAATAAGGAGTAGAGCTGTACCGATTAGTCGGTCGGCCAAGTCAGGCCGATTATCAGACATATTGGCAGTATCGGGTATCGGCAATGACAATCAGCGCCGATATTAAAAATTACATATTTTTATTTTATAATATTATTTTCAGTCTTTAACTCCTTTAGTGTGTAGCCCGCAACGCACGTGCTACGTGCGTTGCGTAATCCGTTCCAATAGCGTGTAGCCAGCCCGGAGGCAGAGTTTGTATGGCTACTTCAGACCACCCAGTAGTCATTGAGCTCGTATTTATCGTGGAATAAGTTTCGAAGGCTATAGCTGTTGTGTATATATATATATATATATATTGATGTGGACGTCAAATGATATGCATTTCTACCTGTAAACTCATATACTCGTCTGCCCTGTAGAGCTGTACCGATTAATCTGCCTGCCGATTAATTGGGCCGATTATAGAGTTATCGGCAATATCGGATATCGGCAAGATAATCGGCGCCGATATTAAAAATTATTTTTTTAATTTTATAATATTTTTCAGTCTATAAAAGCAAAATGACGACAGCAACATCACTGGTGTCTGTGAAGTACGGCATTTCATTTAGTTCCCATATCGTGTCGTTGAACCAATGGCTTCTTCTGACCAGTGGTGAGACCACCCAGTGTGCTGGTATAGACTGTGGGAAAGTGTGAACATAGGTCCTGTGCAGAGTGAGTCATAGTGCCTGCTTATGGGCCGGGGAATGGCTGGCCAATTCAAGCCAAGGAACGGCTGGCCAATGCAACAGATAAACCTATGAATGTACTACGTGGAGGCAGGCATCCCTAATGAATACGTGCTGGCTGCCAATCAGATCTCCCAAAAACATTTTAGTCACCTGAGAGGCTAAGACTAAATGGGTGGCTGTGAATAGACCAGCCGTTCCTTGGTCTTTAATTACCCTGGGCACAGTTCGACGGCGTGCGGTATGTCTAATCTGTATTGCCTGCCTAGGATTAGTTCCTAACTACATGCATACGGAGCAAGTGTTTGCTTGTATCACAACAATAGGCAGTAGCAGTAGGTCTATCTTTTGGAAACGGACATCTTGGAAAACACAATGAAATAATCGGCTAAATAGTCGGGTATCGGCAAATGAATAATCGGCAATAATCGATATTGTTATAGTCGGCAAAAAGTGATATCGGTACAGCTCTACTACCCTCGCACCTGTTATCTGTGTGGCCAAGTGCGAAGTCAGTTATCCAATTTCCTTTTCTTAGGGACCTGGCAGACTTGAGCAAGGTGTATTGTGTCTATGCATTCATGCTATAGTAATGTATGAACTTCACAATCAGGAGGCTCTTTATATTCAAATCTCAGTCAAGGCCCAAGGCTGTGTCCCATCAGATGGCAGCTATCAGGTATTCATTAGGAACGCCTCTACGATGTATATTCATCGGCTTCTCAGTTAAATTGGCCAGCTATTCCTTGACCTTTAATTACCCTGGACCTGGTCTATCCAGCCAATACCCAGTCTCTTACCGTTGTCTCTTTCTCTGTCTGTCTGTCTGTCTCTTTCACCCCTGTCATTCTTGATTCGACAGTCACTTCTCTCTCAGCTCCACTTGTAACCCAGCTGCCCACAATGACTGGTGGTCATCCAGCCGCATACTTGCTGTTTTCCTCATTCTTTAACCCTGACTCATCAACCCCAAACTCTTTACGACCACCCACCACCGCTTTACTCTAGTTCTTATCGTGCAACAATCTCCAGGTATGCAGTTAAACAGACAATGTATGCCATTAAACAGACATAATGCCCTAGGCTTTCTCTCTAGTTCTGAGAGAACCCACTTCCTCACAATAGTATGGGCCAATTTGAATGAAACAATTACATAGCAAATTTACTCATGAGACTATAATGGACAACATGTCCATGTTTGTTGGGAAGTAACAGAAATTCCTGTAAGACGGAATGATTCAATAGGAAAAAATGTAGTTAATGTGAAATATTGTAGATAACTTAAAACTACTTAATAAAAATAGTTATAACTATTTCTTTAACTACCTTTTAAAAACTAGTTATAACTACTAGGCAACTACTTCTATAGTAGTTATAACTAATAGTTAATAACTACAGTAGTTAAAAGTGCTACTATTCGGTTTATACCCAGATCCGGCAAATAGTGCATCCAAATACTCGGATTCGGTACTCGGTGGAAATTATCTACTCGGTTATGCCCTAATGTCTACTTGCTGTTTGGAGCTGGAGCTGTTTTTAAAGATGATGTCTTCTGCTTAGGGACAGCTTCTTATGAAATGAGAATTATTAAATAGGAAAAAGTGTAGTTAATGTGAAATATTGTAGATAACTTAAAACTACTTGATATTTCTTTAACTACTTCTTAAAAACTAGTTATAACTACTAGGCAACTACTTCTATAGCTACTTCTATAGCTACTGGTTAATAACTACAGTAGTTAAAAGTGCCCATCATTGCCAGATTATGGTTTGTTAGGATTCTTTAAGAAAATTTCAGATAAAAATTGAAAATGGCCTCCATAGCTAAAAACTTTTGAGTAGCACTGTGTTGACCCATTCCAATGTGAAACTTGACTGCTATGATGGGTGAATGATACTTTGATTAGTTGATATGAACACATGAGTTTAAATGTCTACTTGCTGTTTTGAGCTGTTTTAAAAGATGACGTCTTCTGCTTAGGGACAACTTTTTATGAAATGAGAATTATACAGTTGAATACTGTTTTCCTTGGTTAATACATTAGCTTTCAACTCATTGACGATATGTGACATTACAAGTGCCATCTGTAGCCAAATCAGAACTGATTTTCTACCTTTTCTATTTACAGCTAGTTTTTCATGTATTCTAATTAGCCAGGAAATAATTTTTAGCATGATGTCATGCGTTGTAGTTTACGCTTTTCTATTCACACTTGAGTATCTACTATTTGAAATGAAAAAAATTGACCCAGCCAGCCTACTGTTCAATGAACACTGACTCTGTATACATAAGTCTGCCTGCTACCACATTGGTGACATCAAGAAGAATTATGTGCTGTTTCCCTATATCCCTGAGTTGGTTGGCTAATGACCTGACTTGCACTATAATTCACATCTTATTGGCAATTCAAAGCTAAAGTCGTAGTCAAATGGAGACATCCATGTCCATTCCAAGTCAGAGTTGAGTCATTAAAGATCAAGCCTGAAATCTGTATCAGAATAGAAGGAAACATGTCTTAAAAATAGCCAGCTGGATTAAAAACAGTTTCATGTTACTGCTTATGCCAAATTGTTTTTGGGCCTAGTAATCACATGCATATACTTTCTCATGGTGTTGCATAGTTTTCATTCAGCAGTGATTAGTAATAAAATGTGCTTTGATGGATTTCTGGAACTAATCAATTTTCAAGAATGGCTTTTTGTTGAATACAAAACTTTTTCTAAATAAAGTTTTTTTGGTCTTAAATGTACATTGAAAGTCAAATGTTTCACAGTGTTATAGTTTATGTGGTTAAGTAAATCATACCTAAGGAATAATGAGATTGGCAGTTGGTCTAGGAGATAATTTTATGATCAGGTAGCAATCATCAACCATAGTTGCCATCTTTTGTAGTCCTTCATCCCCTTGGTTGTGGTAAAAGTAGCCAGTCGGATGGAACCCTATCAAGTACCGGTCGAAGTCCATCGCATCACCGACCTCATAGTATGGCGCCAAGGCTACCAAATTACATCTCTGACACAATCTCTTCGCAGTTAAGGGTTGGTCGGAGCAAAGAGAAACAGAGCGATGTCGCCAGTTGTACTGTTGTGTGTTCACGTTTTCGTAAGTTCACTTGCCATCTTTGCATGCTCCATTTCATGTATTGATGATGATTCGTAACTCTCGTATTCTCCACATGAAGCTCATCTGAGTTCCTGTGTAGTTCACCTGGAGAGTTAGTGATTCCTTAAATTATGCACATGAATCAGAAATTATAATTATTTCTCAATTCACTTTGATTCATTGAACACATTTCTCCAATTCCTATTAACATCTGGCTTATGTTTCTGATATTCCTATTATTCTATGCTCTAATATGGTTTCAGCTTTACTAACAAGTTGCGGCAGTTCCTGTGTATCGCATAAATCTGTTGTATGCTGTGTGGTAGTAGGGACGTCATTTGATGTTTAAGTGATTTTTTTATTTGGAACAGCAACTTCTGTTTTAAATGGTCTTTAAAGACTTATACTATGGCGTTGCACAGTTGTATGTTGCCATCTATGGGTTGTAACTTTTCAGGATCTGTTTCACCGTCAAAGAATGGCCGAGCTCACAGCACAGGTACCACACGCAGAAGCCGTGCTGATGTAGAGAAAGTTTTTGATCAGTTGTCAACACCAAAGGTAGCTGCTGCTCCAGACTCTTATGATATGTCGTTTCGACAATCACCGTCTGAGAAAATTATGCCTGCTAAGACAATGCGAAGGGCTCGGAGTGTCTCTTCTAGGCCTTCTAAGATATTGGCTTCACCTGTCTTGGCGCCAACAAATAGCCAACCCAGGGTTGGGAATGCTTCTTTGTCAAAACAAATAGTGGTGAAATCAGCAAAGCCAGTGACACCACTGGGTGATGCCACTACTCCATCATCAAAGACTGTGATGCCAAGTCCTCCTAAGCCAATTACGCCACGCTGTCTTCCAAAAGAGCCGAAACTGATGAAAGAAGTGACAACATCTAACAAACCCATAGCATCTAACAAGGTAGTACACTTGAACTGAGCAAACTTATACATTTCGAAAGAATAGCTTAAATTACTTAAGATTCAACAGCATATCAATTATTTTTGTATTTCTGCTGGGTGCTAATGAATTACAAAATAGCAAAATTATAATAGCTGGGATCCCTAGCCATGTTGGACTGGCAGGAAATGAGATGGCAGTTTCTTTGGCAAAGCAAAGTCTGGAATTAACTCTGCAAACTATTTAGAAATAAGATGTGAAATAATGAATACAGCATCTAAATTGGTTTGTTTGCTTTGTTAGATGTATGGTTTATAGAAAGAATTAGTAATGTTTATAATAATGTTGGTCTTTAGTATTCTTCTCAATTGGTTTCTGAGTATTTTTTATGTATGGGATTCATTCTTTGACTTTGTGATGAATGAAGCTGATGTTGAATACATCGATACTATCCAGAATGGTCGAACACGAGTTGATCCAACGATACTTCTGCCCAGCCTTGGAGGAACAACCGGTTGCAGACCGCCTGCAGGATCAATTTGCTTTAGACTGCTGCAGTATGGGATGACAAGAATTCTTTTACTTTCATCAAAATGAGAGTGACATAGATGTTTTGATTTTATTGCTGTTATTGCATCCTCATTATTAGGTGAGGTGTGTCAGCAGTTGTTAAAGTAGTCTTAATACCTTTAGAAATCATCGTGGGCCTATATTAAATTTACATTTTTTACAGGTCAAAGTAGTTCACCAAGTGCATCAAGTTCAGGCATTCAGTGCAGATAAGCAGGTGAGAACAAGCCTATGTTAATTGGTTTCATCAATTGTTATTTTAGAATGACTTGGGTGATGATGATATGCTTGAGGATGAGGATTATGCCTTTAATGAGAAATTTTTTTTTTTCTTGCATTTTTGTCTTTTCTTTTTTACCTCCCTGCTAGCTTCTTATCTTGGCCTATGACGGCAAGATGGGGGATGAGTGTCCGGATGTGTATGGTCAAGTTCGTGAACTATTGACCTACAGATGTCATTTACAGGGGATAATGGGCAAAGGAGTAGCAACACAAGTCTTTAGAATGACCTTGACCCCTAGTATCTGGTGGCATCAGGGCCCATATGCATGGGCTTGGCATAGCAAGGGTGTAACTCTTACCTCTGACATAAAACTGGCCTACGAAGGTGTAGCCCATAAAACTGGTATGCATGAGGCAGGAATTGTGCGTTACGCTGGACATAAAGTTACTCCTGGTTGACCCTAGGTGTAAGTCTGCTATTCCCGAATAGGGCTATAATCAAAATGGTGACCATTGTTATGATTCGTCACATTCGACGAAGTTTATGGCGCCTAAAGAGTGTTTCTATGTCATCGCAATCCTCTAGATCTATGGAAAATAAAAAATTTTATTATACCTTCCATTTTCGTCATGGCAAATTGCTATTAAGCTTAATTTGGGGCAAAGTGGCTGATGATGTGGCATATGATTACCAAGTATTGGTTTGTTGCCATTGGCGATTTCAAAAAGTTTAAACAGATGGTCATCTTGTTTGCTCTAACATTAAGATAATGAACTCTTTGTATTTTATCATGCGGGCACAATTAATGAATTTGGTTGATTTCCACAAAATGTGATTTAGGACTTGGTATCTTAGCCATTGCAATTCGAATTAAGAGCTATATATATCTTTGCGCATGCGTAAAGCCTAGTCTCGCGAAGTCTCGCAGGTCCTATGTCAGGTGCAACTATTCTGCGGCTTACTCCTTGTTCCTTGAAGGGCAACGACGGCCATGGCCTATTCGAAGAAAAGTTACTTCGGGTGTAGGCTCTATTCGGCGAATAAACTATTCCAAGCCCGTGCATATGGGCCCTGGTGATCATTTAGTCACAATTCATTTCGTCGCATATCGGTTAGGGTCAGGTTATGCGTGGTGAGGGTCAGTTATGGTCAGGCTATGCGTCGTGATGGTCGTTTAGGGTCAGGATTAGGGTTAGTCTGGTTTTTAAAATACGGCAAAATGAATTGCGACAAAATAATCTGTGACAAAATGAACTGCAAATAGCGAGTAGAGCTGTGCTAATATCACTTTTTGGCGCTTATGCCAATACCGATTATTGCCAATTATTTCATTGCCGATACCAATTATTTAGCAGATTATTTTACAGATTATTTCACTGATTATTTTACCGATTATTTCATTGTGTTTCCCAAGATGTCCAGTTCTAAAATATAAACCTACTGCTACTGCCTAATGTTGTCATGCAAGCAAAACACTTGCTCTGTAGGAGATGTATACATGTAATTGAGGACTAATCGTAGGCAGGCAATACAGATTAGGCACACCACCTGCTGTCAACCTTGCATGATGGAGAAGAGAAAAGAAATGGGCCCATCTATGTAACTGGACGCCACTTTTACAACCTGCCCTTTGGCCTAAAATACCAGCCAGAAGAGACGACAACTGTGCCCAGGGTACAGGCAATTATGACTCCCTGCGCAACAGCTATGTTGACACTTTCCCACAGTACTAGGCACAATGCCTACTGGGTGATCTAAATTAGCCATGATCGACAAAGCCAGAGTTCCACACACTATGGGAACGGAATGGAATGCTGTCCTTCACAGTTCCAATGACGTTGCTGTGGTAGTTTTGCTCTTAACGACTGAAAATAATATTAAAAAATTAAATTAAAAAAATTTAGTATTTGCGCCAATTATCTTACTGATATCCGATACGGCCGATATCTCTATAATCGGCGCCTATTAAGAGTGCTTCTGATGTATCGGTACAGCTCTACCATACAGGTACGAGGGAATCAGTCTACTCCCAGCTCAAGAATGGAGCTCTCAGGGTAGAGGAACTGTGCTTCCAATGTCTGATGCCATGTGTAACACGAAAGGTGCGCTGACACACATATCACAGAGCTGTATGAGGACTCACCTTCTACGATGAACAAGGCACGACTTGCTTCTCAACTACATTACTGGCAGATCATGAAAGCGGAAGCAACAGCACAATCTGTGGTTCGAAAACCAGTTATCCCTACTAGAGTTGGCAGGAGGAACCCTGACCTGGTGTCTGAGATGGATGGTGGTGTTCTAATTGTTGACATCAGTGACACATTTACCTATAGGTGCACTAGGCCCACGCCTAGGGCCCCCAAATCTCAGGGGGCCCCCAAATGATGAAAACATTAAATACAAAATAAAATCTAAAGGGCACCCAAATGAATGAAAATATTTCATATAAAATAACATCTCAGGGGTCCCCAAATGAATGAAGACATTTCATACAAGTTAACATCTCAGGGGCCCCGATAGGCCCCCAAATGATTGAGAACATTAAATGCAAAATAACATCTCAGGGATCCCCAGATGAATGAAAATGTTAAATACAAAATAACATCTCAGGGGCCCCAAATGAATGAAAACACGTTTAAAATATCATAGATATAATTAATTCTCTATTTTTGCAGCATAAGCATTCGCATGACAGGTCTATTGCGGTATAATTGCTTTATTAGCTTAAACATCATTATCAGCTCGGTTAGCTGTGTTGGTAAGAGCGAAAGCTATGTGTTATGAGCCTCTTCGCTCCCAGAAGTTGGCTCACTGTTTAATTGAATGACATTTTTTAATAAAGTTGCGTATTTTGATATTTAATATGATGACGTGATGTCACATATCTGAGACTCCTCTCCCCTTTGTCACAAATCGTCATAGATGTATGACCCCTCCAATAGGTGCATGAGGTCATTTATAGACGGCCCCTCAGGCTCAGTGTACAAATTCAGAAGGGCCGCAAAAATATTTGCGCCTAGGGCCCCGCGTTCTGTAAGCGTGCCTCTGGTTGATATCACTGGTGTAGCCGATCACTGTAACTTAAGCACACCGTTTAAGGAGAAGGTAGATTATTACGATACTGCTGAGATCATCGTTTGGGTCGCTGCCACATATCAAGGCAGGTCGTGCGAATTCGGCGCGCAGGTGTTCAACTGTCGCTGTGCTTTTTACAATAATTCATTGGTGCTCCTCCACAGGCGAGGAGTGATTGCCAGGGATATCTTGTTGGGTGTTACCTTTTACATCTAGCATGTTTAAGGTCTTCACTAGATTGACAGTTAGAACGAGTCGAGCAGTGCGCTAAACGTCGCAGAGACCCTTTTTCCGCGTGAACCAGCGTACCCATACCATTATAGCTGTTTGACCTGGGCATAAGGTTTACATGATCAATACGCATTATTTTTTCCTCCCCAAAATTTTTGTTTTGTTTAAAAATCTAAGCAAAATTATTTGACTATTTAATAGGAAATTATGGCATAATTAAAGCAGCAAATACTGGAATAAAATTTTTGAAAAATTCCATGCTGGGTGAAAGCTAACCAAAATTGAATTTCACGCTAAAAGGGACCAGAAGCAGAATTTCAGAGAGAAGGCGACTGAGGGCCAAAATAGAGAAAAATTTGATGAGGAACAAGTAGAATGGTTTGAAGGATGTTGTAGGTAAATCATACAATTGTTGTTTATCCTTAGGCTGCATCCGACAGTGCAAAATTGCAACATCAGAAAATTTTGTGCGTGCCATGAAATTCGGACATTATAGTGCGTTTACCAAGTAGTTTTAGGTCAGGGAATCAGCCGTCATTGCATCTGATAAACGAATTTTTATAAATTCTTCAAGGTTTCAAGCAGAGGCACAGTCAGTTGAGGGAAGTAGTGAATTACAAAATGAACAGAAGTAACTGATGAATTCATGAAATAAAAAGTTTTAAGTTTTAATTCTTTGACCATTGAACTTCGTATCTAAATACGTGTTGAGAGTACATGCTCATACAAACAATTAAAGTGCCATAAGTTTGCTCAAAATTAATTTCTAACAAGTTTAGTGTGCAGAGGGTAGTTTTCTGAAGTGGTTGACGAGATATCGTGTGCTATAACCACGACGAGGGTAGTATTATTTTGCTGAAATATCTGATGTGCAGGTGTTGACTGGCTAAAAATAACTGTCGAGTGGAGAATTTTATGAATGTATTGGGACATTTACTACACCTTACAAAAACTCTGCTTGTGATAGAAGAGTTACTTATGGTGCACCCATGCACGTGTATGTAGTCCAGCCAGATTAAAAACTCGTTTCATGGCATGCAGGAAGCTCCTTTCTTTTTTATTTAGATGAATGATTCAGCAGAGACAAAAGAAATAAAAGAGCCAGAGTTTATTCAACAGGTGATTATCACTGATGTAGCTGAGACAACATCTCCGGAAAAGACCGATGTCATGAAGAAATCAGTTCCTGGAGAAGATGAGTACAAGTTAAAACTTGCAGAAAACAGGCGACTTGCACGGGAGAAAGCAGAGAGGGATGCGGAGGCGGAACGACTACGGGTCGAAAAGCAACGGTTTGTTTGGATCACCTGTTTTTCTGTATAATAAATACTGTTAACCCTTTGACTGCCAGATATATTTCGCCTGTAAGTCTAGTCTCCGCCAGGTTTTTTTGGGGATTATGGCCCATTTCACCCATCCAGGGTATAAAACGTTACATCTCATCAACCACACACGTTAGAGGTAAAGTGTATATATGAAATTTGTTCAAAATCAAATTCTGAACAGATATATTATGGTTATATGGTTGCATGTGCTTGTTCCTTTCAGATACAGCCGTTTTAGTAACCGAAATACCTAATAAGTCATAATTTTTGTGGTCTTCAAGTGTTATAAATATATATTCTACATAACCAAGTGCTTTTTCATTTACCAGTAAGGCCATAGCTCAACTTCTGCTGTTCTTACCATTCATTCATTTAATCATTATGGGAATTTATATAGTGTCTTTTCAAGATTCCTATTCAGGAACGCTTCCAGTCCAGTAACGGCGAAGGGTAAAATGGGCCATATTTGTGTTACTCTGTGTATTCATTCAACTCATCATGAGAAGGAAACTGACTTACTTTAGACATGTTTGTAGAATGGACGACAAGTGGCTGGTGAGGATTGTGGTATTTGGAGATGAACAGAAATTCAATAAGAGGTAGACTAGGCAGAGAGTGGTTGGACGATCAGCCATTGTGTGGCACAGTGGCCAATTGGTTAAAGCGGTCAGCCCGTACCACTCAGTGTGCGCTGAACGAATGGGTTCGACCCTCGTCCGGGAAGTCACTGCTTAGGGACCTTGAGCAAGTCCTTTGCGCACAATTGCTCTGCAGCACAACTGAGGCTTGCGTATGCACTTCTGAGCAAAAATTGTTGAAAGAAGGGCGGCATCAAATTTCGGTAATAAAATAAAAAAATAAAATAATGGTGCAATGAAGAGATTCACATCATCATCAGAAAAGCACAGGACCTGGATATGTTGGACTGATGGATGGGTACTGTGCACAGGCAGATGCTACAAGTTCACACCATGCTTCATGTTCAATATGATTCCTTCGTATATATTTTGTGGCCCTGAAAAGGGCCGTTTACTTTGTGGCACAGAAAGTGCCTCTTATTTGTGGTACTCTGCAGTACACTTTGCCTTGTAATCCAACAGAGTGTGGTACCGTTCAAAGCAAGGCACTGTGCACATTGGCAATTTACATTGCTTGCAGGTAGTCTGAGTTTGGTGTCGCTTTATGTTCCGGTTCGAACAGACTTCACAATCTGGGCGCGAGGGTTTGCCACTGGAGGTAGTGGCCGTGATGTTACCCAAGAAATGTCTCTCTATCAGTCGACGTGGTGATGGGTGCAATGATCTACGACCAACTCGGGTAACTGGTCGCTCGTAGTCAGCAAGCAGCCCTCGTACAATGACCATGCGAAATTTTGTCGGGTCAAACTTTAGAGCTGGGTGCAGTTGACGATATATTACACCAGCGTTGACCACACACACTTCCAGAAGGTAAATAAAGAGCTTCTTCCACCACTTCTGCTGTCGGTGTCTGCTCAAATTATACCAGAGAAGCTGGTCTGAGCGATCAACGCCCTGCATGTACTGACTGTACAATTCAATAGCAGCCGGCTTGTCAACTTCACGTCTGTGACCAACTGTGGATTTTGTCGGGACAGCTTTTCTAAACATCATAGTGTTGTGAATAGAAGAAACTAAGTTTACTTGTTTCCTGTCAAACCGACAGATGTAAAGAAGGTCATCGCCATCTCTTTCCATTACAGCAGGACCTTCTTTCTTCAGCTTTGTCCTCTTTATCTTGTCTGGCACTCCTATGCGATTTGTCCGCAGCGTTCCACAGGCACCCAGTTGGTTTGCTTTCAGCTCAACAAACAGTGATGGTGAACTGAAGTAATTGTCCATGTACACATGGTGTCCTGTATTATGCAGGGGCTGGCATAAACTAAGAACAACCTTCTTTGTTGCACCCACTTCCACCTCTGCCTTCCATCCAGTATACTTTTCTAGATTCCACATGTAACCTGTCCTTGCATCCGACAAAGCCCATGCATTTAGACCCCATTTGTGTGGCTTGTTTGGTTTGTATACACTCCTATTTGTGCAGCCTTTGAATGCAACTACACATACTCTCATCTACACTTACTTCACAGTTAGGATGATAAGCAGTTTTCCAGGTTGAATTGAGGTGAGTGAGAAGAGGCCGAACTTTGTACAAACGGTCATAGGATGGGTTGTCCAAAGGTAAGCAGTTGACATTGTTGCTTAGGTGGAGATAGGTCAAAATCAATTCGAACCTGTTGCGTGTCATAATTGATCGCAGACCAGGCATCCCTAGGATGTTGTCTGTTCTCCAGTAGTCTTCATAACTGGGCATTTTGACAAGTCCCATGACGAGAATAAGGGCCAAAAATGCCCTCATGTCGCCATCAGTTACATCAGTCCACATCCTGTCTCTTGCATGCGGCCCGAGCTCTTTGTTTACAATGCACTGGGTGGCAAAACGATTTGTTTCCGCGACAATGCAGTCCAAAAAGTTTACTGAAAAGAAGTGTGAAAAAATTTCACACACCGTCAACTCACTCAAAGGTGTGAAAAAGTGGGCCGATTTTTTCAGCAAAATTTTTCAGCCAAGTTGTGTCATAGGCCGACACAAAATCAAAGCCCAGCCTGGTTGACGCGGCGGCAGAACTGCCATGAATTTCACTCTCAGATTCGCTTGAAAAATCCGACAGATCGCTAGTATGGACACTACTAATCGTGCCTAAACTTTCATTGTCTCTAAGACTGACTGTATCGAAACCTTCGAAGTCTTGATCCAAGTCGGAATCTCCGAAAATCGCATGCGTAATGTCACAGTCGCTAGCCGCCATTACGATATATAGCGTGTAAACAAAGGAATATGTCCGTTGTTTCTTTCAAATATATCGGCAAATTTCTCGCGTATGTAGAATTGACCAATGGAAAATTTGTAGCCTATTTATCGCTCTATCGATTGGTGTATTTATTTAGGTCGGAGAGGCGCTGGTTCCCTAACTTGCAGCCGCTGTAGTAAGCCTACCTATAATGTCGCAAATCTGCACCTCTGGCGCACGTGGAATGTTTTTCATTGTCGCAAATTTGCACCTCTGGCGGTCAAAGGGTTAATATTAAGGTTTGCATTGAGAATGAGAAATCAAATAAATCTGCACATTTTTTAAACTATTTATTATGATTTGTTTGGGTAGCATTAGTAAATTATAATGAAACAGGCTTTTTAGCCTCTCAGTCTACCACAGTGGAAGACTAGCTCTATTGCACCAATGCCCAAGGTCCCTCACCCATTGGAAGATGCTGACTTGATTTATATCAGTTACCTCCATCCTGAGTCGTATACTGGAAACATTCACTGTGCTCCGTTTTTTCCATCAATTCTTGTCACAGCTGCAGTCCAACCAGGTATTTGAGGATCAATATGCCTTCTGCCCAACGGTTTGAACCTCAGCAGCCCCCGTAACATTGGCCAACAACCTTGCAGAACTCCTTCAAGGCAGCAAATGTATCCACGTAAGTAAGTAAGTTAGAATATTCTTTATTAGACTACAAGGAAACACATTATGGCTTACACCAATGTTAAAGAAAGTCATATGACATTCTCATAATAAAAGGTCTCTTTTCTATAGCATCAACTTTAGGGAGGGAGACGGTCGTGAAGGATTTGACACGGGTTCAATAGGATTAAGTGGAAAAGACGAGTCAGCTTTAGACCAATGCTCTTCAATAGAAGGAAAGTCAACAAGAAGGACGATAGCCGTGACTACAAAAGCCTTTGACTCGGTCACGCATGCATATGTCACTGAGCAACTGACAGAGTTGTCCATTCCGGATTGCACATTAACCCATTCGCTGCCGTATTGACGAGTGACGCTCATCATCAATTATCTGTATGCTGTGTGCCATTATGACGAGCAGCGCTCGTCGTGACTGCCTCTGTGTTTAGCGGCACTTGTTTTTATTCTTAGTCTAGGCACATGTAAATTAGTACCGTATTTTCTTATATGTTTTGGTTATTATTGGCTACTTTTTTGTACCTTATTTGTAGATTGTTGCTAGTGCTAAGTGCTAGTGCTATCATGTGTTCTGTCACAGTAACTTTCGATATTCTCCTGCGATAACTGTTTCCGTTTTGAGTTAAGTTTAACCCCTTTAGCATGTAGCCTGAGATAACTCGGGCTTGGATAATTCTGCCGACCCAGTAGGCAGTGAACTGTATAAACCCCTGGGAACATGTCAGAGGACTATAGCTATTGTATAGAGTGAATCACAGTACCTCTTTATTACCCTGGGTGTAGATAGGTCCTCTCTGCTTGCTGCTGACAGGCCGCTGCTGGCACCCTATTGTAGGCCATAGTGGCAGGTCATAAATGTGGTTTGTCTGGGGAGGGAATGACATGTTCGTCTGAAGAAAACAGTGATTGTATGTCTAAATTTGCTATCAAAGATGTCAGAGGGTCATGAATATTTGGCAGAAGGAGGCATAGCACGTGCTGGACTCCTCACATAACAGCCCTGTAAACCTTGCAGCCCTATTTTAATGACGTCATCACTGCCGATGACGTGCATCACTGACGTCACATTGTTAACAAAAATGGCGGGTCGTAAGTGTGGTGTGTTAGAAGAAAGTGGTAGTTCAAAGTTTGATGACAGTGATGATAACGTTCATAGTTCAAGTGGCAATGATAGCAGTGATAATAGTGATGGCAACCAGAAAACAGTTGATTATAATGCTGATTTGCCATATGCATGGGGCGATCAAGACCCCTCTCCTCGTTTTCGCATACCATTTACTGGATCACCTGGATGTAAAGTAGATGTGGCTGATATGCAATATCCACTAGAATATTTTAGTCTACTTTTACGAAGGAAATATTGGGGGGTAGAAAATGAAAAATATACATATATTTATTTCCCTAAAAATCATGGTATCAATATATAAAAAAAATCTAAAAAATTTAATTAAAAAATTACACACAGGGTGAGAGTTAAGGAAAATTTTATTCCATGTTAAAAAGGTTAAGTTTATTACATGGGTGCAAGGACATAGGCTTATACCAAAAACACATATGCTAGAGTATAGCAATTATAGTGAGTTAGACAGCGGTATTAGTGATGATGAATCTGGCGATGAGTCAACTTGCAATAATGAGGATGAAACTGATGTTGATTCCGACGATTCGCAGACGCTCTACAAACCGGGTACGCAAACCACTTCCTCAAAAAATAGGTCAGTGGCAACCACCATCAGGTCACGCACACACACCATCAGTACCAGCGTTTACTGGACAACAGAAACTACTTTTTGCCCAAACTTTGAGGCTGGTGACTTTTTGAAACTGTTATTTGACGATGACTTTGTGAACCAGATTCGTACTGAAACAAATTCCATTCAGTTCCTAGTACCAAGTACCCATACATTTCTAGCCTATTAAGTATTCCAGATTTATGACAATAATTACCAAAAAAAGCAATTTCCTTGATAAATATGATTTGTATTGTTAACTGCACTCATTGCAAGAATGAATCATGCCCACAGTGGCTGGCTAGATCTAGTTGTCACTAGTGTTGTTTTTGCTAATGAAAACGAAAATGGCAATTAACAAAATGTAAACGTTTTCGTTAACGAAAACTGAAACAAAAACTAATATCCGACGGCAACGGAAATTAAAACTGAAACGAAATTTGTGGCAACTAAAACTAAAACTAAACAAAAATACCGGTAGATGCAATGAAAACTAGAACGATATTTAGCCGGAATAAAACAAATATTTCTGGGCTCATATTCGTTGTTCATAATTCTGAAAATGATGTGACGTTATACCATACAGAACCTCTTCTAAGACACACAAGGAGAATGAGATGTGTCTACTTCCGGTTACCGTTTACCTGAAATTCTAATCCCATATTTTTTATTTAGCAAAACTGTGTGATACTTACTGTGAAAAGTTCACTTAATTAATTCAGAAATGTTGAAATTTTCATTTCTCTCATCGTTGACCTCACGTGTGACGAATGTCAATGGTAGACAATAATAATTATGGTCTACGTTCGATTAGAAGTACATTAGAATGAAAGAGTTATTACTATAGCTTAAATTGATATTAAATTACTAAAGCTGTAACTAGCTTGCTTAAGTAAGCTAAACTATAATTAGCTTACTTAAACTAAAGTCAGCAAAATAAAACTAAAACTTTATTTGACAAACCTAAAACTAACTAAAGCTATAATTGACAGAACTAAAACTATAAATGAGACATAGAAACTCCAAAAAGACTAAAACTATAATTGAGAAACAATTGTAAATAAACTAAAAATGAAGACTAACAATCATAACTAAAACTAAAATTAAAACATTATTAAAACAACACTAGTTGTCACAGGTTATGACTGCGAGCCAGTCGCTGTCACATTGAAGCCTTCATCCATCTCCAATCACGTCCTGCTGATGTATCACATACCATTCCTCTGCTGGTCATGTTCAGAGTTTAAACCTGGGTGGGTCTCAAATTATGCGCTCTGGATCTGCACGGAATTTAGGTGTTTTTTTGATTCAGTCTTTTAATGACGAAGTCAATTCAATTTGCAAATCCTGCTATTACTATGTACGTGACATACGAGGTATTCGACAATATATCCCTGCTGAAACGAGAATTTTACTTGCAAATGCACTTGTCTCCAGTCGCCTAGATTACTGTAATCCTGTCCTGTTTGGAATTGCAAAAGCTAACTTACTGAAGCTGCAAATACTACAAAACTGCCTGGCCAAGGTTGTTACTGATTCTCGTAGGTGGGATCACATAACTCCCATTCTTAAATCATTGCATTGACTTCCTGTTGAGCAACAAATTAAATTTAAAATTAGTGTAATTACCTATAAGACATTTTCTTCCTATGTGCTTTGCTTGTCCCCCAGGGTCATCATCACTCGACTATGTTTTCTTGTCCCTTGCAATACCTCCTGTTAGGACAAGTCTTGGTATGCGGCTTTCTTTGTTGCCAGTCCAAAGTTCTGGAATTTATTATCTCACTCCGTTCGGGCCGCTGAGTCTTTAGCTTCTTTTCGATCTCAGCTTAAAATCTTGTAGGGTGCTATATGAATGGTCATATGCATACATACATGCATGCATTGAAGATGACAAGTGTTAATTTTTGTTAATTTGTGTTGTATGTGGTTGAAAATTTTCAACTGTTTCTTCTTTTGCTGTGTCTTCACAAGGTTTCTTTAAGTCTGTGCGATTTTGTGATTGAACTTAGAAAGGCCTAATTTTGCCACAAGTGCTATTCTATTAACATGTTCCATTTAACATCTGTTGCACAGACAAGATGAGGAAGAAAAAATTCGCAGAGAAGAGGAAGAGGAACAAAGACGAGAAGAGGAAGAATTGCGCTTGGCAGAGGAGGCTGCTCGACTGGAAGCACAACGATTCCAGCGTGCTGTCGAGGAAGAAAAACGCAGACGGGAAGAAGAAGATGAGAGGCTAGAAGCCGAACGCAAAGAAGTTGGTATACAGTTTCTAGGACACCAAACACTGCAAAATTTATGCACATACAAAATAGTTTTTTTATTTATGGGTGTTGAACCCTGTGTGTCATAGGGGATATATTTACCAAATATTTAGACTGAAGGATATCCGAGGTTATATTTTATCAAGACCTGCATTGTTTTTACATGGGAAAGATAATCCTTTGGCCTTCAATACTATTTACATTCTTTTGGAGTGCTGTGAAAGCTGGTTCAGTGATGTGGTTTACCCTGAAATTTTTTGGTTGTGTTTATTCCTCTCTGGACACAATCAGACAGCGGATGTTGCATATTTCCAGAGTTGATTCACAGCACCATGCCATACATACACACAGAACATGTGTTCTTTTTATCAACAAACCACATTTTGAAACATGATTTAAACATTACTTATATGTATACAATTATACATGTCAGGGGTCATTTATATGTCCTGTACCCAACGATTTGAGATAAAGTGGTGTAAGGACCAGACTTTCTCACGAACGTGACTTGAATTTCATGTGATACTCGATCTGATCTAAGCCACCTCGTCTCCTCATCTAACATAAATGTGTGAGGACTGGATCCACTTATGCTGTTCAACATTATTGACATATTATATGACATTGTCCCCTTTTACTGTACTTAATTAACATATCACTATCGAAGGCCTACTGCCTTCTTCTCAGAAGTGTACCATTGTTTTTCCTACCCATAGGAAGACTAATTTGGATCAAAGCATATGTCAAAATTTCTGCCTAAATCAGTTTTATCATTCTAATCAGTCAAATTTCCTTTCACAGACTTTGGAACGGCTTGTCGCTTTCCAGCTTCTTTTCCCTACTTGCATTTTGGGTCAAGCTATCTTTGTGAACTTGTCCATCGTCCTCTTACGGCTGCCTCTCATCGTTCTTTAGACCGATGATACCTCGGACCAAAATCGTGCTTGACCATTTGGTTTGGAACGATATCCCCTCACCGACTCGCTCTGTGATTTTAACTTTGGGGGGCTTCTGTTTTTGCCCATATTCTTGGGACTTCTTTCCCACATGGTTTTCGCACTGAGAGCACCTCTGATTGGCTGTGCTGTGAGAAGAGCTATAGAATTATGTAAATACAATACAATACCTCGCGCGTCCACAGGTGGCGGATATTGAAATGGCCTTTGATACAGAGATTAGCTCCGAAATAGGCAAGTTGAAATCTGACAAATAAGCAGTCACGGACCAACAGCGGGAGGGCTAATGGGATGCAGTGTGGGACATGTGTGACACTTGTCGCACATTTAAAATTGCTGCAAGTAACTTATAACAGCCCTGCGACATAGCAAGTGCAGGCCACCATCAAATAAGTTGGTAATCCTCGCTGCCTTGCGGGATGTTATCTCCAAAGGCTAGGGCCACTGCTGATGACAGTGATTGACATCAGGAAGGGCATCTGGTTTGTAAAACTTTGATTCAATTTTCATTCAATGGATCTGACTATAAAATGGTTCCGAATGGCTGAGCCCTCCTAGCGAGAGACCAATCCTGGCCAGAAGGAAAAGGAGGAAGAAGAAATGAACCTAGTCTGAATATTACCAATTTACCATTTGTCTGTTTAGTTGTTAGTTTATTTATTTGTTTAATAGATGGTTTCTCATTCTAATAATGCTGTGATGTGTGGTTATCTTGCTCAGAAGCTGGAGACTGAGAAGAGAGCACAAGAGGAAGCGGAGAAGAAGGAGAAAGAGCGAATAGAGAAGGCTAAAAGAGAGGAGGAGGAACGTATTGAGAGGAAAAAGGCAACTACATCATTTGTTCTTTAACTTCTTTGCTCTTGTTATGTTTCAATGTTTCTGTGAATTTGAAGCTGTTATCTTACAAAGCTAATTAATGAGTTGAACTTAACTAAGATCAAAATCATTTCTTTTTCTTTTAAATTCAGAGTTTGTTAGCTTGCAGATTTTATCCTGATTTTTTGATCATGTTAAATTGATTAGACTTATTCATGTGCCATTGAAAGATCTTTTGATATGAATGTGCAACTCTCTTGCATGTCTGTTCACTGTTTAGCAATAGCATGACTACTAATATGAAAGTTTAAGTGGAGTGGAAATGCAGGTTTAAATGAGGAGACAAACTAGAGTTTATTTTAACAGTTGAAACTGGTTACAAAACTGTTGGACAATACAATAAATTTCAGAACTTCATCACTTTAGAGCATCATTTTGTGAGGTAAAAATATGAGCTTACTGTCCAGAGTTATATCTAAAGTGTTTTGACTGTGTTTGGCGGCAGAACAGCTGTTCCAACAATGCTGGAATGAGACTTCCGTATGTAACTCAGACTATGGCATGAACTGAGCATGATTGGAACCAAACATGTCTGAAATATATTTTCCTTCATGCATCTTTCAAGGGCAAATGCTGACTGTGTTTTAAAGGGTGTTACTTTCAATATATGTCCAAATCATTTCACAATCTACTTACCGTACACACTCGCGTAAAAGTCGATTCACCTATAAGTCGAAGTGTAATTTTTTGACAAAAACAGCATCCAAAATCGACGACTCACATATAGGTCAAACCCATAAACTCAAATCAAGTGATGACGAAATTTTGCAGTGATTAGAAAGTTTCCAGAATATACAAAATCTAATGACATTGTGTTTGAAAATCATTCAATATAATATAAACAGTCGGTGTGTGAATACAAATGGATGACCTTCGTTCACTGCCTCTGGTTTGTATAAGAAATTTAGTAAGTAAGGGAAGCATCTCTCGCATGGCATTCGAATTTCCATGCAGATCAGCATACTCAGCGACTTTCAACTTGAAAACCAGTTTTGTAGGAGGCTCGCTTTCTCTTCAAATTGCTCATTGTGGTAAGTATTTTACTGCACTAATCTCAAAACTTAGGATATAGAGCCTTATATACAGAATTTTTAGACAGATTTGGTAGTACACTAATTGAATCTTCAGGATGAATGAACACAACCAATCAGCATATAGCAAATAAATTTTACTTTGAGGTCAAAAATAAATATTACCAGGTTCAAATTTTACTATGAATAGAATACCATCGTACCGATTTCACAATAAATCACAAATTGCTGACTACATATAGTTCAAATCATTTCGATTTGAACTATATGTAGTCAGTAATTTGTGATTTATTGTGAAATCGGTATTAAAATAACCAGACAACTAAGGGTTTAAGTTATGAGTTTGTTTTCGCAATGCATGCGGATTTGGTCGTCCGAAAATCTTCGGTCTATTTCGCGTATCGCGTGTAAGTCGAAGTCCGTTTTCGTCATCCTGAAATAGCATTAAATTTCTCGACTTATATGCAAGTATATATGGTATTACATTCAAGATCCTGATATTCTCTGCACCTTTTCGTCGGTCCTTAAAGTCTTCTGATGCCACTCTTTCTTATGTTGTTTGTCAGATTCTTGTGAAATGATATTTTGTGTTAGTGTCTTTAATCCTTTAATGACGAGAAATATTGACTTCCCAGTTGCTTTTACTGCACAGTCGATATTGGTAATCTGTAATTTTTTATAGGTTTCTTCTAAGCAGCTTCTGCCTTGCAGTGTGCTCTCTCAATGATGTTATTGTTAAAAGATCCTTCTTAATAATGGAAAAGAGAAAAGGAAACGTGGAAAGGAATTTATAGCGATAATAAGTTTCTTAAGGTGATAAGTTAGCAATTACTTCTAATTATGCAGAATTCAAAATGTAATATGGATGTGGCTGTTGTCGATATAAGTCGACATCTATAGATAGATGATTGCTGTCATTGTTAAGTGTTGAAAGAAGTCAACCAAACAATGTTGTTTGGTTTAATAGATGACAGAACTGGACACGAAGCTACTTGGGTTTAGCTTACTGTATTTGAAGCCAGATGACCTTAGACTAAAGACAACCCAATGTGTAGTGCATGTGATGATGTGATGACATGAGTGTTGCATGATATAGTAGAGTAACTTGTCTTGCAGTCGTTCTCACCAAGAATAACTAAACATCATTTTCCACTCAGGTCTGTGTGATTTATGGCAACAGGCTGGAAAAACAGCACCCATCACATATTGCAAACAAAGTGACTTGCATATGATTGATTGCCTTAAACGAGGTCATTAATGGTTCAAAATTGTTACATATAGAATTAAATCCAGTCTGCATGCACTGTCAGACATTTGCTAGATGTGCATTTTACATTATTAAAGTAAACACAGTCTTGATATCGACATCTTTTATTTTATTTATTTTTTAAGGACATCACAAAATATTAAACCTACAATCCAAACTTATAAATATTATTTTGCCTCGAAAGTGTTAATAGCGAAATAAGAGGATATACTAAGAAGGACCTTTTTAATTTGATGTTTTGTTTCTCATTCTTTTCAGAGATTAGAAACGATAATGAAAAGAGTGAAAATGGATGAAACTCCTTCAAAGGTGGTGTGTGAAATCTTATGCTTATGGTGGTCATTGCAATTTAACATTGAGAGTCATTCTAGCTCAACTCAACAAAAAATAAACAACATTCTAACCTTATCCCTAAAGAATTTTCCAAAATTTTAGCCACATGTTTTTGTCCTCATCAACTGGATTGTGTAAATTAAACAAATATTGATTGATTGATTCTGCATACTGTCTCTAATTTTATGAGTATTTTTTTTTAATGGAGGTCATGCTCCTGATTATATGTGTGTTAAGTCTTGCATTGAATTTCTGTGCCTAAGCACATTAAATAAAGAATTACTTTTATTGGTTTGGAGTTTGAATAGTCTAAGATACGTGGATGACACAACACTACTGGCAGGGAAGAAAGCAGATCTGGAAAAACTGATAAGAAGACTGAAGAGAGAAAGTGAGAAGGCAGGCCTATACTTCAACTTAAAGAAGACAAAGATAATGACAACAGCTGATTGGGACAGTTTCGTGATAGACAGAGAGGAAATATAGGTGGTAACAAGCTTCATGTTCCTGGGATCATTAATAGAAAAAGGGAAAATGTGACTCGAAAATAAAGAGAAGGATGGTGATAGGGAAAACTGCAATGAACAGACTGGAAAAGATATGGAAAGACAAACATGTGAGCATAGACACAAACAAAGATTAGTGAGAGCAATGATCTTCCCTACAGTACTATATGGCTGTGAGACATGGACAATGACAAAGAACATGGAGAAGAAGATCAATGCATGCGAAATGTGGATATGGAGGAAGATGCAGAGAATATCATGGACGGAGAAGAAGACAAACAAAGAGGCGCGGAGGAAGATTGGAGTTAAGAATGATGAGACGTTACAACAAACAGCGTTAAGAAGGAAGCTGGGGTTTTTCGGACATGTTATGCGATCAAAATGGAATGGAAAAGGAAATGATGCTGGCGTGTGGAGGAGGAAGGAAGAAAAGAGGGCACCCAAGAAAAAAATGGTTGGATGAGATACACTAAAAAACTGGAATGAACCTGGAGAAAATAAGGGATGCAACTTCGGAAAGAAAGACATGGAGAGGGTTGATCATGACGGTTGCTAGATTTAAGAGAAATTACAGCACAAGGTAACAAGGTAAGCTATTAAAATAAGATACATTCAGGATGCACTGTTGTTAGAAAGAAGATGCTAAACCACAATGCATTGCCTTCCTCTTAGTAATGTGAACTCAAAGCTGTAACAGATAGCCTACTATGCTTCAGCATAGCAAAATGATTTATTGAACCATTTATAGTCTAAGCTTAATACAAAATGCTTTGCTTTAATGACACCAATGGCTCACTTATGCTACACTAATAATATAAATTCATGACACTGATTGTTGATAAATTATACTTAACCTCAACACACTCTGCTATTATTTCAGTTATACCAAACGTATTAGGTAAATAATACCAATCCACTATACTATTAGATAAATAATAACAATTCATGACACTGATCTTTAATAACCAATACTAACTCGATTCACTACATTATTGATGATGAGAGAGGAGATCTAACTGAAGCATATAAGATTATCAATGGAAAGAAGGTAAGGCAATTACAGTTATTCTTTTAATTAACACCAGGCTGTAGGATATTGGTACAAGCTATTTGAGAGATTGATAGGGGAATATTAGACAGAAATTCTTCTGTGCAAAAGTTGTAGACTAGAGCAATGGTATGGATGTTAGTAGTGTCTTAGTGGTCATTACCACAGCTTTCAAGAGGCAACGAGGGTTGTTTGACTATATGGCATACCATGTTATATTGCAGTGATTGTAACAGACACCTGTCTCCCTTGTCATGTTAATATGTCACCCATTTGGTGGAGGGTTCATTGGGCAATGGATAGAAACACTAGTGTACTGAGCTTGGGAAGTGAGTTCGCTTCTCATTTCCCCGTAAAGTTGACTGGTGCTAAGTGACGTTGTTAAATCAAATGTATAACATGAAGCTTTGCATGGCTGTCAGCAGTCAAATTTTAGATGACTTGTCATACTGTACTGTACTGCGGTTTGTCAGTTTTAGATTGAACGAAATTAATAATAATTATTATTATCTGCACAAAACCAGTTGTAAGTCTAGATGGTATGCAAAGGAAGGTGTGCAAAGAATGAAGGATAGTCTAAATTTTAAAGTAGAATATGGTGTGCAAATAAACATTAATGAAATAAAAATCATAGTGTTATGTAAACACACTTTCATAATAAGAAAGGACTTATGCAAGAAGGTCAGAATATTATCTTAATAAAAATCATGGGTAAAACAATTACATGTAGTGCGGTGTTGTATGAATCAGAAAGGGATAATCAGACATAAGCCACCAGCATAATTCCTCTGGTAATGGCCCTTGGACAGCGCTCCTCCGCATTTGGATGTAAATTTGCCCAACGGCTTGTCAAGAACAAGACCTTATATGATAATAATGCGTGGTACTGATTGTATGTAGTTAACCAACTATAATCATTTACTAATTAGCTTTTAAAACTGTTTGCTGACCCAATTATTTTCCAGTGGCTAATATAGGCACAAAATGAAGAAATTTTTTGTTTTGTGTTTTTCTACATCCTTTTGTTTAAGGAATTAAATTAGCTGTTCCCTTTGTGTGTTTGCCTAGCTGTCACATTGAATTCATACTGAATTCATACTGAGTGTGATACTGTTTTATACATTGTTCTAGGCAAGAAGTAGGCTCTGAGGGGTAAGTTTCCCAGAAATCATGCTTTTTCTTGCACCTTGTACAAACAGCACACTTGCAAGGTCCTGCTTTAGTTGCAGTTGCGGGGATAACATCCTGTACAGTGATATTATTTAATTGCAAGTTTTATTTGCATAATGAAAAATATGCCTTGTTAATTTACATTGGTTTATTAAAATATAATGTTGTTTGATTTTAGGCTGAAGCTGTTCTGTCAGTAAAATCAGCATTTGATTCGTCTCCTACTCTAGATAATAATTTGGAGGTCTTGGCAAAAGCTCCTACAGCACTGACATCATCTGCTTTTCCTGCAGAGGTGGAAGCAGTGGATAATGAGTCGTCACAATTTCGGTCTCCACTGTTGCGTCAGATGCTTGGAAATAAGTTCAAGACATTATCTGTCACTGAAGCATCAACTGCAACTGAGACAAATTTATGCACCGCGGAAATAGACCAAGAGAACTGCAAACTTGCCTTGAATATTCTTCAACCTATGCAGAATTTCAGCTCAGAAGATCCAAAGCCTGGTGCTGGACCTGAAAACAAATTTGTCGATATTAGAAATGAAGAAATGACTGGCAATGATATTTTACCTGCGTCGAGGGCTTTACTGGAGGCAAGTGCCGATGGAATAGCTGTTGATGAACCTCTCTTATATCCTTTATCAAATGGCACAACAGAGGTTGAATCAGACCAAGCTGACAAAAGAGAGGAATTGGATGAGGCTTTGTTGCATTTGGAAGATTTGACCCCTACAGTCACCTTGCTTGAGAGTGGAAGGGGTAATAGTGATAACGATGATGATCATGATGATGATGATGAGAATAAAAAATTTGATCCCCTGGAGACTGGCAAGTTGCATGAAACCTCAGGTTTACTTGTTCCTGCTGACAAGGAAAATGGAACTGGTATGCTGCACAGTGGAAGTGGGGTTTGTAATGGAGAAGGGATCAGTGCCATTGCAACCAGTGACTTACTCATTGATTTGTCCTTGCCTTCTGAAAAGCCAGCTGGTGACACTTCAGTACCTGCTGATATGGAGTATAGTACAGAGAAGGGCACCGCTGCATCATCAGCACTTATGTAAGTGAAACTTGTCAATGTCTGGTTAAGACCTAGCTTAAAAGGCCATCTCTCTAAAATCCTCAACCATGGATGAGGCAGAAATGACTAATGAGGAGGAGAATGTAAATGCTTAAATTTGTGTTTAAGTTTTTTTGATCATTCCATAACTTTTAGCCCAGATTAACTTCATCTTCTATTCCTGTAACAAAATTGGTCAGTTCTTTTGTTTACTTCAACATAATTTTGTTGAAAAATATATGAAACATTTTAAAATCAGAATTACCTTATTCAAAATCTACATAAATAAAATGTAGCAAATAGCAATATGGTCATAGAATTCTATAAACATGAATTCAAATCAAATTTAGTACATTGTAACAGAAAAATTATCTGTAAATTGGGCACTGGTCTGGCTGCAATGAAAATCCTCCCGCAGGTTCACCACACAGAAATCGTTGGAGAGCACCAGTTTAGAAATTTAAGGGTTTTATAACAATAACCAATAGCAGGAAAAGTTATGTTCTAACTTTACCAAGCATTTGGAATAGCCGCTCGAAGTATTTTTTTAGAAATGTACAATGTTTCTTCCAGCTAATGGATAGAAATAGAACTATAATTAAATATAGCTTATTATATTTATTATATACAGAGTTTATGTCAAGTTTATCATACTTACTGCTATACCATATATATATACTCGACTATAAGTCGATTCAAGTATAATTCGAAGTGTATTCTAAAATATAATAGTGTCCGAAATCGATGGCTCGAATATAAGTCGAACTCGTAAAATTGATACAAGTGATGTTTACATAGTTTTGGTGATTCTGAAAAAAGTAAAATCTAATAAATAAAGTTTTAAAATCATTTAAATAATAAAATTATAATAAAATTATAAACGATCAATATGTGAATGACTAACTTACGCTCACTTACGTTTATGATAAATTTAGTGAGTAAGGAAAGCATGAACAATGTAGTGCAATTATGATTTTGCAAGTGAATAAAAATTCAAGTTCATGATATTGATATTAGTAGCTTCATTCTAAAGCCAAAAAATAATTATAAAATCCTTCAAACTCATTATCATAATGTGATTCCCCAAATAGTTCATTGTATTGTTCTTGGGTCAACTCTGCATCAGCTTTACTGGTGTCATTGTCATCATCGCCGGTAAGTGTAAGTATTTAATTATAAATCTTAAAACTTGGAACCTCTTAATTCAAAACTGTTTTGCACAAAACTACAAACTTACTATTATGTGCCTTTTGTGTTCATTATTTTTGGTTTGAGTTGTTGGGATGCGAATTGAATTACCAGGAGAAACCGAGAGTAGGGCAGTAAATTTTTCAGTTGTCGCGGGATTCGCAAAAATCACGAATTTTAGACACTGCCGCGAAATTGAATGTTTTACTGTGAATGGCCACAAATTGAGAATTTCTCGACACATGTCAACGATATTGATGGGCCTCATCGTTCGAGCTGTACTCTGACGTCCAGCAGGACAATTGAATATAATTATACGTATGTAATCTATACGTGATGGCTCACGTATAGATATTACTGAGTGACTGATCGCCGATTTGCCAATTGCTGTGTACTAGTAGTGAGTCTAGTGACCAGTATACTTAGTAAAGTGATTGTTTCACATTGGCATTTACCACCAATTAGCATGAACGGTTGTTGTTTATAGTCAGTTATTGACTTGTCTATTGTGTTACAAATTTTACGACAAAAAAGACGCTAATTCTTTGTTTTTTGCCGCGGTTGGCATGCGAAATATTTTTATATGGGCTGATAAATTAATATGATCACGAGCGCATTTATGATGGTATAAAAAGCAAAAATGGCGAATTGAGTGACCTCGATCAATCTAGAGTAGCGGTTCCAAACCTAAGATAACAAGAACTTTCTCTCAGAGACTGACCTTGGCTTTTGTCCTTCCTAACAAAGGTAGCAAGAACTTTCTCTCACAGACTGACCATGGCATTTGCCCTGCATAACAAAGATAACAAGAACTTCCTCTCAGAGACTGACCATGGCATTTGCCCTGCCTAACAAAGATAGCAAGAACTTCCTCTCACAGACTGACCATGGCATTCGCCCTGCGTAACAAAGATAGCAAGAACTTCCTTTCACAGACTGACCATGGCATTTGCCCTGCATAACAAAGACAACAAGAACTTCCTCTCACAGACTGACCATGCCCATTGGGGCCACTTTTATTTATTTGGACGGCATGATGGTTAAAGATAACTATTTTTTTATTTTAATAGATAACTATTTATAATAGAATCAAATTGCACGTGGATAATAGTACATTTTTATGTTATTTGTAAACATCAAAAATATAATAATTTACAATAAAAGATAATTATTCTGTCAAATATATTATTAATGATTTTTTATATCTTTGATAGGTCAAAGGCCACTTTTTGAGACCTATCGGACCACTTTTGGCCCACGGGCCACAGGTTGGGAATCGCCGATCTAGAGGTTGTAATTTGATATTTAGGGGGCTATCGATAATTCACAGCCTACTCTACTGACTTTGTTTGACGTCAGTGCTCTTTTGACATTGTCGATCATGACATCTTGCTTAAGCGGCTAGAGATTTCATTTGGACTGTATGGTAACTTGCTTAGCTGGTTGGCCTCATTTGTCAGCGAGCGCTCCATTTGTGTGGTCCGTGGGTCTTCCATGTCCACGTGGGTTCCTGCCCCTTATGGCCTTCCTCAGGGCTCTGTGCTGGGTCCCCTTCTGTATGTCATCTACACTGCTGAGATTGCTTCTGTGCTTAATGCCACTGGGTCACCTGTACGCTGATGACATCCAAGCTTACATTGCATGGCTTCTAATGCCTCTACTGCTGTTCAGGCAATGAGCCAAACACTGGATGCCCTCATGACTTAGATGGCGTCAAACCGCCTGCAACTCAACCCCCAAAAACCCAATTTATCTTTATTTATGGGCACTCGCCAGCCGCTTATGAAGCTTGATCTAACTGCCATTACTGCTGATTTCCCCCTCTGCATTTTCTTCGGTTGTCCGGGACTTTGGAGTCATGTGGGATTAAGAGCTCACCTTTGTCTCTCATATTCACTGTCTTTGCCGTGACTCATACTACTAGTTGCGTCAGCTTCAAACTGTTTCCCGCTCGCTAACTCCAGACGCCACAGCTACCTTTGTTCACGCCTTCATTACTGCCCGACTGGATTACTGTTGCTCACTCTATCCAGGCCTTCCAGCTGGGCGTTTGCGGTGCCTGTGGCGGGTCCTGCGTTCTGCTGCACGTCTTGTTGGACACATTCCTAAATTTGGCCATGTATCCGGCTATATGCTGGATGTGCTCCACTGGCTCCCCCTCCAACAGCGAATTTTGTACCTCTTTGGTATGGGGGTCCTTGCTAGGTCTCACCCCTGCCTATCTTCACGATCTCTGTCACTCTACTTTGAGTGTACTGTGTCGCCGCTTTCTACGTTCTACGGAGCGAGACAAGCTCATTGTCCCATTTGCCCGTACAACTACCAAACAGAATCGTGCCTTCTCAGTGGTTGGCCCCTCGCTCTGGAACATGCTCCCATTGGTGTTGCGGTTGTCACCAAGGGTCCACTCAGTCTAATTTTATACGTGCCTTAAAACTGGTCTTTTTAAACGCGCTGGAGTCGGGAGCGCTCCTGAGTAGTAGCCTTGAAGGGGCGCTATATAAATCTCTGCAATAAATGAATCTCTGTAATGAATGAATGAAAGAATTTGATTTCAGCTAGTGATAATAGAGGAATTCATGTTCGATGCGTGAAATATATATTATGCTGTAGAAGTATGTGAAAACATAAGAGAATTATATTTCATTTCGATCTATAAGTAGTCGGTACTTTGCTGAAATGCGATTTTTCTTGAAATGTTAAGACAAAACAACTAATGTTTCAAACCCTTTCCGCGATGTTGCATATTGAGTCCAAAAATATCCCATTTATTTTGTCTCTCAAGTATAAGTTGAAGACCATTTTCATCGTCCTGAAATAGTAATAAATTTCTCAACTTATAGTCGAGTATATGTGACCCAAGGGATCAAAATGGTTCACATGTCGGAAATTTCAGAATATGAGTATTACACATATTTGTAAATACCCCATTGTTTGCTTTAAAATGCTGATACCAAAATTTTGATTCTATCTTTCTGTTAGGCAAAAAGTTATGAATGAAAATGTGTCCACTTGTGGGAAATTCTGAATCTGAGAAAAACACAAACCTTTACAAAATCATGAAAATATACATTTAAACACTGAACTTCATCAAATGTGAGATCTCAGATAATTAAAAGCGTATTTTTGCACATATTTATATCAAAATCTGAAAATGTGCGAAAATTGACGTTTGAATATTATTTGCTGTTTTTCTAACAATGTAATCGCCCGACATCCGACTCATTTTGATTCCTTGGGTCACATATATGGTAATAGCACAGGCATAACACAGTTATCAATATATCAGTTTAGGACTAATAATGTTTCTTCAGTTTATAATCAATTAAACTTACAATTAAGTTGATTAACAGAATTGAAATAGCTAACAATTACAAAATTTAAACCAGCTACTGCTCTGTTCTGGTTCAATGTTCATTAAATTTTGTTTTGCACTGCAGTGCCTAAATCACATGTTTACTAATTCACAGAGCCTAATGGATCAGTACAATATCAGCATAAGAAATCTTTTTGTCATAACCAAATCAAAGTTTCTGCATTTATTTAGAGGAACTGTGGCTTGTGGCTTGAATAGCAAGTTAATCACGTGCAACTCTTGACAACAGTGGAATCATTTGTTTGTTTTCATCAACATTTGTTTACAGTTCCATTTTTTTCCTGCACCTGTTAGACTTCAGCTCGTTGGCCATTTGGATATTGCATTGTGTCCGTCACTGCTGTTGAAGAGTTAACCGTTTGACTACCAGCATTTTTACATAAATTGCATCAAATCCATTGATTTTCATATGCTTTTGCTCATTCATAGAATGTATCAGAATAAAAGGCAACTTATTGTTGTGGCTGATACTTGGTATGAAATTCAGTCCAGCATCCAACCAGACATTTACGTTTCATGCACTTAGGACAGCCATACATTGTTTCTTTGCATTTCTCTGGCTTCCTGTTTGGTCCAGTGTAACAAATTTCACATTGACCTGGACGAATTCAATGAAGGCATATGTCAACAATTTTTTGTCCACTTCAGCTCAAAGACATGTCATTATCCTTCTCCTTTTCATATCTGTTATTTCTGCAACCAATATTCTCCAAAGGGATGCTGGAACTGTAACCAATATTCTGCAAAGGCATGCTGGAAGGAGCTGATCAAGGTATTCTAGTGTGATACTGTGGAATCAAGTGGAAGCACAACAATGGGTCCCACATCATATGTAAACTTCTTTTGTAGACATGTAGAATAGTAAGTAGTTGCCCACTGATGGACACTACAGTTGTCGTCATGTCATCACTGTCAATATTTTATGGATCACTGCTTTCTGCACTGGAACCACTTGATTCACAACTCCACTTATCATCTCAGTCGTTTTGACTGTGGCGTTTTCCGCCGGTGCAGCCAAGTGGGAGCAATTTGTGCTCCCTATGGGAGCAATTTGTGCTCTCTATGGGAACATTTTGTGCTCCCTCTGGGAGCTAGATAAGGGACGACTGCATGTGATAAGTCAGTCAGTCGGAGCAGTCAACAGAGGCAGTCAGTGGGAGCAGTGGAGGTAGTTGGTAGTTGTTAGACGATAATCGAAGAACATTAGAGCTCAAATAAACAATGACTGTGTCGATTTATTTTGATTCTACTTCACGAGTTTAATGTTGGCTACTGCCGTTAGTTTGTATTTAAAGGATTTTCGTCGAACAACGAGTGATTCCGTGTCTAGCCTAGTGACTTTCGCATGAGTAGCAGTCGTCAAATCCTGCGCCAGACCGAGCGGTCTTACTCAGCGGACAGTCAAGAAGAAGGGAGAACCTCAAACTCAGCCTTCCAAGGTACCCAGAGAAGACTGGAAGGAACTCTAGGTTTTCCCTGGGCGTTCGCCTCAACTGCTGCTTATATGTGAACGCCCGGTGCCGGACCAAAAGAGGTTCACCACAAATTTGCTACGCAGAAGCGAGGTGAATCGAGGTCTGCTACATGACCATAACCAGAACTGCCAGCATAATCGTTATCTCCAGTATCGCTTCTGTAACACTCCGCCAGTATAGTCGAAGCAATAAAACCTTTGGTAGGTTACGCGAAGTAAAACAACGAAAATGTATTATGTATACAACGTGCTGCACGTTCCATAAAACTTACTTGCGTCCTTTACTAAACATTTCCACGACTTTTCTGCTTGGTGTAAATGTATACTCAGGAAAATTTACAACAAATTTCACCTTGGTTTTCTAGTATAAATAGTCACAGCAACCAAAACTTCCAGTCCAACTAAGACCTGACTATATCCATATGTATCTAACACTTGCCTACTAAGTTTTATGTGGCAGGGATGCATGGCGGATATACCTGTGCTCAGGACATTAATGAAACCCAAAACCACGGGTTCCCCGCGGTTGGGAGTCCCTGGGTTACATGTTATTGAGCAATTCAGATACCACTCACAGTAAACAGTTAAAACAATTGTTTGCAACAAAGTGTGCCTAGATGTCATGATTTGAAGATGTTTTGAATCGTGACTTCAGTTTCGAATCAAGTCGAATACTGCCGTACAATTCATTTTTGATTCAAATATCGAAGCTTTTTGCAAGTCCCAGTTTTATATGCATGTATTTTTTTATGTATCAAGCAGCAATGACAACTCTGGAGAACTCAATTCTGAGAGTAGTTTCATTTATCACTATCTTAATGAAATACTTGAAATTCAGCTGAATTTCAAGCATTTCATTAAGTGTAATATCAATATTGACACCAATGATGCGACATGCAATTATTTTGATTTGCACCTTTTCTTGATAAGGGCTGTCCACATATTATGTACGCAGCAAGGGGGAGGGGGTTTCGAATTTCGGTGACTTTGCGTATGGGTGCTTACGGTGGGGGGAGGAGGTTCCGAAAATATGTACACACGCAAATATTGTCCAATTATGACGTCCACAATGTGGAATATTATAATCAGAACTGTAAACCCAATCACATACTATATTCCTGCTTATTCAATTTGATGTAACATTAAAACTTAAAAATGCAAGTGTTGTTAGTGTTTTATTTCTTCATACCAGTTGACAAATTTAAGATGTTAAATTATGATGATTAACAAAACAAATAGTCTATGGTAAAATTGTGGCGAACCCCGGATGGGGCCGGCACCAGGCATTCGCGGGTCAGCAGTAGTAGGGGCGAACGCCCTGGGAAAAACCTTAAATTCCTTCCCGTCTTTTTCTGGTACTCCGGAAGGCCGAGCTCCGAGGTTTTCCCCGTCTTCTTAATCGTCCGTGGAGTAGGACCTACCCGGTCTGGCACAGGCTTTCAAGACTGCCTCGAATTCGAAAGTGACTAGGCTAAAGATGAAATCAATCGTTGTTCGACGAATATACTTTGTTATTATCTAAGTCAGCATCGAACTCAACGAATCAGCCTATCGTTCAGTTCTAACCTTCCTCTGTGTGCTCTCGCTTTGCTGCCTCTGCGTATAAAGCCTCAGAGGGAGCAAAAATGCTCCCATAGGGAGCGAAATTGCTCCTACAGGGAGGAAAAATGCTGCCACAGCAGAAAAAGGGGAACCCAAACGCTACCTCTAGGCAGTCCCAGCGCAAAAACGCCACAAAATCAATGTTGTCTGTCTTTAGCTATTTAGCCTTTGCAATGGGGGGGGGGGTAGAGCTCAGATGTATGTACGCATGGGGAGGGTCCACAAAGTGTACGCGGTGCAACAGGAGGGGGTCCGAAAATTCGATTTTTTTGTGTACGTAATATGTGGATGGACCCTAACAAAATAATTTGGTTTAGAAGAGTTGTCATACATTTCTTCACAATTTCAGAAGTAGTAAAAACTGCAGGAAATATGGATAATGTAAAATTCCAGCTCTTGGGTAAAGCCTTTTGGAGAAGGAGAAAGCCGACTTGGTGGACTACTGGGGAAAGGGGATAGCTGGCAACCCTAGTATCAAGGTACTCGCACCTTCTGATTACCTCTCGAAGCCTCTGTTCTCTTTTTTTCTACACTACACTGCCAAGTAATATCTGATTCTCGCTGGAACTTGTGGCATTTGGTTATTTATGTAGCGCTTTTTACAGTACTAGCTATTCAGAAGTGCTCTCAGCGTGACGGCCCTGAGGAAAGAAGGGATTAAGGTTGGGAGCTCGATTAAAAGCTTGCTGCGGGGGCAGAAGGGCCCACAAAGGCAAAGGCAGCCAATGGCTAGTCATTTGTGATGCATTTATAAGTTCTTGGATCAGATTAAGTATTTTATTTTTATTTTGCCAGTGAAGTGTTTTGTACTTAAATTAAATATATGTCTATTTTAGACTACCAGGAAAGATAATTAATGAAAATCACTTGACTGATTCAATAGAAGTTGGAGAATTAGACGAATTCATCGATCTGACAATGCCAGTCCAGTCTACTGTGGTGCACGATAACGATTTTACAGAATCAGTCAATGGCCAGTCATTGACACCTTCCAATGGAATTCCTCTGGTGGCATTCGAAGATGACTCTAACATTCAGTTCAAATCTCGTAGTGGTTAGTTTGCATTCCATTGTACTCAATTTTAATATGATTATGTAGGGTTGGGCTTCCCTTAAAATGGAGTGGTAGTGAATTGTGGGTTTAGGGTTTCTGAGGTTATCATATGGGCCTCCAATGTCACAACTTGCAGACCATGAAAACTATGGACAAGTTGAATGATTAGTGTATTGGATATCACGTCAATTGATCCTCCGTCAGTTGATCCCCCGTCAATTGGCCCCCTAGTCAATTGATCCCCTCGTCAATTGATCCCTCAAATCTCTAGGCTGCGCGTCACATGCTTGTAGCCGATACTGTTAGTAAACAAAAGATTGATTTTACAAATTGGCAAAATAACATTACAAAATAACAAATTAAAAGCCCAGGCTTCATGTCACAGAAAATTCAGCTGGCAATGCAACCTTGGAAATTGAATTTCTTATCTTTTCTTGTGTACTCCTTGGCAACAGAGGGTGTACCCCAGGGGTACGCATGTACCCTTAGGGATACACTTATTACGGGTTGGGAACCGCTGGTTTAGAGGCAGTGTCTCAATAAACAGAAGAGATGGAAGTACAGAAGTGCAGTCAAGAATATCAAAAGTAGGCCAAGACTAGGGTGAGCTCCTGGACACATTAAAGTGGATACTGCAGCTCATCTGAGCTTTCTCTCAGAGACTGACCATGCCCATTTGCCCTGCCTAACAAAGATAACAAGTACTTCCTTTCACAGACTGACCATGGCATTTGCCCTGCATAACAAAGATAGCAAGAACTTCCTCTCAGAGACTGACCATGGCATTCGCCCTGCGTAACAAAGATAGCAAGAACTTCCTTTCACAGACTGACCATGGCATTTGCCCTGCATAACAAAGATAACAAGAACTTTCTGCCAATACCAATGTTCACAAATATTAGCCACTGCCTCTATAAGAAAATTAGAAAACGTTACTCTGGGTGCAAAGACAAGCCCCATAATTTTCTGGTTAATTGCTGTGTTCTGACAGCAAATTAACAATTAGATATCCAATAGAATATGTGACTTGTCAGCACGAAACCATCACTTGTATAAAAAATATTTTTTCCTGTTTTTTGCACCATCCTGAAGTTGCTAGATTTACCTTTCCAAAATCGTTTTCAGCTAGTTTATGCCTTGCATACAGTCAAAGTTATATAATTTCCAATGTGACCGTTTACGTAAAGTGCTATTCGAGAGAACTGCGTGCAAAGTTTAGCCATATTATTTTTATAATCTCCTTAGCAACGGCTATTGTTTTTGAACCGATTTTACTGATATTTGGCACCATTGCAGCTGCAGGTATTGCAAATGTACTGTTGAAATTTGGTGTAGATATCTCAAGTAGGAACAAAGTTATTAAAGTTATTCCAGTTGACCAACGAGAAATCATTGAAACTAAATGTCAATTTTATTACAAAAGTCTCAAATTCCGAGAGAGGTTAAGCAGCTATTACCTGCTAAGGAATTAAATATTGCAATACAGTAATGGATAAAATTAACATCCAAATAATAAAAACACAGAAATAAATTGACAGTTTATTCCAGTCACACTATGTATTCAGCGTCAACTGGCAAAGTCACGGGTCTTCCACCACCACGACCTAGAGTTTTACATATTCCAGCAGTAGGTGATTGTGAATCACCATTGGATTACGAGCTTCCTCTTTGTTTTGGCTCCTCTGTTGAAACGAGGTCCAATCCTTCAGTCTACCCACTGCCACTGTTTACAGGTCACCTGCTATCATGTCCTCCAGTTTGGTGCAAAGACGATTTGTGGTTCTGCATCGTCGGAAGACGATGAACAAGCTTCATTTTAACGATGCTGTGTGATAAAAAGGATCATTGTCGTCGCCCTCCTCCTTTATCCAGGCTTGAGACTGGCACTGCCAGAGTAATGATAGTGATAATGATAGTAATGATAGTCAAGAAGGATTTGCTGCGTCTTTATTCAGTATTCTTTATCGACTCTGTTTTTGTCCATGGCGACTTCTTCCTCTATGTGTAGCAATGGGCATTCAAATTCTTCCATGGATCTACAACAATAAGCCCTATCTTATAGTATACAGTCTCAAATACTAAAAGACATTTAAGAGGAATAATTTGCACAGGAATTAAATATCACAATATTAAATTTTAGATCTAAATTATAGATAAATGGCGAAGAGCATTTCCTTAAATTAATCTGAGAGGCAGTAATTGGTGTGAAGTGTCTGTGACTTCATATCTTAGCCTCAGCATATGAGAGCGTGTGACAAATTCTCTCCCTCACCGTATTATCCTTCCACCGACATAGTACGAGCAATGTACTCATCACAGCTGAGTTGGTAAAATGGCACAGGTGGAGCAGAAATCTCGATGCAAATCTCTTCACTAGAGAAGATTTGAATCTCTAATCTCTCTCTTAACAATCTAGCACACATCCCACAACACAATCGAGCCCACCCACACATAAACAATATTTTATAAATTAATTAGCCGCTTAGTCCAGCAGGAGAACTGTCTTTATATTTCGGACAAAACGTGTGACTATTCAGCCAGTCACCGTTATGTTAAGTGCAAATTGTAATCTCAAATGTAAACAAAGCCCCAGGTGCTCCTCATACCAGAACACCACTGGAGCATTTCAGATTTCTGAAAAATAATTTTTTGCTTTTCTCAGGAAAATCATAGAAACGTATGCAGTTCAAGTCAAACCTTTATCATGATCCTCGATAATGGAACTACGGTAGATCAACGTGTTGTTTTGGCAAGTCCAACACAAATCAGTCATTGGCTTGCACGTCGTGATGAATGGAACGAGTTGAAGCCAGTACTGTTTGAAGATCGAAAATCCAGCAACTCGTTTTCCATGTAGTTCCATGCACGTTTGGTATAGGCACTTTGGTCTTGGCGTGGCTCGATGGCAGCAACTTGATATCATCCCGCTTAAATCCAGGAACCCTTCCAGGAAGCATCATCGCATGCTCGCTGGCATAATTTGTCAGGAAGCGAATGATATCTTCAATTTCGCTAAACTGAAAGCAGTGGGTGTTGTTCTTATGTCCACCGCTTTGTTTTTCTTTTGGTGTTAAACCTTCTGTTTTATACCACTTGAGAATCCCGTCAGTCTGTCCTGGCTAATCCCGTGGATGAACTTAAAGGTTGTACGGCAGATCTGACGGCTTTCCAAATAATATAATGTTCGCTGATGTTGACGCACCGCTTGGCTGGATTTCCTGCCGCGGCAAGTCTCATCGGACATGTTTATTGTGCAAGAAATTTTGCCGAGTAGCACCAACATTTGATCCCGTGGGACAAGTGCAGCCATTTCCATTCTACACCTGACCATGTCCTCCGGAACATACTGGCTACTGCATGGGAGTCCATTATTAAGTTTACATTGTTTACATTGACATCTACAAATAAACAACCCATATAAAAATATTTATTTCTATTTATCAAATTCATTTCAGTTTGCTTTTATAAAAGCCATGCAACAAAAAAGCAAAGCCAATGCTAAAAGCCCTGCATTCAAAACAAACAGCAATTTACAAGATTTATCAACCGGTAGACTGCAATTATTGATTATCGAGAAGAATCCTGATAAAAAATAAATTGCAATTGAAATACTAATTATTATTTCCTATCATTAACTTAATCAATTGATGATAAACTTGTACATTGCACAATAAGGATTGTAAAAGATGAAGTAGTGCAAGAGAGGAAATGACACAACTTTTGTATTTATACTTGAATACTTAAAGACAAGCTCAATAATACAGGTTGTAAACCTAACCGTTATGCTTAAGGTCTTATAAAAATGAGCACAGTGAGAAGAGGGTCTAAACCTAGTATTTGTGCCTGAATATTTATAAAGACAAGCTCAACTAGAACAGGTTAATCTTTACAGTTATGTCTGAAACTTATAATAATAATTAGCTCAATTAGAGCTTAGTTTAAACTGATTTTCGTATAGGAGTTGCAGTGAATCAGAAACAGTATGCGATTGCCTATAAACAAGGATCCTGTGGTGCAGTTAGAGCTTAGTTTAAACAGTGATTTTCGTATAGGAGTCGCAGTGAATCAGAAACAGTACGTGAATGTCTATAAACAAGGATCCTGTGGTGCACAGTATTTAAAAAATAATCGGGCTTACATAAATTTAACCGCTTTCTGATTTTCAACGGCATTGTCATCAGTTACGAACTCGCTAGATGTTTTAGCGTGCGTCATGACCTCTTCGAAATCCGAAAAATTCATTTAATTTTCTTCTTGGTCATCTGAATCGTTGTTGGCATCAGATTCTGTCCGAAAATCATCATCACTGAAAACCTCGCTTTCATCGCAATTGTCATCGCGATCGATGATCAAATACTCTTGCAACAAATCGTGCACTTTTGCTCAATCCGACCCTTTAGCATTAATCAAATTCGCGATAATCTCTTCCATTTTCGAGAATTAAGTATTTCAAAATCAACAAACTAGAATGCATTCCGTGTGTGCGTGACATTTAAAGAGACCGGGTCATACCATGTATCGGCTATTGTTTACATAAGTCGACCTCTTTTTGGGCAATCTGTGAGCGTAATAAATAGGCTAAGGTCATATGTTATTAATAGAACAGGAAAAGGAGATATTCTGCTTCAAAACGAGACCATGAAGGCGGGAAATCTCGAACCATAACCTAATTAAATATGACGGCAAAGATAGCGAAATTTGAACCGAAATTATGATTTTCCGTCTCGTAACATTATAGGGCTGTTGGTAAAAATCTTTTTTGAAGCCTTTATGAAAGTCCAAACAAATGTTTTATATATTATTTGTATTAAATATATATTTTTGTAATCGTTTCTGCATTAATATCAATTACGACCGGTTTGAGGTTTCACATAATTTTTGGTCATTTTGAGCCTGATTGTAACCAGCGACAAGCGACTGATTTCGAAAAAATTTTCCACATATGTTCTCATAACTGTTAAAATCTCAAGTCATTGTTAACTGCTATGTTATTGCAACATATTTTCTATTGAATAAACTAACATACAATGCAATTATATGTTTGTAGCTGTATTGTACATATAATACATGTAATTGTTAACTTTCATTTCCAGATTGTGTTAAATAAACCAAGGACTTGAATATGTCTATCACTTACTGAATATTAACTCCCTACCTTAATCATAATAAATACATGTACACAGTGCTTTTTTTCTGGTGGAAAAAAAAAAGGTGGCCTTCCGGCACCTTTTTTCAATTACTAAATAATAAAAATGGTAGTTGTGCAAAACTTCTGGAATTTTATATAAAACTGTTATAATATTAAAAAGTAAGTGCTCATTGTGTCCTATGCAATTTCAATTATTTGGTAGCTAGTTTTAAAAGTAATTTCTTTGACAATACAGATGCATTCCTGCACCTTTTTCCCTAGAAAAGAAGCACTGCATGTACATTTGTAATGCTAGAGTCACTGCCTGCATGGTGCCAGCCATAATGAATTTATGGATGACTTGCTGTCAAGGCAATATTAAGTTAAAATTTGTGCTCATCTTAGCCGATTTACAAAGTATTATTCTTTATTTTACTGTTCTATTCATTTGATCGTACATTATGTGTAATTAAAATGTTAATTAGTAATGGCAGTAAGCACCGCTTGCAGAAATTATACATTTTATTTGTTAGTATGATTTTTTACAGATGCCATCGTATAATAAATTATGGACCTGCAATGTAATGTTCTGTTCACCCGGATGAACTTCTGGAATACTTCCTCACTGTGATTCAGCCACCTGAATGCAAGATGATCAATAACTCTATTCACGTGACTTCTATAGCTCGAGCACACTAATGTTTACTGTTAGGATATTTTTTGTTCTAAATGTCTTCTGATATTCATTTTACTTTAAAGGAGTTGTTGTTCATGTACATAACAGGCAAAATCTTTGTGGTTTATTTAATTTAAAATCTGGTAACTGCCTTAGCAGGCAGTTTGTTCTTTCATCTGCTGAACAGTTGATTGATTACAAGAACTGTTCTTTAAGCTAGTCCAAGAGGCAGCCATAGGTTTATGATGTTAGCAATTGTTTCTTCTGAACCTCGGCATATGATGGCAGAGGGCGATCTAACCTCGCCCTGGCCACCTGATCTCACCAACAGTGTCCTTATAAACAAGTTTGCTATGGAGTGCAGAGCAGAAATTTTGAAAGAAATTATACTCAGGTCTTGCCCAGCCTCTTGGTTGACAGTCAACTGGCATGTGCTGGACTGCTGCATACCAATAACCAACTATGTGGTTAATGGCTAGTATAAGTGAATTGTCTGTGGTTGTGGTCCATTGGTTAGAGCACCCAGTGAGTACAGGTTCGAGTCTTGTCCTGGAAGGCAGTTGCTGTGCAGGAACCTAAAAATTACAGACCTTTACTCACAATTGCTCAGTGACATCAATGTTCTGTTCTGTTCGAAGGAGGGCTATATCAAATACAAATCTCGAAAATCAAAAATTCTGAGAAAAACGAGTTGAAGTTTTGGTGGGAAAGCGTCGTGTGAGAATTATCTTTGTGAATATCCAAAATAGAAAATTATTAAAGAATGTTTTCGTTTAAATGTTCATATATATAGTGCGAATTTTTAATGAAAAGTTTTTAAATTTTCTGGATATACCGCACTATAATCCTGCCTATTGGCTCTCCTGTGTCCAATCAGTATCCCGTCTATTGATCCCCGTCAGTTGATCCCCCGTTAATTGATCCCTCTGTCAATTGATCCCCACGTCAATTGATTCCCACGTCAATTGATCCCCTGCCTATTCGTCCTAAATGATTCTCTAGGCTGTGCATCACAGACTTGTAGCTGAGACTGTTAGTAAACAAAAGATTGATTTTACAGATTTGGAAAATAGCAAAGCAATGCCCAGGGTTTATGTCACTCGTCTAGGCTTCATGTTACTCGTCCAGGTTTCGTGTCACTCGTCCAGGATGGACTATATATTTCTACACGAAGTTGTTGGTATGGAACATCAGGCAACGAAACGATATCGCTTGCTTGAGGCTCGTGTCAACCACGCTGTAAACACTTACGGCCGGTCAGATATTCTGTTATTTCGCCCAGCAATGACTCATTTATCCCATGCATAGACACTTATTGCTTAGGACTTTATGCTCATAAATTAATCATATTATGACTCTCAATAACGCTTTTGTAATTTATTATCATTTTAACATTTCGGGCTCTATTACATCGTTCTTTTAATACAGCGTTTCCCATTCTCTTTTGACCGCGGAACCCTTTTGACTTCCAATTTTTTTGGCTGAACCCCAGTCCAAAACTAAACACTGTTCCGGTTTTGCAAACGTTTTAGAATGCAGACAATATAGATTTAGGCCTAGATTAGATTAATAACAACACAAAAAAACGATGACAAAGACACATAAATTCTCTTCATATAAACTTATAGGCCTTCACAGATGTTATGAAAAAGCATCCTATAGGCCTACGCATAATGTGAAATTTGCAGTTTAGGTGACTAACTCTCGTCCGTATCGGCCTAATACGTACGATATAATTTCCGTAATTTAAGCTCTATCTTAATTAGAAGGCAGGTTGATTAATATATATATAATATATATATATATAATATATATGTTTTAACTACAGTACAAACTTGATTGATGAAATGATGTTAACTAGAAGGTTAATTAATGAAAAGAATTGATGAAAAAATGTCATTTAATTGGAAGCGGAAATGATGATGAGATTTTAACTGGAAGGTGGAGTTCTGCCTAAGTAGAAGCGGGAATCGTGAAAAAAATTTTTTAAACTGGAAGCGGGGATTATGAAAAGAATCATGCAATCCAGTAAGGATTGCGTGATTGTAAGGATCAAATATACTGCAAGTCCGCCTGAAAAATTGGTATAATTTATTTGAAATTGTTTCAAGCTTGTTGAATGCTTTCCGCGGAACCCCTGTCTTCGCCTTACGGAACCCTTGGGTTCCGCGGAACACAGTTTGGGAAACGCTGTTTTAATAAATGGAGAAGACCACAAGGGGAACATGAATGTTGTGTCAATTGGGCTAGGTTCAATAGGCAGGGGATCAACTGACGGGGGATCAACTGACGGGGGATTAAAAGACGTAGAACCGTCCAATCAATGATGAACTTTTTCTGGGCATACGACAAAGACACTGCTGCACCGTGCAAACTCTATACAACTCTGGAGGTACGATAAACGGTGTCTGGAAGCAGTAGATACAACATTTAGTTTTTGATGAATATCTATAAAACGACATGTCGTATCTCTTAGTTATTGAAACTGAAGAAAGATAACATATCCCGCCTACATATCAACTCTATACGCATTTTTGAAAAACAGTGGAGATACGACAAGATAATTCTCACACGACGAATTGTGTATTCAGGCATTGTATAATTAAAAAATGTTGTGTAGTTAATCTGGTTGCTTTGCTATTAGTTTATGGTAGTGATGGTGTATGAAAGACTGGGATTTCCTTGATATATTTATTGTCAATCACATGATATAGATTTTAATTTAGCATCATTAAATTTAGTACTTATCATGTTGTTACTTCTGGAAAGCTGTGGTTTGAAGTTGTTTAAGCAAGTGGCACAAAGTTAATGATTGACTCTTTAGGATTCAATTGGGAAACATGCAAGTAATATAGAGCCATGCACTTGTAAAGAAAGGTTGTTGATGATCTGATGTTCCTGTTCTTCAGATCCTACAAACTAAGATTAAACTATGCCTTTAAGGAGTTTGATGGAGTTTGATGGATCACATTGTGAACACACCTTTAAGTTGTTATTGAAATTTGTGCACTGTAAGGTTTTAATTTAATATCTGTTTTTATGTTCTCTTGCCTTATGTAAAATACATGTCAACCACTAGCTTGAAAACCAGCTATAGCTGAAAACGTGGCTATTATATGTTGTAGTACTTTTTACAGTGATAGTGTGTGTGTCATGTTGGTATTAGTGTGATATATTGCAGTACTTAATGTGATTGTCCTTTCTTATTGACTGATGAATGTCGTTTCTTGTTGACATAAGCCCCCGTTCGTGTGACATTCATTCATCGGTATGTGATGATCCATATTTGTTCAATTCAAGCCTGGCTGTGTGTGCTTAAAGTTGTTTATGTATTTGAAAATAAAAGTAAACAAGACTTTTCTGCCTGTGCTTTTGTCCATGTTTGTCTGGCAAGCGCTTTTGTTGTTGCTCCTTTTCTAAAAATGCTTTTATCATCATAGCAACTGATATCTAAATGAAGAATAAATCTTCTATGGCAGAATTTAGACTCTTCAGCAGCAGAAAACTGCATATGAAGTTAAATGGGCAACAAATTCAGTGATTAGAGGTTGGGGAGGCAGATTGGAGGGGTGTAGGAGAAAGGCTATTTCATCTCCTTTCTAACCCCAAGATCTAACGACATAAATGACAATGTAACAATCATCATTTGCAAAAAAGGTGCTATTCAAAGCGGAAAGTCCATGGCTAGTTCATACATACATATGCAACAATCCAGAATGCTTTTGCCCGTGCAGTCACCAAAACTCTCAGACACCACCGTGGCTGTTCTCAAATCACTTCATTGGCTAAAAATCCCTCAATGCATTGATTTCAAAATTGTTATTTATCACCTGCAGTGTGCTTCAAACCTCTCCACCCAAATTGTATATTCGTCAGCTACTCACATCCAACCGCCCGGGTCCTCTCGCTCATCAGCATATCTTTCTCTATCTCAGCATCCAGTCTCATCCTAAGATTCTGCAACCACTCCTAAGTCTGTGCTGTGCAAGCTCTTAGGAACAGGCTCCCAAAACAACTCCTTCAGTTTGCTCATCTCACTTTTTTCACCTCCAAATTTAGCCTCTCCTCCACTTTCCTTCTCTTCTGCTACTTTCCACTCTCATCCTAAAACTGAACTCATTGCAAGCTATCTTGTCCAGATTCTATTCCTGCACCACCCTCCATATGACACCCTCATCACCGATTACCACGGTAGCACCATGCTATTTCCTTGGCTTGATCTCCCTGAATTTTGACCTGGTACTAGAACGAAATGAGAGGCTTGGCTATTGCAGACTTGATTTGGTATGGTGCTGGTAAATAAGGTGGTCTCCCGTTGTGGTTTTCGTGGGTGCTGAGAAATTTTCAAATATTTACATTACATTATGCACAGTAGGCTAATGCAGGTCATGCAACGAATATCACGCTAGAAACTCTTACCACCGCGAAATGATCACAGCAAACTGTCATCAGTCTCTGCAGTAACGCTATAAATGCTGGGTTGTTCAGGTTACTTTTTCATTTAATATAAAAAAATATTTAAATAAAAGAATTTAAAAACTCAAGGGAGGCACACGCCCATCAATGGTTGCGACGCCACTCGGCCCTTCATTGGTAGCAAAGCCACTGAACAAATTTAACTTTTCATTAGTTTCAGTATTTTAATGAATGATGCTGAAAGATTTACTATAAACTGTTTGCATTAGTTTGCTTCAATTGGTCCTTCTCTCTGTGGAATGTGCTTTCTCCATCTGTTCGCTCTTCTATTCTCAAAACCTACTTCTTCTCATGGGACTTGTGCAGGGCTTCTGAATGGTTCATCCTACTAGGGGCGCTCTATAAATGCTTCAATACAATACAATGCAGTCAATATAAGCTATCTATATAATCTGAGTTTTTACTTATAGAAGATTCACCTTTAACAGTTTTCAATTTTAAAGAATAGCATCAGTTATATAATTTTTATGCTGATGTCTTTTTATTTTGAATTGTGACCAAACTTATTTTTGCTGTAACTTGTTTAAAGTGTGCATAACTTATATTGATTTTTCTGGTCTTCCGGTTCTCAGCCAGATAAAAGAGCATATCAGTTCTCGTTCTTAACACTGTTTTAAAACTAAGGTTGTATGGATCGTGAGGTAATTGTAGACCTAATGTATCTTCTACAATGTACACGTTATGTCTCAAAATCTTTTTAATGTGCTGCCTTTGTACACGAGTATATGTTTATTCAAAATTAATTTATGGTTTTAGCAGTTTCTAAATAATCAAAACTTCAAAATGGTTTTAATAATGATTGATATGATTGACTTTTAAATAAGAAATAATGACATGAAGAGTAATCAAAAAGGTGACTTGCATTCAAGTCATATTGAAATTGTATTTTCTATACTTTTGTTGGTTTGATCAGGAATGTTGTAAATCATGTGCTTATTGAACTATCTTGTTAGTGTTTCCTTAGAAGCATTAAATTGTATATTATTGCAGCAGTTTTATATAGTGCCCCTTCAAGGCCATCGACTTAGAAGCGCTCCCAGTCAAACCATGGTCAGACAGAACAGTCTTAAGGCCAGAGAAGAACATGGCATCAGATGTGATGAATCTTATTACTATTAATTATTTTAGGGTTGGATGTTGTTATTATGAGCATTTGTATTATTTTTTATTGGGTTTTGTATTTAGTTTGTCCTGTGAAGATTGAACTTTGAGTTTATGGTAATTTTAGGGTATCCATGACTTTACATGTGACCCACTGGAAATTATTAACTTGCTTTATTATTTTGTTTATCAAGTCGTAGTTTTCTGTTGCACTGCATGAGATGCAGTGCTATATCCAGCTCCCAGACCAGCTAGTAAGAAAGCACGACGCTGTTGGATAGCAGTCCACTCATGGGGGACAAGTAACTTCGCTTGTGCAGCTGAGTGCAATGAGCCACGGCATCGAACAGATACAGTGGGGCAACTAAGTTTTATCAGGTGGCAGAGGCACCAGGCCTTCAATGCAATGCTGGACCATCGCTGAGACTTGATAGGCAAATAAGGAAGCCAGAGCAGGCCTCCTTACTCATTGTACCCAGCAACTTTGTTGAACTTAAGGATGCAGCCTACAAGTCGGGTGGCTGTGCGCAAGACCCTGTCAGGGCATCTAGCCGACATGCTGGCAGGCCATCATATATGGTGCTGCAGTAGTCCAGGCGGGAAACTACAAACGAATGTAAGCAGCGCCTTGGGAGAGGGAGCAAGATACCACCCTAGGTTGCCAAAGGTGGTAATAACAAATACGACAAAGGTAAGCTCCTGATCCAGGATTATTCCCAGGTCTCAGAAACATGCAAAGTCAGGCGTAGATACCTCAAAGCGAGGAACCCAATATCTATTTTAGTGAGCTGCTGGTGGGTGCTAAGCTAGATAAGCTGTCTTGGTTGAGTTTAGATGCAGGCGATTTGACGACATCCTAGCCTGAAGGGTCTCAGTGGCTTTGCTAATTGCGCAGATAAATGCTGTAGGAGTATCTCATGGTCATCCACAGCCATAGTCACCACCCCTGCCAGACAGTTAGCCGGATTGGTAAGGGACATTTTTGTCCAGATATTGTGGTAGCTGGGTAACAACAAGCTTCTCAATAATCTTTTGCAAAAATGAAAAATTGGCTAAAAGCCTGTGTTGGGCACGAGACCAAGACCTCGAGGACCAAGACCAGGTGGTCCAAGACCGAGACCGGATGGTTCAAGACCAAGACCAGGGGTTCAAGACCAAGACCGATACTCTCTTTATAAACAATTCAATTTATTAAGACGCTAAAACGAAATAAGACGCTTAAAACATTAATTTTATTGCTGAAGAATACTAATCTTAACAATGGTCCAGAAAACAGTTTTACCGGCCAGTCTGAACTTTTGCGGGTTCAGCCCTTAGCTTTGGCCTAAGAATATCACACTATAAATTACTTACAGTATACGATAGGTAAATACTTTAAGACATCTGAACAAGTAGATTAAAGTTCCGTTTGAACGGTGTATAAACAAACCTACTTGTACTCGGAATTGTCAGGTTAACAGTGACTACACGTGGCCGACCACATAATGATTAGATTGTTCCAAAACCTTGAATTTTGTGAAAACAAATTTTAAAATGGCTGGTTCCGTTGCAAATGCATTTTATGCCCATAGTAACATGTATATATAGATGATCGTCTCTAATAATCGAAAATAACCGACAAATATCAAAGAAATTGCTCTGATACGGCAAATGACCAAGAACGCTAACCTTAAGATGGAGACCAATCTCAAGACCGTTCCTTTAAGACCAAGACCAACGAATTTCGAGACCAAGACTGATGGTCCAAGACCAAGACCGATGCATTCGAGACCGCGACCGCAGTTTTCCGGTCTCAAGACCGTCTCGAGACCAAGACCGCGATCTCAAGACCACATCCCTGCTATAAGCCGGGATGTGACATAAATGAGCCTATAAGCCGGCTCACTTATGTCAAGCCCCTCTGCCGTTTCAGCTATTATTTTAAAATATCTTTCTAGTAAAGCTAATGGCAATCATGAATTTTAGCAGTTGCTGGAGTTAACTATGAATATAATTATTGTCTGTAGAAATTCTGCAATTTTTAGCAAATTTTGCTGTGAATGATGTGGATTTCCTCATAAGCGGTGAATTCCATGATTTCAGGCAAATTTTTTACAAGTAATACAACATAGCATCAGGATATAATGTTTCATAAGATAGCAAATCACAATCAATTAAATTAATAAAGCAGTCACTCGATAATGTTGACAGACATAATTGACATGTACTTCCAGTTTGTTGTACGACTGTTGTTCGTCGTCACCATAGGTTGTATTGTTTATCCTGGATTCCTTATGTTTTGCATTATCTGAGTTTTATCGCAAATTAAATTGTTTTATTTTTCTTTCTTTGTTATTTATGTAATTGTTTGGTTGGTAAGTTAAAGCATGTGACGTCTGTGATTTTCACCAATTTTTAAAAAATCCAATTGAAATATTTTTTAATGAATTTCTACTGGTGCAAAATATGAGTTGTTGTTCTTGCAGCCTTTAGCTAATATTATTTACGAGAAAGATATTAACAGTTCACATTCATTTGGGGTGATGATAGCAATTGTTTTAATTGTGATGCCATAAATTGATATTAAACTGGTATCTGTTGGCTCTACTCTTGTACTCTCTACTCAAATTGCTCTGTTGAATAAACCTGATCATGTTCATTGTTGACCATTTCTAACCAAATATTTCTAAATTGTTGCATATCCTGAATTTTTAAATGGTTCTAGCTTTGGTTGTTTATAGTTGGATGGCGTGAAGAGCATGTGTCTTTGGTGAGAGAATCTGAACTTTTCTTGCTTTCTTCCAAATATAATGCACCATGCATACCTTGAAAAGCTGTGTGTAAATGACACAGAAGGCATAATGTAAATTCAGAAGGTGTTTAGAGTTAGTGAGATCATTGTAATTCACTGTAATTTATTGAGATTCCAACATGATGCAGTAATAATTTAACATTCGTTGACCAAAAGTATAGTAGCATCTGGTATAGAAACAAATTAAAAATGACTGCATTGCAGTTTGATGACAGGCACGCATATTGTGAAGATTATACACAAGACACAAAGTTAGTCAGAATAATAATAATCATGAATGTGGTGCTTGGTTTGTCAGAGGAAATATAAGTTACATTAAGTGTAGACAATATGTAGACGCCAACGGACACGTTTAATGTGAGACCTGCCATCACGATTAATATCTTTGGACAATTTACACAATTGCTTCCTTTGAAAATGTAGTCCCAGTGTTAAAATTTCAAATTGTTATGGTAATATCAATAAATTACTATTCATAATACAAAGAAATATTAATAGTATCACAGCAAATTTTAAAATAATTATGCTGCAAATTTCCAAAATCAGAGTGAATTTTCTAACATGACAACCTCACCTTGTTTTCTAATCACTTCCAAAAAAAGTAGTATAGGCCCCTATTGACAAAAATTAATGTAACATCTTTTATCATAATCATTAATTTAGTTATTCAATTTTTAAAGTTTGGATAGTTTTAAGTTGTTTTAACTACTTCAAATTAATTAATAGTAAGAAAATAATTTTAAATATTAAGATTTTTAAAACAGGATTGAGTGTGCCAAACTTGTTGAATTCTCTAGTTCAGCGTTTCCTAATTGTTTTTATACTCCTCCTTCGTGACCCACTAAAGTGTTTATTGCCGATACTGAACTATAAAATGAAACCGATATGAATGTCCATAAAAATTTCTTGTGTTTTAGTGATGCCTCGTTGCCTTGGCATACAACTATCTTTGTATTTTTTTGTTTTATTAAAATTGACAAAATCAAATATTAAATAAAAGGATTTAGGCCAAAAAAATTTTTTTCAGTACCAGGTCACAACCCACTATTTGAGAAAAGTGCTCTAGTTGTTGAAACAAGTTAAAATCAAATTCCATTCACTAGTTTCGTGTATTATTCAAACTACGTGGAAAAATCTCTTCGCTGAAAATTTCTTATACCCACAAACAAGAGAAAGAGCTTAACTAGCAATCGAAAGTCGGTCAATTCAGCAAGAATTTTGTGAATTGTAAGATCATCAAAAGCGCAATCAAAAGAAAAAATCCAATCCCAAATAACAAAGGAATTATTTTCATAACACATGTTTAAAATTTTCAACAACACATGTTTAAAATTTTCAACATCAGTTGGTTAGTTGCAGTAACGACACTGTGTGATACAAAGATCATTAGCGCTGACCTCCTCCTTTATCCAGGCTTGGGACTGGCACTGCTGGACTTCAATCAGTGGTGGAGTTTTCAATTTCAGTTCCATAAAACTATTTACAAAAGTGCCAAAAAATAACTAAAGTAAAGATTTACAAATTAACCCAGCTTCAAGACCGCCCGTGCTAAGACTGTCCGAGCAGAATTTGAAAACTTATACATTTAGTCCGTGTTAAGACAGCTCAAAAAAAATATGAAAATAATTTTTATTGTCACCCCATAAAAGACTGTTGGTAATTCATTGTGCAATAGTTATTGTTTCCCTAGTATTTATTTATTTAGCTTATGCACAATTTAACAGCCATTTAACAGCAGGCTCATCAGCAACATGCTGTCGCCCTAGTCAAGGTGGATGGTGCTAAGTAGCTACATTAAATCCATTGTGTAAAAGTTAATATTACCCCCAGCAAAAGTGACAGTACTCTGTGACTATGTTGTCTGTTGTGTAAAACTTATTGTCACATCCTAGGTAAGGTGGCTGGTATTCAGCGGCTACATCAGATCAGCGCCCATTGTGTAAAAGTTATTGTTGCCCCTAGCAAAGTAAGGTGCTACTTGGGGCTATGCCAAATTTGAATGCAATGTGTAAAGTCAATCCCGGACGAGGTTTCACCTATAAATATTTAACCTGTTTGCCATCATCATATTCTTTTATTCAGTTAACAGGCAAAACGCTGTAGGCATACAAAGAAAGACAGGAAGGTTCAGCAATGCATATATGACCACAGCCAAGGAAAAGGATAATTTGTCAGGAATGCTCAGAAGGAGGTTAAAGTTATGAGGGTTCCTTTAGAAAATGGGGTGAAATGTAACATTGGAAAAGGTATCTGGGTGAATGGTTCTCATTATACAGAATAGCTTTAATTGCATTACAAAGTTATATTGGTCGTGATGCATCATGTGTGGCAGTACAGTTTTTACATAATGCAGATGCATTAATTACACATACAAATAAATAATAAAACAGTATTACAAAAAAAGACCATAATTATCAGTAAGCGACAAGTGGTCCTTTTTCTTCACCAAGGTTATACTTAATATATACTAAATAAAAATGTGTGTACATATAACGTGTGTGAATGTGTGTGTGTGTGTGTGTGTGTGTGTGTGTGTGACAGTCATTTCACAAAAAGAAAAAATTAAGATGATTTATACACTGGAAATGAAAAAGGCAGTTGCATTAATCAGTGGCTGTGTACAAATCCACAATTCTTAACAGCCATTCCAGTAGCAAAAGTTGCAAAATTGCAATTTTCTCCTATGTAACCTTGTAAATAAAGACTGTTTTTAGCAAGTACAAAAGTAAATACATATGTGCTTTATTGAACCAGCCGCAAATGCACACACACACAAATATGAACAATCAAAGAATGTACAATCACAAAATAATCATAATGAGCAATTAAAAAACAGACATCTTAGGAGTTGTAAAAGAGTAAAGATAAAATGGGCAATAAGAATAGATTCATTTGTGTAACATATTGCTGATAAAAACACAATGGGTTAGTGTATCAGCATGCAGGATGTTTCGATTGTGCATTCGAGGACGGAGTGAGAAGGCAATGTCAACCTTTAAAGGAGTCAGAAGACAACCTAGGATATGGCTGGAGTTGTGTAGCACTAAAGAGAAAAGCAAGAGAAATCTGCATGACCACAGAGGTCATCTAGAGTGCACTTTCAGAAGCATCTGCAAACTGAGTGAGTTTGGCCGACACTTTGGCCTTCCTTCCTTCCACACGATGGAAGACTCAAATCTCATAAATCACTAGTATTGTCCCCAGTGCCTTTTTCTGTTCATTGTCGTAGTTTAGAAGCATAGCACAGTTCATTGAGGTTCACTTCAAGCAAGTAAAACATAAGTAAATATATAGTATCTTCTTTAAACTCGTGCAGAATTTCAGAAATTATTATCTGAAGGTACTCAATACCATAATGACGATTACTGGTAATGAATACTTTGCATCTAAAAAAACTGATGCACTGTGACTTCTAAGACACTACCTTTGAATAACCTACGTTTGAACGTCATAACAAATACCATATTGCAATGAGGTTGCGTTATAATATTGTAATGTTGATTTGGCATCTTATCTCGTTTTATAATCTTTTACCAGACTTCACATGATAATGACAAAAGTATACTGAGGTTCTGGTGCAAATTTAATTTGAACAGATGACAAAATGCAAGAGCATTCTGCATTCTTTTCTAGAAAAGAAACTATAATCCTTGAAGGCACGTTCCTGGGCTTAAGCAGAAACCCAGCACAACAGCCATCAAAGTCACTGTTTTGCATTGAAATAATAATAATAATAATTTTCATTTAATTTCAAACTGACCAACAGCAATTACAAACACAGTTTGAACAAATGATGACGAGTTATTAGAGGAGTCGAATTTAACCATCGGCAGCCACCCAGGGCGCCCATTAGTCTATACATCTCATTTTGCAAACGTCGCGACCTAGCGAAAGAAGGAAAGGAAGTCAATCTTAGTTGGCTATGGGTCTCGAAATCGGTTCCTCAGCTCTGTGTCCCAGTGTATTCACCACTACTCTATGGCCCCTCATGAACCTTTTTAAGTTTTTAGCTGAAGAGAAACTTAATATCAACATCATTCCCACATTAATTCAAATGCATTCTGCTATGTTACATGCAGTGAAATTATGAATCAGTAAGAAAACTCTGAAATAATGCGCTGCAAAAAGGAGCTCGTTTCTGTAAGGCCTTTATCCCCAATGAAATCATACAGCTCTGTGTTCAGGAAGAGGCCTCCATTTACTCCACATAGCTCTGAAGAAGAACAGCAGTCTCTTAACCTAGCCAAAATCTCAAACCTCGACCCTACAATTGCCATCCCAGCACGCTAACACTAGACAAGCTGTCCAGTTAATGATTTTAATTAAAAAACTTGCCTATATCCAATGTCCATTATACAGAATTCAGTAAGCAGACTCGAATCCACATTCATTACATTCAAACCCAAGTGTGCTGCATTTACTCTGTTTATCACAGCAGCATGAATGAAAGTTATGCTGCTACAATATGGCATAAAGTGCTGAATAAGCCATTGCAAGAAGATGTAGTTCACAAGAGAAATCCATTATTTCCGGAAACTAGGCAGTACAAGCAATACCAATTCACAGTTAGTCTAGACTGTAACATTTAACAAGACACAGGTTACAAAAGCATCAGCCACTATTGGTGCAGACAATTTTTGCTTCTTTGTTTAACAATATACACTTGCTAATAGTTCATATATGTTAGAACAACTGCATTCATGATGCAGTGCATTATTGTCCTTAAGTTACAGACAGTCATAACAAATTTCCTTATGGGTCACAGCACTGAACAACGAAATGGCAATTTCATGTGATGCACCAGTGCAGCTGCATATTCGGCATTGATCTGGAAGTTAAAATCAACTAGTATCTCACCACACCCCAACATTGAACACATATCCTAACCAATACATGCTAAATATCTAAAGATTTTGTCATGGTAAATTATTATTACAACTGGGAATTGAGCAATAGTCTAGTGGCTAGCATGCTGAATGTCAACCAAATGGGTTGAGACTAAAACAACATGGCAAAAAATTGAGATTTCTGCACTAGTTGTGTCTGCCCAGCCAACTTGACTGTAATACTGACTCAGGTCAGACACAAGAGGAAGGGAGAGGATTGACCAGCCTGCCTCACATGCCAAAGCCAAGACAATTGAAGTGCCCTTGGCTGGCCCTTGGGGCTACCTTGAGGGACTGCTCTTCTTCTTGTAATGTAGTCATCGCAAGCTAAGGTTCTTACAAAGCACTACACTAAGTGTAATGTAGTGTCTTTAAAGAAATGATCCTCTGGATAATGACCTGATTGTGGCTTGCACTTGTTGCTTTATATTATCAGTTGATGCTTCTTTAAGAATTAGACTCCCATGTGATAGAAGTCACCATGATACAATTAAGATCTTCATTCCTCTGTAAATATACACACACATAACTCAATGCGATGATCTCTGGCAACGGAAGTATTCCTCCTCTAATCAGAGCAACTGCAACTACCTTGTAAGGCGGTCAGTGATGAGCAGTGTAGCCAGGTGAATCATCAGTGAGGCTAAATAAAAGAATCATAAAAATAGTCTGCAGCTGACTTGATGCACTTGTCATACATCATCAGCAACATATTTGCAGTTCAGTTATTTCCTCGATGGTCATCCAAAATTACATAAATTTGCTATGCTAGCGTCTGTTTACAAGTGAGGAGGTTTATTAGACATCCCTGGAAAGACCTGTGGTTTCTGAAAGTTAATTGGTATACCAGCTGAGGGGAATGGGATCCTCACCGGCATTAGCACATCCCCTGCGTAGGCTGCTGGCTGCTGCAACTGCTGGTTGCTACCAGGCGTCGTGACTCCATGAAAGACGGGTGCATTTGAAGAGGATGCAGCAGCAGCTAAGCTGCTGACATTGGTATGAAAGACTTCAGACTTCTGTGAGATACTGCTTGTTGTCAACTGTACTTGATGCAGTGGATGAATGCCAGCACTTGAGCCAGCACTTGGCACTTCTGTGACAAACACTGGAGTGTTCTTGGCATCACACGGACCAATTTCAAGTTCTCTGAATGTAGAATAAATCCTGGATTTTGATGAAGGTAAAGCTCTGTTCCTGGAAGCAACTGTAAAGACTTGCGAGGACACAGAGACTGCCATTGTATCCATTGCCTCTTCACTAACAAGCCTGTCTTTATGAAGATTAGAGGATCTCTGTGACTGTGACAAGAAGCTTGGAGACAGCGGACTGTACAAACAACAATACACACTCAGAGTGATCTCCTCAGCTGTTCAATTTAGCATACTCTATCTATTTAGCATACTCTATCTATTTAGCATACTCTATCTATTTAGCATACTCTATCCATTAAGCATACTCTATCCATTAAGCATACTCTATCTATTTAGCATACTCTATCTATTTAGCATACTCTATCTATTTAGCATACTCTATCCATTAAGCATACTCTATCCATTTAGCATACTCTATCTATTTAGCATACTCTATCTATTTAGCATACTCTATCTATTTAGCTTACTCTATCCATTAAGCATACTCTATCCATTAAGCATACTCTATCTATTTAGCATACTCTATCTATTTAGCATACTCTATCTATTTAGCATACTCTATCCATTAAGCATACTCTATCCATTTAGCATACTCTATCTATTTAGCATACTCTATCTATTTAGCATACTCTATCTATTTAGCATACTCTATCCATTAAGCATACTCTATCTATTTAGCATACTCTATCCATTAAGCATACTTTATCCATTAAGCATACTCTATCCATTAAGCATACTCTATCTATTTAGCATACTCTATCTATTTAGCATACTCTATCTATTTAGCATACTCTATCCATTAAGCATACTCTATCCATTTAGCATACTCTATCTATTTAGCATACTCTATCTATTTAGCATACTCTATCTATTTAGCATACTCTATCCATTAAGCATACTCTATCTATTTAGCATACTCTATCCATTAAGCATACTCTATCTATTTAGCATACTCTATCTATTTAGCATACTCTATCCATTAAGCATACTCTATCTATTTAGCATACTCTATCCATTAAGCATACTCTATCTATTTAGCATACTCTATCCATTAAGCATACTCTATCTATTTAGCATACTCTATCTATTTAGCATACTCTATCCATTAAGCATACTCTATCCATTTAGCATACTCTATCTATTTAGCATACTCTATCTATTTAGCATACTCTATCCATTAAGCATACTCTATCTATTTAGCATACTCTATCCATTAAGCATACTCTATCTATTTAGCATACTCTATCTATTTAGCATACTCTATCCATTAAGCATACTCTATCTATTTAGCATACTCTATCCATTAAGCATACTCTATCTATTTAGCATACTCTATCTATTTAGCATACTCTATCCATTAAGCATACTCTATCTATTTAGCATACTCTATCCATTAAGCATACTCTATCTATTTAGCATACTCTATCCATTAAGCATACTCTATCTATTTAGCATACTCTATCTATTTAGCATACTCTATCCATTAAGCATACTCTATCTATTTAGCATACTCTATCCATTAAGCATACTCTATCCATTAAGCATACTCTATCCATTAAGCATACTCTATCTATTTAGCATACTCTATCTATTTAGCATACTCTATCTATTTAGCATACTCTATCCATTAAGCATACTCTATCTATTTAGCATACTTTATCTATTTAGCATACTTTATCTATTTAGCATACTCTATCTATTTAGGATACTCTATCCATTTAGCATACTCTATCCATTAAGCATACTCTATCTATTTAGGATACTCTATCTATTTAGCATACTCTATCTATTTAGCATACTCTATCCATTAAGCATACTCTATCCATTTAGCATACTCTATCTATTTAGCATACTCTATCTATTTAGCATACTCTATCTATTTAGCATACTTTATCTATTTAGCATACTCTATCTATTTAGGATACTCTATCCATTTAGCATACTCTATCCATTTAGCATACTCTATCCATTAAGCATACTCTATCTATTTAGCATACTCTATCCATTAAGCATACTCTATCCATTAAGCATACTCTATCTATTTAGCATACTCTATCCATTAAGCATACTCTATCTATTTAGCATACTCTATCTATTTAGCATACTCTATCTATTTAGCATACTCTATCTATTTAGGATACTCTATCCATTTAGCATACTCTATCCATTTAGCATACTCTATCCATTAAGCATACTCTATCTATTTAGCATACTCTATCCATTAAGCATACTCTATCCATTAAGCATACTCTATCCATTAAGCATACTCTATCCATTTAGCATACTCTATCTATTTAGCATACTCTATCTATTTAGCATACTCTATCTATTTAGCATACTCTATCCATTAAGCATACTCTATCTATTTAGCATACTCTATCCATTAAGCATACTCTATCTATTTAGCATACTCTATCTATTTAGCATACTCTATCTATTTAGCATACTCTATCTATTTAGCATACTCTATCTATTTAGCATACTCTATCCATTAAGCATACTCTATCTATTTAGCATACTCTATCCATTAAGCATACTCTATCTATTTAGCATACTCTATCTATTTAGCATACTCTATCTATTTAGCATACTCTATCTATTTAGCATACTCTATCCATTAAGCATACTCTATCTATTTAGCATACTCTATCCATTAAGCATACTCTATCCATTAAGCATACTCTATCCATTAAGCATACTCTATCTATTTAGCATACTCTATCTATTTAGCATACTCTATCTATTTAGCATACTCTATCCATTAAGCATACTCTATCCATTTAGCATACTCTATCTATTTAGCATACTCTATCCATTAAGCATACTCTATCCATTAAGCATACCCTATCCATTAAGCATACTCTATCTATTTAGCATACTCTATCTATTTAGCATACTCTATCTATTTAGCATACTCTATCCATTAAGCATACTCTATCTATTTAGCATACTCTATCTATTTAGCATACTCTATCTATTTAGCATACTCTATCCATTAAGCATACTCTATCTATTTAGCATACTCTATCTATTTAGCATACTCTATCTATTTAGCATACTCTATCCATTAAGCATACTCTATCCATTAAGCATACTCTATCTATTTAGCATACTCTATCTATTTAGCATACTCTATCTATTTAGCATACTCTATCCATTAAGCATACTCTATCCATTAAGCATACTCTATCTATTTAGCATACTCTATCCATTAAGCATACTCTATCCATTTAGCATACTCTATCTATTTAGCATACTCTATCCATTAAGCATACTCTATCCATTAAGCATACCCTATCCATTAAGCATACTCTATCTATTTAGCATACTCTATCTATTTAGCATACTCTATCTATTTAGCATACTCTATCCATTAAGCATACTCTATCTATTTAGCATACTCTATCTATTTAGCATACTCTATCTATTTAGGATACTCTATCCATTTAGCATACTCTATCCATTTAGCATACTCTATCCATTAAGCATACTCTATCTATTTAGCATACTCTATCCATTAAGCATACTCTATCCATTAAGCATACTCTATCCATTTAGCATACTCTATCTATTTAGCATACTCTATCTATTTAGCATACTCTATCTATTTAGCATACTCTATCCATTAAGCATACTCTATCTATTTAGCATACTCTATCCATTAAGCATACTCTATCTATTTAGCATACTCTATCTATTTAGCATACTCTATCTATTTAGCATACTCTATCTATTTAGCATACTCTATCTATTTAGCATACTCTATCCATTAAGCATACTCTATCTATTTAGCATACTCTATCCATTAAGCATACTCTATCTATTTAGCATACTCTATCTATTTAGCATACTCTATCTATTTAGCATACTCTATCTATTTAGCATACTCTATCCATTAAGCATACTCTATCTATTTAGCATACTCTATCCATTAAGCATACTCTATCCATTAAGCATACTCTATCCATTAAGCATACTCTATCTATTTAGCATACTCTATCTATTTAGCATACTCTATCTATTTAGCATACTCTATCCATTAAGCATACTCTATCCATTTAGCATACTCTATCTATTTAGCATACTCTATCTATTTAGCATACTCTATCTATTTAGCATACTTTATCTATTTAGCATACTTTATCTATTTAGCATACTTTATCTATTTAGCATACTCTATCTATTTAGGATACTCTATCCATTTAGCATACTCTATCCATTAAGCATACTCTATCTATTTAGGATACTCTATCCATTTAGCACACTCTATCTATTTAGCATACTCTATCTATTTAGCATACTCTATCTATTTAGCATGCTCTGTCTATTTAGCATACTCTATCTATTTAGCATACTCTATCCATTAAGCATACTCTATCCATTAAGCATACTCTATCCATTTAGCATACTCTATCTATTTAGCATACTCTATCTATTTAGCATACTCTATCCATTAAGCATACTCTATCTATTTAGCATACTCTATCCATTAAGCATACTCTATCCATTAAGCATACTCTATCTATTTAGCATACTCTATCCATTAAGCATACTCTATCCATTAAGCATACTCTATCCATTAAGCATACTCTATCTATTTAGCATACTCTATCTATTTAGCATACTCTATCTATTTAGCATACTCTATCCATTAAGCATACTCTATCTATTTAGCATACTCTATCTATTTAGCATACTCTATCTATTTAGCATACTTTATCTATTTAGCATACTCTATCTATTTAGGATACTCTATCCATTTAGCATACTCTATCCATTTAGCATACTCTATCTATTTAGCATACTCTATCTATTTAGGATACTCTATCCATTTAGCACACTCTATCTATTTAGCATACTCTATCTATTTAGCATACTCTATCTATTTAGCATGTTCTGTCTATTTAGCAAACTCTATCCATTTAGCATATTCTATCTATTTCTAAAGCACTGCAAGTCCACTAATACACAAGCAGTTGGCTAGTGAAAAATTAACAACCAGATGAATGGAAAAGAAACAATCTTTAGCAAGGACAGCTCAATCATTTAGTCAATGAACAGGTGAGTTCTAGTGAACAAATCTTTTATAAAATAGAATCAAGGCTATCCAGTATCCAATGCTATTTCATAACCAGTTGAAGCTATAGCATATTCTTAGTTTCAGCTGAGAGTCCTATGAAGCATAATTATAAAGCATCATCCTGACCTCATAGGAAGACTTCCCATCTTCCGCACAGCTCTTTGCTCCCGCACCGAACGCCACGGTCTTGTTATTTCTTCCAAAACAGAAGGCGCCACATACGTAAAACCCTGAAAAAAGTCAATATGCAAAATAAAATTGATGAACTTCAGAGGCTTAAATACTACAACAACCTGTCACAATATTTTCACATATAAATCACATCTATATAACATTTCTGGTGGCTTTTATAACTTGAATTAACTAACAGTTTTGCAGGAAAAACTTCTGCCAACATTTCAATGTTTCTGGACAAAGTTTCCTAAGAACGTTTTTTTTGGCAAGAACTTGTTCGACATTGTGAGAGGAGGAGTGTCATTTCAGCCTGCTCCAGGCAGTTGTACACATCTCAAAATCTTGTTTGACCATGATGATTCCTAAGTTGTGCAGTGTGCGCACTGTTAGGAGGACTTCCTTTTCAATATACATAGGAGGCACTGACAAAGCAAGGCAGTCAACCAGAATGGTCAGCCTAAATCAGTGATGATGACCATAGACCACAGGTTGACTTGTTATGTGGCAAATGGAATGTCAAAAAAGCCTTGGTAAAAAATGCATTTCTTTGACTAAAGTCATTGACAGCCACAACTTGGATGTCTTGATAGCCGTCAAGAGGTGGCACCAGACTCTGCTCACAAGACCAGCTCTATCAGGTGTTTCTATTGTTGATCCAGCATACACTCTAGAGCTGTATCGATCAGTCGGCCGACCGATCAATCAGGCCGATTATAGAGGTATCTGCAGTATCGGATATCGGCAAGATAATCGGTGCCGATATTAAAAATTATTTTTTTAATTTTATAATATTATTTTTAGTCTATAAAAGCAAAATGACAACAGCAACATCACTGGGTCTGTGAAGGACAGCATTTTGTTCCGTTCCCATATCATGTCGTCGAGCCAATGGCTTCTTCAGACCAGTGGTGAGACCACCCAGTGTGCTAGTATAGACCGTGAGAACGTGTCAACATAGGTCTTGTGCAGAGTGAGTCATAGTGCCTGCATAAAGGCCAAAGGATGGCTGGCCAATTCAAGCCAAGGAATGACTGGCCAATCCAACAGAGATGAAAGTACATCATGCAGGCAAGCCTAATAAATACATGCTAGCTACCAATCAGATCTCCCGAACATTTCAGTCGCCTGAGACTAGATGGGTGGCTGTGAATTGGGCAGCCGTTCCTTGGCCTTTAATTTGACGGCGGGTGGCGTGTCTAATCTGTATAGCCTGCCTAGGATTAGTCCCCAACTACATGCATAGGCCCTACGTCTCCTACGGTGCAAGTGTTTTGCTTGTATCACAACAATAGGCAGTAACAGTAGGTCTATCATTTGGAAACGGACATCTTGACAGACACAATGAAATAATCGGCTAAATAATCGGGTATCCGCAAATGAATAACCGGCAATAATCGGTACAGCTCTAATACACTCCTCACATCACATAGTGGAGGCAAAGGGCTTGCAATCATCCGTTTCAGGAATGTGCAGACATAACAGATCGAACTTGCTGATTTCTCAACTTTTGAGGTTTGAGGTTCACTGACAACTATTGGAATTTATTGTTCTGGATCACTACCGTCATATGCAGTATTCATTCACCAACCTCCTGGAAACACTGACAGCATTTTCAAGCATTCTAAAGTTGAGAGATGCTGAGTTAACATCACAAATACAATGCACGTGTACACTTGACCTTCTCATCCCAATTTTTACCCTAAAAGGAGTTCATTGATAAACTGTTGCCGTTTCTCATACAGCTCAGCAATTCATCTCTGACTCACAGTCAAAAGTGTCCAATTACTGTATATACTCGACTATAAGTCGATTCAAGATTATTAAGTCATAGTGTACTTTTGTGACAGAAGTAGTATTCAAAATCGACGGCTTGAACATAAGTCAATGTTTAACAAGTTCTAGTTATTGAAAAAACTTCTAAAATATGTAAAATCTAATCACAATTATGTTAAAAAGTCATTTTAAATTATATAAACAATCAATATATGAATACAAATGGGTGACTTCTGTTCACTGCTTCTGGTTTGTATAATAAATTTAGTAAGCAAGGGAAGCATCTTCAATGTAGTGTAATTTAAAATCTTATTTTATTTCATTATCATCATCATCACGCATTATGGGCACAGTCCTCGCAAGTTCTGCGAGGCCAATTTTATCAGATTCTTCCCACTGTTGTCTCTGTCTGAAGACAAGTGTGTCAGTTCCTGAAGTCATCTTTTGCCACGGTCAACAATATCATCCAGCCAATATCATTAAGCCACTCCCTGTGTAGACAACCTCTTCTGTTTGGACCCTCAATCCTGCCAAACATCACTGTCTTAATCTTTCTGTCGTCATTAATTCCGCATAAAAGGCTCAATAGCCCTAGCATACTCTGAACCGCCTACTACATCAAATTCTCCCTGTGGTTAATTCATCTATGTCAGAGGTCTCCAAAGTACGGCCCGCGGGCCAGATCCGGCCTGCTAAGGTCTCTAATCTGGTCCGTGGAACTCGCCTAGAAAAACAAAATATATGGGGAAAATTAAAACAATGGAAATATTTGCAAGTCGTACTGAAATCTGCCAAGTAATAATTTTAATGCTGCTGTAGGCTTACTCTGACATGCATATTGCTCAAATCCATGTCGCTGTTTGTAGATATGGGGACTGTGTATATTTTACTTGTATCATTTCTTGACGTCATTTTTGTCAATGACTTTGAGTCAACAGGTCATTGCATAATTACGTAACGCTCAAGGGTGGGCGGGTGGGTGGGGTGCTACAAAACGTTACGAAACGTTACGGGGTGGGTAGGGTTAGCTTTTATTTTTAAACTAATTAGTAATTAATTAAAAATACTCAATCTAAGCTAAAAACCAAAGATCAAGTTTTCCCTTTAGTCATGAAGGTTCATGAACGGAACGCTCTGGCGATATGAAATTTCTACAAAACGTTCTTCTCCGAATTTCTCAGCTCACCAGAAATATATTTTCAGAAGGGCGGGGTTAATTTAAAACGTCATACAAAAGCGGGGCGAAATTCAATATGCTAATCAAGTATGTTTGTTAAGCATCAATATTAGCTTACAATTGCTGATGGCTTCAAGTCAAAGCAAATCAAAGTCAAGTTAAATCAACTCAGAGCAAATGACATGACAAATCGTCTACATTTAACTTCCGAAATTTGAACAATTTTAGATTGGATATTAAAACAATCGCCATTTTCAATCGCATCATCTGAAGGCGTATTAGTTAAACACCTTGTGATGACTAACTTTACTCAAAATTCACTGCTTGTTTGCTCAAGATGTCATTTCCGTTTTGAAACAACAGTTTCAGGAACGTTTCTCTCATCTCAATGCATGTTCTTCGAAAATAAGAACCTTCAAAACTCCTTTTGACTCTGTCCTTGAAGACTTGCCTCCTGACTTACAAATGGGAGTTATCGATTTGCAATCCAATGACACCCTGAATTCATTTCATTTTTGGCATTACGTATTTGTGTGAGAAGACTTTTTCATAGATGAAGTAGGCTACACGAAATCCTGCTACAGATCACAATAGGGGACTCTGTGGGCAGTTCCTTAAGTAGAAACAGGTGGCGCCAGTATGCACATAGGTCTAAGAAATTTTTTTATATTGGCAAATGCGTTGTTTATTTATGTTGTTCCGATCGATGGCTGGCCTAAGAATTAAAATGTAATTCCATTAAGGAAAAATACATAAATTTGAATGCTAGAAATAGAGAGATGAGAGGGCAATCTATGTCTGATTTTTTACGTCCAATCACAGTGGACTTTCCATTTACCGCTGCGCAAACAAGAAAATTTTAAATATTGCATGCAGGTTAAAACCTTCAGATCTAATACTTTGCAGCCTTCTTTTCCTTTGAATTTTGGCACGCAGCAATACGTAGGCATTTCATAATTTGGCTAACTTTTAGATTACTTTTGCGTGAAGAAACATACATCACACACAATTTTACCTCGGGTAGCTTACCCACACTTGACACTGGTGCCATCTATTTCATAGAGTCCCCTATTGTCTGATGAACATTTGAATGCCTTACTTATGATTGGAACACTTTGAACCGCAGTTGGAAAGAATTAAGTCAGAAATGCATAAATTTCATATTTCTCACACTAATCAGGACTAATGAAAAACCATGTTAATTGTTATTAACATTCTGCATTGAAATTCTGCACTGCGTCAGACCTCAGAAATAAATAGTCTGTTTACAGTTATTCATTGGCGTCTTTTGGGGTAAATTTCAGTTTTTGGTAGTTTTGGCCCAAAGAACTTTAAAAAGTCAGCAATGTGGCCCCTTGCTGGAAAACTTTGGAGACCCCTTGACCATACAGTTCTTTGTTGCTAACTTTCAGTGTCCTTGCCTATTCTTTATACTCTTCTGTAGCATTTTCTCTCAAAGGCCATGATTCTCTTTTCGATGTCTTTCATTATTAACCATGTTTCACATCCATATAACATACTACTGAACACACATGTTTGCAACACATCTATCTTTGTTGCTAATTTTATGGATTTACTTTTCCAAATCCTGTCCGTGTTACTGTTGCTCTCTCTATCCTCATCACTATCTCCAGATCCAGATCATATACCATGTCGCTCCAAAGGTATGTGAATTTTTCTATGTTCTCTCTTTGGACTCCGTCTACCAGAACCCTCCCAGTAGGGTTTTCCCCCAAATACTAATATTTTTGTCTTGTCAAAATGTTAGAAAAGAAATATCCTAAACTAAGACAACTGAGGATTTACTTTTAAACTCCGTTTTCGTAATGTTGAATATTTGGTCAGAAAATCTCCCTTCTATTTTATTTCTAAGTCAAAGACCCTTTTCGTCATCCTGAAATAGAACCTAATTTCTTGGCTTATAGTCGAAGTCAATCTGTTTGTAGCTCAAATATTCACCTTGTTCCCTCAAAAAGCAGCTCAAAGTTCACTATTTTCCTTGGCTTTCACGCATTAAGAAACCTAATCTTCTTCCGACGGTTTACTCCTCAAAGAGGTCATGTTTAAGTCAAGAGTTCTCAAACTCAAATTACCTCGAGTTAACCGATTCTATTCACAGGTTCAATCAGTGACACAATGGAAATGTAACAGTGGCATAGCCATTTGTTTAAAGCCAATTTTTCACTTTTCTAAAAACTGTAAAACATATATACATACACACTTTTAGTAAGTTAGTCAACTACCTTGGCTACTTAATATGTCCTGTGGACAATGGTATCAAATTGAGCAACTTTTTCAAGTATATTCAAATTGTCATCTACACTTCCAATAATGACTCTCATCAAGAGCAATTTAAACTGTTTTATGTCATTTGAATGAATTGTGCATGCACATCATCTGCTAAATCTGTAACCATATTGGCTACTCTATTGGCTATCCACTCTCCTTGCTCAGCTAACCCAGGTGACCTTCTCGCCATTGCACATGCTGTGCCTCCAGCCAGTCGCTGTGATCCCCAAAACTGCCCAACCTTAGCGGTCATGTAGCTAATTATCCAATTAATTAGCGTGTATTTTGATGTGCCTAATATAACACATATTAGGCCATTTTTATTGCCTTTTTTTATTAACACTCATTATACATAGTAATCAAATAAATATAGAGATGAGGATATATTACAGTCAGCATGGGCTGAATGAATAGACTTTGCGGGTCGCGTATGGAACACGAGCCATGTTTGTTTGATACAGGGCACTTTACAATGACACGATCAGCAAACTAACAAGAAACAACCCTACTATAACAATCACTGCATCAGTTCAACAGGGATATGCCTTCCTGAACAGGTGGGATTTGAGTCGTGCCCTAAAGATCCCAATTGATGCTGAAGAAACCACTTGAGGCGGGAGGCTATTTCAGCAGTCAATTTCGGCCGCCAACAGAGAAGGTGCGATCACCGAATTTATTCTTGGTCTTTGGGACAAGAAGGTATCCATGCGCAGCTCCACGCAGCTGGAGACCAGCTGAACACGACGACGTTGGCCTGCAGAAATCTGCAATGTATCCCGGCGCGACACCATGGAGCGCTTTGTATTTGAGTAGACATAGCTTGAACTCTATATGCTGTGGTATGGGCAGCCAATGAAGCGTGTCGCGCAGAAGGGGCGTGACGCCCCTTCTGCGTAGTCAAAACGTCGTCGTCCGAAGAGTAGCCTTGCCGCAGCGTTCAGAACGGACTGCAGACTGTCTAATAACATGCATTTCGGTGCTCCTGCAAGGAGACTATTGCAATAGTCTACCCTGGACAACACGAAACTGGCGACAGCACTCCAAGCAGCATCGAAGGGCAACGACTTCAGGCAGGATTTGATGAGACACAGGTGGCGGAAGCATCTGCCATTGGTCATGGTAACATGTAGTTTCATCGGCAGACGAGACAGTAATATTATGCCCAAATCACGGACAGACTCCACCGGTGTTAGAACGGCCCCGAAAACATGCAGAGGAGAGAGATTGAGTTTACTGCATTGGCCATGAGTCGCGCAGCACAGAAGTTTAGTCTTGGTGGGATTCAGACTGAGTCGGTTTGAAGCCATCCATGCGGAGAACCTCTCAATCGTAAGGGCCATGCTCTTACGTGAGCTGTCGACCTCGGACGGACGGTCGCTGGTGTAGAGCTGGGAGTCATCGGTATAAAAATGAGACGATACACCCAGATCAGTCGCCAACTTTTCAAGGTCAGCAGTGTAGAGTAGAAACAACAAGGGTCCAAGGACTGACCCCTGAGGTACTCCGAAAGCCATTGAAATGAATGGACTGCATCCTTCCACTCAGGAGTGGAACCAGGTTAGTGCCACAGACCCGATGCCAAAGGTCCTCGACATCCGCTCTTAAGAGAATGTTGTGGTCTACGGTGTCGAAAGCCGTGGATTAGATCAAGTTGACCAAGGATCGCGTGATCACCAGCATCGACCGCTTCAATAAGATCAGTGAACACTTTAAGTAGCGCTGTCTCAGTAGAATGAAACCTTCAGTAGGCGGATTGATGATGAGGGAAAAGATCTGAGGATGTTAAGTAGTTACTAGTCAATGAGCGGTTTCTGCAAATGATACACTCGAGTAGCTTTGACAGAGCAGCCAGGTTGGAGATCGGTCGGTAACTGGCCAGAGAGTCGGCAGGCAGTGAGGGCTTCTTCAGATGAGGGATGATAATTGATGACTTGTAACGAGCTGGAACAACTTCGGAGGTCAAGGAGACATTGAAGAGGTCAGTGATGTAAGGAGCGAGCAGATCGACACAAGACTTAAAAAGCCATGTGGGGAGCGGATCAACGGCTGGGTACTTATCTGGTGTTTCGCCAACCAGTCAAATCACATCATCCGGCGTAACTGGAACAATGTTCTCAAAGCATAAGCCCGAGGGACAATCAGAGTACTCCACCCAGGAGGCATCCACCGTAGCAGCTCTAATGTCTTCCACCTTAGACTCGAAGACGTCGGCAAGCGAGTTAGCAGTGATGTCAGGTGGTTGAGCCGATACATCACCACGGCACAGCACATCATCTTTCAGCCACCATAGAGCACGAGGATCATGACGAGAGTCCATGCTGGTTTTCCAGCAGCTGCATCGTTTTTCAGATGCCAGGCTATGCGGGGAGCCAAGTGATTGAAGCCAGCGGTCATGAGCATAGTCTGAACCCAATCGGCGAGAGTGGCGCTCAAGCCTTATCGACAAGCACTAATGGACTTATTAGACTAGATGTAGATTAAAAAAGCATTTGTAACAGTTATTTTATATTCCAAATAAAAAATACTATGGCCATTAGTTGACATAAAAATATAAACATATAATTTTGAATGTAAATACAAATACCTTCAATGATAACTTCAGTGTATTTCAAATACGTTGGACAATGGACACGGTCAAAACGATTGTGGTTCAAGTCATCAAAAGCTACATTTCTCTTTGGTTGGACACTCGGCAGCAGCTTGCAAAGTTAGATCTAGCTGCTCTTTAAAATGTCATGTAATCAAAGTGTGGTATAAGCAGTTGGTTGCAGCAAAGAATAAGTTATTCACTTACTTACTCTTGCTGCCAACTTTCTCCACTTCACCTAATCCTCTGCTGCCTTGGTATCATGCTGAATCATCATAATCACTCCACATATCAACCATCTGTGTCGTGACAATCACTATCAATTGAATCAACTTTGCAATATTGTTTGTTTGCTTGCATCTGGTACCTTTGCTCTTCGCTCCTTTGCCACACTGTGACTTGATAACTGTTGTGCTGGCCTCCAAAATAAGTGGGCAATGAGTGAAAGAATTAAATAATTTGTATTTCAAACACTCCCCCAGCACTGATTGGTTATGGAGATGCTGAAGCAGCATGATAGAGCCCAAGATTGGGATGGTTGGCAGAGCTGTGGAAATAGAAACTGGCTGCAGGTCAGTTGGTACAGAGTGAACAGTAGTACAGTAGCAGAAACGGAATGTCACTGCTTTGAAAAACATGTCAACCATCAACTCTGGATGAGTTGAATCTGTTGGTTGGGATCTCTACGTGTGTAAGACCTTTTACCTTCACTGCAACCTGTCATTCAAGCTGTGTTCATTTTTGATTGGCTGTTTGATCATATTGACTTTAACATCATGGTGATTAGTGCAGGCAGCACCTCTGAGTAATCATGAAAGGGCGCTATATAGAAATGTCTTGTAATAAGAAATAAAAATAATTATTCTTTGGCCTCTCCAAAACAATATTTGCAGCTCTGTTGCTGGTTTTGTGGAATAGTGCTTAGACCACACACTTCACGATTGCATTCTATACAGTTAAACAATATTGTGCAAACTGTCCTTTTGAAACTGCTTACCAAAAACAGCTGGTTGGCACTGTCGCTGAGAAGGCCATCATCAGGTGAATCGACAGGTGTTTGTCGAGTGAACTTTGTATCAAATTGACTGACATCAGTTTCATCACTCTAACACACAACAGTCAAATGACTCATTAAGCAGCACAAGCAAAACAAGCAACAGCCACCTTTGTCATGTCTGACCTCAATTAAGCTACTTTTTCACTCAAATATAATGGTCTATCTTGAACAGAATATGCCAAATAATTCTTACATGGCTTGACTCCTACTGGTCCAAACCTCCATGAAGGAAGGAAGATGAGAAACTCTTAAGCACTGCAAATGAGCGATGGTCCTATTAGTGAAAGACCCTATGAGTCCCTATTTCATTTTCAACTGTATTCTAGGGATTCAAGCACATTTGGATGACATTTAGCTGCATATAACTGAAGCTTGATTGCCATTTTCATCTGCTAAAACTGTAACAGACAGACTGGAAGATATCAATTATCAATTTCATCTGGACTTTGTTCAGCCCATACTTATACAAGTTGTTTACATGTATAAACAGCTTTTCTGATGCAGCGGTGCAGGTTCTGCGAAATGGCATCAACAATCATCACTATTAAAAAGATAAATTTATTTGGCGTTGTTTTTAGCAGCGTGTGAATGAGAGCTTGTAAATGCTGTGGCATGATTCGAGGCAATGTAGGCTCATACAAACCGGATTAAATTAATGCTACCGATTAATGCGATTAAAAATTATAATCTCAAAATTTTGTAATGCATTACTTGCACACATTAACGGCAATTAATCAGCCCTACATATGATTGCCAAGTCATTCTCGCCTCTCACATATCTCGACCTTCATGACCAAGCATTTACACTAACTTCCGCTCATAGCCCGCATTCGATTTAAAGTTCTTTTCCCTACCTCTCTCTGTTCTTTACATTGACAAGACTTCTTGGTACCGCAGATAGGACATAACCGAAAATCGCCTCGGACATTCACCCTGAACTGTTCGGAAGTATTCGCCTCGGCAAATATTACACCCGCAAAAAGCTAAAAATAACTTTTTTGAAAAAATAATTTTTTTGGATAAAAAAATATTTTAAATGCATTACAAATGCAATAAATGCAATAATATTTAAAAATAAATTTAGGACAAACGGACTTACTTATGAGTTTTTGATTAAATAAACAGGAACTTAACATTCCATTGAATGTTCTTTACAATAATGATGTCAATTTATATATTTTAATTTCTTTTGGTTGCGTTTCCTAGGTGGTAATCAAATCAATAATTTTCCCTCATTAATTGGCTCCTCCCACTTTCCAGTAAGCATTAGAGAGTAAAGAGACATTGTCGATAACTTCATATTTTAAATTTTATAACAAGGTTTTACATTTTTACACAAATAAAGTTATTAAATAATAAATATATGGTTATAGCCTAGAGTGCAATGATACGCTATATGAAGGCTATTCCTATAGACTCTGCATTGACTATAGATAGTTCTCGTGGCTGTGCATGTGGCAGGTTAACTACGCTTTGCCTACGGATGGTACTCGCTGGCCAGATTTGCCGCTACTATTCGGTTCGTACCTGGATCCGGTAAATAGTGCATCCAAATACTCGGATTCGGTACTCGGTGGAAACTGTCTACTCGGGAATGCCCTAGCAGTGAATCTGCAAATACAATACAACTGGAAGACTGCCATAATTGCTCGCTGCATATGAGTGAAAGGCTCCAAGATCGATGGTCATAGTCCTTTAAAGTGATGGTCGGTACACCTCTGTTGTCACTCTGCATCCTTGATATCATGCAGATTCTGGAACTCTGTACATAGCTTAAACTACTTATTCAGAATGAGAATTCATTGGCTAGGCTCTGAGTTTCAAGTTTAGCTCTGAATGAGATTAGAGAACTGAGAGAACACACAAAACCGAATAGCGAATTCTAAATCTTTGGACCAATCATCAAAAACACCTGATCACCATCACCGTTTTGTTGTGAGGTATAGACAAAGTCAGGGTATCTGTGGATTAAGTGCAATATTTGCTCACATACGGAATCAGCAACAAGCAAGTTAGATCATCATCTGATTTAATTATGATGTTTTTTCAAAGCAGAAAACAGATTTTAGACTGAACACTTTGCTCAATGGTCAGCCAACGTAATCACTTGAACCAATTATTGCCTCTCTAAATCTCTTTTAACAGTATCGAGAGGAAGTGAGTTGTTGCAGACAGCAAGAAACCAGGACGATTGTAAATGAGTTAAGACATATTAATGAATATCCTCAAAGTGTGCTGAAATGCATTAACACTTTGACCACTGACCCATTTATTAGCCAGGTGGCAAATATAGCCCTAAAATTGAGAAATTTTGCTTTTTCATGTGTTTCTGCATTCTTTTGATTGAAGAATAAAATATAACTTCATTTTGTGTATTTTCGTAAATGCCACACTGTAGGAGCCTAGAATAATGATGGATGCTGTGTTTGAAATTGTTTGAAGCATTGCTATGGACAGACAGCAGGCTGTTAGAGGCAAGTGTTGCAGAAAATACACATTTCGCTGCGTCTTCCAGGCTTGGTATAAACCACATGCTTCTTGCGATGTCCCTCTTTAGTTGCAGTTGATAGGATAACATCCGATTAGTGAGAAGAGCACAAAAGATTTCGTCATGAGCACTAAATGGTTCAAGTAAAGACTAGGTCACAGCCTTAGCATGCACACAATCTAGCAACCACCACTTCTACAGGCGCTAGCAAAATAAAATCCACAGATCCTTCCAACTATCCTGACAATATCCTAATATCCTGTCAAATACTCATTCTTTTTCACATACTATTATGTTTTATTTATTTTGTTTACCGCAAGACACGATGTAAGACATAATTCTTACATTGTGCCGCAAGGCGAAAACACGTCATTCATTCTGTTAGTAGTCACTCTGCCACAATAGTGTAGAATAATCTTACACGCATTCAATATGTAGCCGCACATGTTCAATAGCATTTATACGCAATCGGAAATATTACTGGCACGCTGAATAACCTCTGAGCGGCAGTTACTTATGGAACGTGTATACACGTCCCTAGCGTCCCAGCAAACCAAATTTGGGACATGTATACACATCCATAGCGGTCAACGTGCTAAGTGTTAATTTGATCACACAAGAACATGGCAGAGTCAAAAGACATGCCAAAATGGTATATATCATTGCCTGACATATTTCCATTTGTTCAAATTGCGAGAAAACCAGGGAGAAGTTTTGACATCATTGGAAAGAAATTTAGGGCAACAAAACTTCAGGAACAGGCATCATATTAAAACATCAACATTGCATAAAGACATTGTATTAAAAAACATAACAATTACAGTTGTTTTGAAAAATTTATGAAAGTCAGTATAATATGGATTAGCAAGTTATCCTCTCATTCGAATACTATCTCTTCATTGGCAGCGTGCATCATTGAGGAGCCACTCAGCAAGTAAGTATCGTCTGCATAACTGATCCATCTTATGATGTTGGATCAGAGTAGATCAGAAGAACAGATCACAATATGATTTGTGGAGATGTTGACCTGTGCCATAGGTGAGCAATTAAGTCATATTAGTATTATAAGGCGAAGGTTGTTACTGGCCATCCAAGACGACCATCAAAACAGACAGAAGCACATCATTGGAGATCTGAATAAGATGAAAAGCTATAAAACAAAAGAAATAGCTCGATATTGTCAGGATATAAATGGCAGTGAGTCATGAAGGCTCATCACAGTATCTTGTTCACAGTTCCAGATGGTTGGCATTACAGGGAATTGATTGAGAATAGGCATCTTGTTTCTGATGGTAGAAGTGAAATGGAATCCAAATGAACAGCAGGACCAGATTCCAAGTCAAACCAGCGTTCGAGACAGTGAATGAGTACCTCACTACATATGGTAATAAAAAAACGTCAGAACAATCAAGTAAAAGAGGAACAATTAGCCTACCTAGAAAATTGATTATGTGACTGTGAGTGACAAGCATTGCATTTTCATTGGAATAGCATTTATGATAGGGAACTGTCGATGAAAGTGGTTCAAAACTAGCTTTTATGGAGAGGAGACTGAGGGTAAATATAAGGTAATAGTTTGGCTAAAAAGGTAAACAATGTTATGGAAGCAGAGGTGGAACGGGCAATCAAACAACTGAAGCAACAAAGCGCCGGGTCTGATAAAAGCGGGGAATGGCACAATGAAAAAGACAATAACAAAAATCTGCGATAACATATGGAAAACCGGAGAGTGGCCAGAGGAATGGAAGAGATCAATATTTATCCCTTTATTTAAGAAACGAGACACGAGAGAGTGTGAAAACTACATGACAATAGCTATATCGCACACAAGTAAATACTACTCAAAATAATTCATACAAGAATAAAGAACACAATTGAGAGAGCTTTCGGACAATCAGGCTGGATTCAGGAAATCCCAGGGAACGCGAGATCATATTGCCAACATGAGGTGGATACTGGAAAGACAAAGGGAGTATGGACAAGAATTACACATATGTTTCATTGATTAAAGCAAGGCATTTGACTGCATCAACCATGAACTGATGTGGAATACTCTTATAGAGATGGGAATACCGAAACACTTGATACAGCTACTAAAGGGATTGCACGAAGACCAGGAGGTGGTGATAAGAACAGAATTTGGAGACACAGACAAATCTAAAATCAAGAAAGAGGTGAGGCAAGGGTCCATTCTGTTCCCATTTCTATTCAACCTGTATGCAGAAAGGATAATGAGGTGGGTGGAAATGGAAGAGGCAACTGAAGGAGTAAAGATAGCAGGAAGGACATAAATCTAAGATATTCGGATGATACAACACTACTGGCATGGAAGAAAGCAGATCTGGAAAAACTGATAAGGAGACTGGAGAGAGAAAGTGAGAAGGCAAGCCTATACTTCAACATAAAGAAGACAAAGATAATGACAACAGCTGACTGGGACAGTTTTGTGATAGCTGAAGAGGAAATACAGGTGGTAAGAAGCTTCAAGTTCCTCGGATCGTTAAAAGAAAAAGAGGAAAAATGTGACTTGGAATAAAGAGAAGAGTAGCGATAGGGAAAACTGCAATGAACAGACTGAAAAAGATATGGAAGGACAAACATGTGAGCATAGACACAAAAAAAGATTAATGAGAGCAATGATCTTCCCTACAGTACTATATGGCTGCACGACGTGGACAACGATATGGAATATGGAGAAAAAGATCAACGCATGCGAAATGCGGATATGGAGGAAGATGCAGAGAATATCATGGACGGAGAAAAAGACAAATGAAGAGACGTTACAACAAACAGCATTGAGAAGGAAGCTGGGGTTCTTTGGACGTGTTATGCAATCAGATGGACTGGAGAAGGAAATGATGCTGACGTGTGGAGCAGAGAGGAAGAAAAGAGGATGCCCAAGGCAAAAATGGATTTATTTATTTATTCTTAAATTTGATATCGCCCTTCTTCCAAAACCTTTTGCTCAGAAGTTCACAATTGCAGTTGTACTGCAGAGCAATTGTGCGTGAAGGACTTGCTCAAGGTCCCTACACGGTGACTGACGCCTCGGACGAGGGTCGAACCCGCTCACTTAGCACACACTGAGTGTTATGGGCCGACCGCTCTAACCGATCAGCCACTGTGCCACATGAAAAACCGGAATGAACCTGGAAGAACTAAGGGATGCGACTTCGGAAAGAACGACACGAAGAAGGTTGATCATGACGAAGAACTGACAGCACCAGGTGACAAGGTGAAACAATGCTATGCATGAAGCTGGCAAGGAGGAGCCTTCAGTGAAACCAACAGATTTGATATCAAAGCAGTCATTGAGCTGTAGGAATGGTAATCAGGAGATGAGACAATTAAAGTGCAAGTCCTAGCCAGTGTTGTTAGTTGGAATAAACCAAGAGCGAGCACAGGGTAAATCAGGTACCTCAACACCTCCTAAGTTCACATCGAATGACTTCGTCATCAATGGCTTACAACCAATCATCACAGCTGACCTTAGTCGTTACAACTTCACCTTGAGCTTAGTCATGTGAAGTCGACTTCTTCTTCCATTCACCATTGCTGAATGGCCATCTTGAGTCTCCAAGTCCCTCCATCACAGTTGATGACTTTCTATCTATGTTTACAACTAAGCTGGATGGTCTCTGGGACTCTACTGCTGGCACACTGTTTCCTTCCTTCACTCCTACAGATATGGAATTTCTACCCATCTTCAAGTCTGGTCTCTTCTTAAAATCTTAAAAACATGTGAACTTGATCTGCCTCGGTCATTCATCTTGTAAATTTATTTGATAACATTGTGCCATTTTTACTGTACTTATTTAACAGGTCACTCACTCTCTGGAGGCCAACTGCTTGCCTCTCAGAACAGTGCCATTGTTTTGCACTTAAGAAGTCTAATTTGGATCCAAACATATGTCAAAATAATCGCCTTATATCTGATCTTTCTTTCTTCTTGAAGACTTTGGAGCGTCTTGTCTCTTTGCAGCTTCCGCCTATCTGGAACGGTCAGTTCTTTCATCTAGGTAATCTAGTTTTAGGGCTACTATTCAACTGAAACTGCTCTCCAGTCTCTTCTGTCAGACAGTTACTCTACTATGGACAAGTCCCACATTGCACTCTTAGCCCTCTTTGATGCCTCTTCAGCATTTGATTTGATAGATAATGAGATTCTCTGATGACAGCATGAAATCTCCTTTAGTCTCAGTGGTCCTCCTGTTAACTGGTTTCGATCCTATCTCATGGATCACCAACAAATGATCATTTTAGGTTCCTACTAAATTTGGGGTTCCTCAAGGCTCTGTGCTGGGTCCACTTCTGTATATCATGTTCACTGCTGCCTCTCCTTCTTGCTAACATTCTGCAGTGGAACACCTCTATGCTGATGACGTTCAGGCCTTTGTTCATAGTCCGTCTGCAGATCAATTTGTCCATTCTCAATCTATTGAGTCTCTTTTGTCAGAGCTCCATTCCTGAATATCCTTGAATTGACTCACTGCTAAAAAACTCAACTTATATTGTTTGGCACCCATCAGCAGTTTCTGAAATTAGACTTGACAGACTTTCTTACCCGCTTTCATTGTTCACCTTCTCGACTAGTGTTCGTAATTTGGGTGTCACACACGACAGCAGTCTTTCATTTGTTGAACACTTCTCTAACCTCTCTCAGTCTAGTTTCAGTAACTTGCGATGCCCTCCAAGTGTCATGTGAAGCACCAATTGATGAAGAATCAACTGACGGGGAACAACTGACAGAGGATCAAAAGACGTAGAACCCTCTTCCCAGCTTGCTTTCATTAGCATTTGCCACGAACTACACTGCCGGATGTAATTGCCTTGTACTATATTTTTAAAAGACTCAACTCGTTTGGCTTGGTAATCACCAACAACTTCTTAAGCTCGAAGAGTCAAGTCAAGCTTAACAAGTTGTTGGTGATTACCAAGCCAAGCAGAGGCTTGCCTTGTTTTAAGGCTTCCTCTTTTCTCTTTTTTGTCTAGTGTTAGTGACCTTGGTATTATTTTCAGCAGCACACTTATCATTTCTGCTCACATTACCAACCTTATTCAGCCACCTCGACCCTCTGCACTCCCTTGACCAACTTCATGGACAAAAACTGCCATGAGCAAATCTTGTGCTATTGCTATAGAACTAGCTCCCTCCCATGACTTGCATATTGCTTCAAGCTGAGAGACTCCCTGCATCATATCGATGCTTAAAAACAGCCTTACGTTCTCAGATTCTTTTGTGCTGAGAGAGTCTCTGATTGGTGTCACACTGTGAGTGGTGCAACATAAATTTAAGGAATGTAATACAATATAGTAAGTGATCAATGGAAGGAACATAAGGAAGACCCGATTTAAAAGTCGATACCATGTTAGAGAAAGCCTGAGAACTTATTGACAAGGGAAGAGAGCAGTGAAGAGCAAGGCAGTTTACTACATTTGGGAAAGAGGAGTTTTGAGAGACTGTTCCAGGTATAACTGCCATGACAAGTTTATTGGCCAAACAACGCTGGTATCTAAACAGGAGGAGATGACAAGATAAATGGGAGCATAGCCAGGATGTAGTGAGCACCTTGGTGCCAAACCACAATTTTCTATGGAGCATTGGCAAATTCGAACCCTGAGGTTTGGCATTATGATACGATAAAAGTGTTGTGCTATGTAGTGCCACCTATGAGGTGCCACAGCAGCATACAGCCCCAAGTAGGCATTTCACTAAGCTCCTTCCGATGTCCAAAAATTCAGTTATAAAACGATAGAAATTAGTAGAATTATGTATTAATATAAAAATTATCTATCGAATGCAAGGGATCACAATTCAGGAACCCTATTCAAGCAAACTTAAGAAATATCATCTATATCACATCTCAAAATACAATTACAGCATAGTCTGCAAAATTAGTACAGTTGTAGTAAAAATAAATCATCTGACCACCCAAAATAACTTCTAACTTGTAATGGGACAACAATCATGCAAAGCCTAACAGATCAATTGGTCCTTTAAGGTTATTCATTTGACAGCATCAACACAAGCATTTGTGTTATTGAATTATTATTGAATTGCTTATATCTTTCTGTTGTAAATGAATCAATAAATACCTCAAATCAGTAGCTAATTAAGTAATTATATTTAAAACAATTAAATAATAGATTAATTCCTACCAGCGTAGGCTTATATGGTGGTTCAAGGCGTCTCTCAAGCACATCAATCCAGTTGATAGATCGAAAGAATGGATGAGTCTTTATTGGAGCTGCATCATCTAGTCCAGAACCCAACCTCTCTCCGATATTCTTCTTCAGCAGCTACACATCATCATCATCATCATCATCATCATCACCTTCACTGACATTTTTTATATTATGAACCATCATCACACCTGTGACCTATTTATTCTCTGTGACCTAACTCACACTTTCTTCATCTACTGCTACTTGTAAGCAACTAACTTCTGGAAGTATGTGGCTATTAATTGACACTGACAACGTTAAACGTTTTCAAATATTTCTTCTTTCTTTTTAAAAACAAGTAACCAGTATTAAACTTAAACTCAATCTTTTTAAACATGGACAGCACAATCGATTGTATAATATGTTGCACACAGTTCATATCCACTATCTCAGCAGCTTGATTTTGGCACCACACATGCCTGTCTGTCAGGCCAACTAATAGCTCATAATAGCTAATAGTCAGACTACCAAACACCGGTGCAGCTCAGCACATACACTGATATATACCCACATATTTGTATGTCATACATACATACATATATACATACATACATACATGCATGTCACACATACGTAGTATTACATACGTACATACATACGTTTGCACGCACCCACACATACATTTTTATATAAACACATTCACAGCATCATAGTCATAATCATTGTTGCAAATGCTCCATTATAAACTTTGTGATCTTTCTTTTTCCCTTTTCTGCAACCATTTGATAACCATTTTTTTCTATCATGGATTGGTGATGTCAGATTGGGAGCACCTTTGAGGAGTTTCTCTTGAATCTTGAAGTGGCGCTATATAATTTAACAGTTACGACTACGAAAGGTTATCACATTTAGTTTCCTGATATTATATTTTATTTATTAATTAAATTTCCAAATTTGTAACACGTGCAAAGTCACGCTGAATTGTGAATCTGAGGCACAAATAGTCAGTCGCCAGGAGAAGATGCAATTAAATTTCCTAATCCTTGTAAGAAATATTGAGTTTTGAGTTGCTTTTGAAGGAAGTGAATTTGGGCTACGAAGAGAGAGTGGATACAATTTTATTTGGGTTTCATCATCTTTCTCATCATCAACTTCGGCATATTTGACTAAGCTCAATGAGGGTTTGCAGTCACAATTGATTCACAATAATCAAAGCAATCGGCAGTATTAGTATCGGTAATGATAATTAAAATACTAAAAACTATATTCTTAATTTGTTATATTACTAGCTGGGGTACCCGGCATTGCCCAGGTTGAGACAGGTTTTGGCTCTGCAGAGCAGGAAGATGGTGGCCACGGGGTTCACCAACCCCTCTACTGGGTGTCCCAGGTGTTCCCCGAGCGAACGGTGAAGGTTTCAAGTGATTAGGTGTAAAACTGTGCAAATGCATAAACGGACAGACAGACACACACACAGAATCTAGAAATATATGTATCTTCAATTTTTCCTCCTTTTCCTAATCCTTAGTGTTCATCCTTTCTCACCTTCCTCCCTTCTACTTCTTCTGATTCCTGGCATCATCTCTTCCCACCACTTCATTACGTCATTTACCTTTCCTCAATCTAATCCCTCCTCATCATCTCTAATTCCTCTTCTCTTTCTCCATCTTCTCTTATTTCTAATCACTCCCTTTTGTTCTCACTCACCTTTTCCCAACTTTCTACCCTTCCTCCAACTTCTCACCCTATCCTAACCGCTTCCTCCTCTCACCCCATTCTCCTTTTCACACTCCTCACCCTCTTCCCCGCTTCATCATGCACTCATCGTCACACTTCTCCTTTCCTCTACTCCATAATCCTTCACTTTGAAAAGCTATTCTAAGGCTGCATCTTTTCCTCCTCTTCCTCCTCAACAATCCTGCATTCCCTTTCCTAACCCTCTTCATCAACCTAACCCCTCTTCTTCCTCTGATAGCCTGAACCCTCTGCATTCCCACCAACTCACTTTTTGTCCCACGAAAGCTCTCAAAAACCAATAAACACGTCCCCTTAACCCTAATTCTCACCCTATCCTTATCCCTTCCTCCCACTCCATTCTCCTTTTCACACTTCTCACCCTCTTCCCCACTTCATCATGTACTCATCGTCACACGTCTCCTTTCCCCTCCTTTCCCCTACTCAATAATCCTTCACTTTGAAAAGCTATTCTAAGGCTGCATCTTTTGACTAGGATCAACATGGTACTCTATGCCCAATTAGCAAGTTAGCAAGCATCTGTGAGAGGCAATATATAAATTTACTGAAGGAATTAATGAACTCACCTTACGTAGAAGCATTCGTGCGTCATTTGACAAATATGGAGGAAGGATAAGTTTGGCTTTTAGAATCTGTTGAGAAAACAATAGAATCCATAATTTCATAGGGTAGTATTAGGAAGACAGACTCGTTTGTCAGCATGAAAGACTGTCAGGATTCATATCCTTACGAATGTGTTATGAACAATTCTATTCTTTTGTGTTCCCAACAACATGTTCTCATACGTTGTAACTAATAAATTGCTTTTGAACATTTTATATCCATAACTAACAACTATCTTAAAATTGGGATCTGTTGAAAGGAAATGACTTTCTTCTCTTTCCTCTAAAAACTAACAATAAAATTGGGGTTGTATGGTAATTGACACTACCATCTGTGATTCACGCATTAACCCCTTTACTGTCCATTAAAAATTTTCAATCTGTCACCATGGCGGCCATTTATTTAAAAATTAAAAAAATTGCGGAATTTTCAAAATCTCCTTCAAAACTTATTAAAAATATGGAGGAAAGTTTATCATTGTCTCTTTCATCTTCCCGGATGTCAGTAATTTGACCTAGTGTGAAGAAACAAGGAATTGGGCACAAGCCCACATCACATTCTTGGCAATAGTACCTTGTTTCCTTTCTCACTTTCTTTCCATCTGGACCTGCTTTAAAGCAGCAGACCTTGCAGCATCTTGTTGGAGCCTGCTTCTTTTCGTTTGGTGGAATGAACTTCATGAAATGGCGGCCAGTAAGCCTCAGTGGGTTCGAATCAGTCAGCGATGGTCGACCTCTTTTGGCCAGACGATCAGCGTTGTGGTGCTCCTGCAGAAGTCTTTCCACCAGTTTCATTCTGAACTGCAAGTGATTCATTTTAGTTCCAGGATTGTCCTTCTGGAAGAGGATGTATGAATTCAGCACGCATTGATTCAGAATGTGGCAGAACTGCTTCTTGTACCAGACCTTGCGTCACTTGCGCTCGGTCGGGTATGCAGTCAACATCTGGTCAGCAAGATCCACGGCCCCCATGTTTTCGTTGTAGGTGACTACAGCAACAGGCTTTTGCTTATCGCCACGGTAACTTTTGACTGTGGTCATTTCGTCGTTGTGAAAGGTCGAAAGAATACTAACTTCTCGCTTGTCCATCCACTTCAGAGCCATCAAATCCGTAGAAAAGCAGGCAATTGTCTGACCTCTTGAAACTTTCTTCTTCAGCTGAACAGGCATATTCTTCCTGTTCAATCGAACTGTTCCAACAGCATCAGTTTTGTTCAGACGAAGCTGTCGAAACAGAGCAGGAGAGGAATACCAATTGTCCATGAATATGGCATATCCCTTTCCAAGAAGATCTTTCGCTAAAGTCAGGACAATTCTCGAAGAAGTGAGGCCGTCGTCTGATTCACCCAGTTGCATTCCAGGCCCTGTGTGGACGATTGAGTTCCAGATGTAGCCTGAACCGCTTTCACATAGTTCATATGATTTGAGACCAAATCTTGCTCTCTTTAGTGGAATATACTGCTTCACGGCGAGCCGACCCTTCCACAACATCAGAGATTCATCGATCGCAAGATTTTGCTCCGGTATATAAACAGTGGAAAATTGCTTTATAACTGATGAGAAAAAAGTCTGAATGTTTGCAAATGATTTCTTCCCTGGATGAGAAAAGGTGTCTGGCAATGTGGCATTGTTGATAAAATGTAGGCATTTCAGAAGCATGCTGAATCGCTTCTCAGACATAATTGATCTGACAAATACTCTATCCACTAGAGGATTTGTGCTCCAGTACATTTCAACTTCAGGCTTTGGAAAAATGCCTTGATAAATCAAAATGGAGATAAAAACTAAAAGTTCACTTTGGTCAACATCAACCCATTTTGACAACCTTGACTTAGGTTGCCAAAGGCCTTGAATCAGCTCCTCGGCACATTTATTTGTCTCTTCAACCATCATTTCTAATGCATCACAAGTCAGAAACAATCTAAAGTAATGTAAAACATCACTTGTGTCCGGAATTGCTGCCTTTCGTCCAGGAGATCCAGTGAAATCCAGTGAAATCCAGTCGCATGGGTTGTTTGCATTGTTTATCAGACCAAGAAAACTTTGATCCAGCATCGTAGATCACCGTTTCCATGTTTTCGTTGCTATCCGAATGTTCGAAATCATCCTCACTCGACCCTACCTCACTTTCGCTGTCGACTACTGACAATTCATCACTTCTATCTAAGAGAATTTGCCGAACTTGGCTTGCGCTGTATACTCTCTTCGACGAAATCTGTGATGAGGGTACAAGATAATTATTCCAAAAATAAGTTCCACCTGGCGAATAAATGAATACTAAACCCATATATATCTTACCCCAAGTCTGACTCAGGCTTGCCGATTAGCTGTCCGCTTGCAAAGTACAGTCCGAGGCCCAATCGGGCTAGCCGAATAATGAAAGATAACGCAGCCCGAGCAGCACTCGGGCTAGCCAGTAAAGGGATTAAAAGACTTTGTGTTGATCGTCTTAATCTTTTTGTTTATGGGAAGAATGACTGCCTTGGCACAACACTGGGCATTTGCTATTATGGGTCCCTCTATATGGAATATCCTAAACAGCAACATAAAAACTAATAAGACCACAAAGTCAAAATTATCAAAATATTTCGGCTTAATAACAAGTTTTAGTAGAAGATATACGTCTACACTCTAATTAGGGCCTATGAAATCCTGAAGGTACTCTAATCTAACACATTTGCAACTAAATCTTAATAACTTTTTGGAAAAATCCTCTCCGAAATTGTTCAACTGCTATAGTTACAATGGGTAGATTGTTTAATCCATTAAATCAGTGAGAGCTAGCTACTCATCGAATTGTCTGTTCCTAATTGTCCATTTTTCTGCGTCGAATTGTACACACCGAATTCTCCTGCGACAAATTATCGCGACGAATTGTCCGGCGATGAATTGTCCGGTTACCATCCTTCCTGCCTCAATAAGGGCTAAACAAATTGCTAGTTTCAATGAAGGTTAACAAATCTCAGTCACTTGTAAATATTTAAAACAAAAAATTACCCACTTTGTCGATTGTCTTCTTTCTATTCTCTGCAGTAAATGGTGGCTAAATTGACAAATAACAAACAGCATCAACTAGTCTTAATCAAAAAAACTTTAAATTAAACATAAAAAAATAAATCAAATTTAAATGACTATTGTCAGCACTATTGCAGCCATTTACAGTCTAACATTTACAGTACATCCAACAAATCTTCTTAGAAAATAAACAGATGACTGCTATCTTTTGTGCCTTTGTCCAACAGTACAGCAATCCCACAGAATTAGACCAAATCAACTGCTGGGCAGCCACTAGAAATCTAAGGCTAACTCAAAATAAATTATCAAAAATGCTGATCTAGAGGTCTATGAAGACTGTAGAAACTGATGCTAACTCTACAGAGGCCAAGAGGACCCCATGGTCACTAGTAAGTCACATGTTAGTCGCCAGGTGGCCAAGATGGATGCAAAAAAAATTGCAAAACTAAAACATGATCTATGTACGTATGTTGTATGGTTCTGTTTAAATGGTTTTTCAATACACCCAGACAAGTCTGCGTTCTATCTCTTTGCTTCCTAGCATCGACCTGGCAGGCACTGCTGTACCAATTTCAGATACTGTCAAAACACTTTGGGTTCCCTGGACAGCAAGTTCACATTTCAACCTCACATAACAAGCCTTTGTAAATCTTGTTTCTATCACATCAGGGTATTATGTCATATTAGATCGGCTCTAACTAAAAATATGTCGGAAACCATAGCCTGCTCGCTTGTCTCCTCTCACCCTTATTATGCTAATTCACTTTTTGTCGGTCTCTCAGAACTTTAACTCTAAAGGCTACAATGTATCCAAAAACACCTTAAAGCCCAAGTTTTTAAGGCGTGGTCTAATGAATACCTGCCGCCTGCTAGCTACCAATCAGATCTCCCAAAAGCATCTCATCCGCCTAGAGTACAATCTTAACCAAATGGACCGCTGTGGTCAGTCTATCTGAATAGGCTCAAATGGACCAAGTAGACAGCTGAGGGAAATGCACTGGAAATAACAATTGAAACAATGATCGTGCTTCATAGTCCTTATAATTGTATACATCTACACACCTGTACTTGATATGCCATTCATATGCCTTCGTGCCTGTGTTCGTTGTGGAACAGATATAATATTATAGTTTCATCCCCTATATATGTAGAATGCAGCACAGATTATATATATATATATATATATATATATATATATATATATATATATATATATACTGGTATATATATGCTGGTCAATCAGTTGATGTGTCTATTCAGAGCCACGCTCTCTCAATAGGGCTGCATAGATGAGGTTCCCTGTATGCTCGGACCTGAGCATTTATTATAATACCTAGGGGTCACACTGACTACACTAAGCAGATCTCGATCTCTCTCGCTCTCTCACTCTGTATATATATATATGTATATATATAGATATATTCTACATATGTATGTGTAAATAAATAAATATATATATATAAATACATGTGGCATTTGATAGCATTCATCTAGTATTCTTTTCAGTCTATTTCTGACTTACACACATATCTGGCGTAATTATGTAACTTTTAAATCAGCCTGAAGTCAAACCCTTGTGGATCCTAAGTGCCGATGAAGAGAACACTGAATGAATCATATAAAACCTATGGAGAAGCTAAGATTTTGGTAAAAGGTCATGTCTAGGTCGAGGACATGAAAATTAGCAGTGCAGGTGTCGGTGAATGAAGAATCAAGGGTGAGGTAAAACGAGGAATGGGGACTTTTCATGAGTTGTTCCCATACAGCTATAGGATAAGGTATATTTAGGTTACTAAGTACTTAGCCCTTCCTGTGCGGGTCTACACATCATTCAGCGCACCTCCTCAATTCGCCTCTAACCAATCCCGTCTTTCATGTTCATGTTCAGGTCCAGAGCCTATTTATATTACTCCAAGAAATCATCAAATTAAATCTCAGACTAACTGATCTTCTGATTCGGTGTAACTGTAACTGTCTAAATATTAATCTGTACTTAACATAACCAGGGATGTGGTCTCGAGACCGCGGTCTTGGTCTCGAGATGGTGTCGAGACCGGAAAACTGCAGTCTTGGTCTTGAATGCATCGGTCTTGGTCTTGGACCATCGGTCTTGGTCTCAAATGCATCAATCTTGGTCTTGGTCTTAAGGGAACGGTCTTGGGATTGGTCTTACGTTAGTGTTCCTGGTCATTTGCCGTATAAGAGCAATTTCTTTGATATTTGTCGGTTATTTTCAAATATTAGAGACACCAGATGTTTAGCCCTTCTCGACCATTTATATATACATGTTACTATTAGGGGTCAGCCGGGTAGACAATTTTCACCGAGTACTGAATCCGAGTATTTGAAAAATTCTGGATGTACTATTTGCCGGATCCGGGTACGAACCGGGTAGTAACTGAGTACCAATTCTTTGAATTTTTTTCCATATCCAAAGCTTGATAATAGAATGTTCATGCGAAGCATTCAATTTCAAGCATGCTCCAGTATCACATACGTGAAATATGACTTTGTTTTAATGGACTAGTAATAAAGTAACCAACAAAGATTTATGAATTTGAATTATATTATAAAAGTAAACTAGTTTAACAATTTCACTTGCATTTTATGATTTTAATATAAAAAATTTATTAAAAATGTAATACAAATTACAAAATACAAATAGAACTAAAGAGTAAAAAACCCTGACAACTTTAACAATTTAAATGCTTACAACTTACCAGTGACATTTAAAAGCTTAAACAAGCTTAAAAGTTAAAACTTTAAAAGTTTAAAAATAATAAAAATTAAACAGTTCTAAACTTTTAAAACTTCTAATATCTATTTCTAAAATTTTCTTTAGAACAAGTTTTAACAAGAGTCTTTATTAAAGACTAGACTGCTATATAGACTAGATATATAGAGATAGTAACTTATTGGTTACAATTACAAACTTTAACTTACAAGTTACAACTTAAAACTTAACTAGATTACTAAGATAAGTAATGAATGACTATGAGTCTAATGAATAATGTCTAATGATAGTAATGAAAATAAACTTATATTAAAGAATGTCTTCCAATTCCAAATAACACTAACAGAAAAGTTGAAAACTTAAAAACAACATATTGAACATAGTATGATCATTGATCAATGATGATCATACTAAATTACTAATACTATAACTTTTCACTTTAAAACAGTTCGGTTTTTGGTAATTAGAAATGTCCAATCAAGTTTAGTATTTGAAATTAACAATGCTTAAATTCTTCTTCAAAAATTAATTTTTGCAACTATTTGCGTGTTAAGTATTTGCCGAGGCGAATACTTCCGAGTAGTGATGAAAATTGAGATATTCGGCCGAGGCGAATGTCCGAGGCGATTTCCGGCTGATCCCTAGTTACTATGGGCAAAAAATGCATTTGCAACGGAGCCAGCCATTTCAAAATTGGCTTTCACAAATTTCAAGGTTTTGGAACAATCTAATAATTATGTGCTCGGCCACGTGTAGTCACTGTTTACCCGACAATTCCGAGTACAAGTAGGTCTACACCATTCAAACGGAACGTTAGTCTACTTATTAAGGTGTCTTAAAGTATTTACCTATCGTATACTGTAAGTAATTTATAGTGTTATATTCTCAGGCCGAAGCCAAGGGCTGAAGTCGCTGAACCCGCAAAAGTTCAGACTGGCCGGTAAAACTGTTTTTTTTTTCTGGACCATATTTAAGATTAGCATTCTTCAGCATTAAAATTAATGTTGTATGCATTATATTATATTATAATATTATAAGTTATTATACTATAATAACTTATTATATTATTATAGTATTATAATATTATTATTATTATTATTATGTCACATATAGTGTTATTCTTCATTGGCATTGCCAACGGATCTGTCATCAGGCCATCTGGGTCGCCGCTTGTCAGTTGATTGTAATCTTGACATAGTGCCCTAAAAAGCCACCGCATTGAAACGTTGGATCAATGCCGACAAGTATATAATATATTATATTATTATATAATGTTATTATATTATTATAAGTTATTATATTATAAGTTATATTCCATTATAGTGTCTTAATAAATTGAATTGTTTATAAAAAAAGAGTATTGGTCTTGGTCTTGGTCCCTCGGTCTTGGTCTAGGACCACCCGGTCTCGATCTTGCTCTTGGTCTCGGACCACCCAGTCTTGGTCTTGGACCTCTCGGTCTTGGTCTCGAGGTTTTGGTCTCGTGCCCAACACTGCATTTTTGCCAGCATGATATATGAATAAACGAAAATTGATTGATGATGCAGAACAGTTATCGGCTCTTGTGCATTTCGTGCCTCTACTCCTAAGGAATGGAAGCTACTGTCGCTCTCTCTCATAGTTCAAATTTAAAATTCCAAGCCATCAGACTCCAATGAAATTTTTCTTTATTTTAAACAAATAAACAGACACAATGATACATTGAAAGTGTTTTGCACTAGGATTACTGCAAGGGCTTGTGCAATAACCAGAATTGGTAGTGTTTTCGTCTACAATTTGTAGACTAACTGGTTGCTCTTGGATACACTATTTTTCTACAAACTGTGATGTTCTATTTTGGACAGCACTATACTTGGAGGTCTATCACACAGAGAAACATTACTTATGACTTATTTCCATGTACATTTCTTTAACATTATGGTCATAGAGAAGTGTCAAATACAAATAACAACAACAAACATTTTTCATTTAAAATCAGTGAGCTATGTTCAGGCACGAAACAGCATGTTTAGGCAAAAATAATTGAAAAATAACAGGCGGAACTCAAATTATTTTAATAAACGGGTAAAGGGTTACTGAATAAAGAAATTCCCTTTGGTAAAAAATAATACTTCTATAGATATTTGTATAGGTAGTCCTGGAATGAGTTGATCCCAGTTAATCTGTCTAGGGCAAAATCTGGCTCAAACCAATTTCCAGATCAAGATTCGGTTACACCCTAACTAACGCGTCCACTCTGGACTCATTGGCTTGGCAACGAATATGCAAAGAAGAAGACCCTAACTAAAATCTAGTTCATTTGGCTGAGCACCTGTCAGTGGTTGGCTAGGTTAGACATGGCTGTCCTTGCTGCTGTTTTCTCCATTTCACACTCTCTTTCGCTGTGCGTGACCTTGGCATCACCCAGGACTGAGAGCTCAAATTTGCTCCGCCTAAAATGTGTCAGCTATACACTGTCGGTCGCTACCTCACTCACTGCTTCTACTACTTCCACTCTTATCCATGCCTTCATCACAACTAGACCTCATCATTGTTGCTCTCTCTAAGCTGGTCTCCCGGCTGGTCGACTGGAGCACTTGGATCGGATCTTATATTCTGCTGCCTGCCTTGTTGGCCGAATAACCAGAGTTGACCATGTCTCTGCTACATGCACTGCATTATCCAAAGGTCCCTTCTGAGCAGCAGCTTGCAAAAACGGGATAGTTGCCATAGTCTGGCGCCGCCCTCTCAGGCCTCGCCCCTACCTATCTCTGCGAGCCCTGTTGTCCTTAGTGCTAGAGGTTCTCAATTCCTCTGCTGATCTGAACAGGGTATCCTCCTTGTCCCTTTTGCCTGTACCTCCACTGGGCAGAACTGCACTTTCTCAGCGGTGGACCTCTCAACTGGAATTGGCATCCCTCTGGAGCTTTGCTGCTTTCCCAGAATCATTCCTATGTTCTTGTCTCACCTTGAGACTGGTCCTTTTAACCATGCTGGATTTGCAAGCGCCTAAAAGTAGTTTTCTTGATGTGGTGCTATATAAATGTCCGATATGCATGGAAGAATGATCAACCTACTTTTATTCACTGCTCACCTATCACATTAAAAACCACAGTGATACCACAACCGATACTTTGTCTCTTGCTGTACCTTGCACAGGAACAGTTTTAGGCTTTCTGAAGGCTTTATCCTAGTTTTCTCTTATGCATTATGAACCATGAACCATCTTTATTCATAAAATACAAACATAAAGAACACTTATGCAAAAAAAAATATACACAGAATGTAACAAATGAATTTTAAGTATAAATAGAGTGTACGGGTCCCTGAAGGGATCGAATGATCCCGCTAGCTAGGGGCTCCTACGTCCAACTAATAGTGCTAATACCTCAGAACAGACTTAGACAGAACAATGTGCAAGTAATAGTTTTTAGAGACAAATTATAATAAAAGAAAACAGCAGGCTTAGCTTAGCCAAAAGTGAAAATAAAAGATAAGGAAAAAATCAGAAAGACTAGATGTTACGGGAAAGCCAAATGCATGAAAGCTGGTGAGAAAAGTTAGGATACTAGTTAACGAGCCGGCAATTGAAGGTGTTTAATCTACATGTGTAGAGATTCGATAAATATTATAACAATAGAATAGCACTACAGAAGTCGATGAATTAAATTAGAAGCAAACTATCTATTGATGCCAATAAACAAAGCAATGAACATTATGTTGATGCAGAATGTATATGACTTACAGCTCCAGTCAGCATGTCAAACATGAGTGCTCCAAGACTCCACCAATCAACTGCTTTGCCATGACCACTATGTATCACAATCTCTGGAGCCCTAGAAGCAAACCACACCACCTTTCTTTGCACTGCATTCAGCAATTTTCACCTGTATCACATATTCATTTTTACCAACTTTGTGCAAAATAAGTGCCTTAAACAAATAAATAAAATCACAAATCAAAAAAGTGGGTAGCCAGTGCACTTTTGACTGACACAGATTGTATTGTATTTGTAAACTTATATAGCTCCACAATCCACACAGTGCTACACCGATCAGATGCACTCCCAGGCCCTGAGAAAATAAGGCTGTCTTTAAGCAGCAAAAGGATGCAAGGAGGCCCCCAACTTGAAGCAATGAGATGGTAGAAAAGTCCAAAAACATTTCAACTGCAATATCAGGTACTTAACCATGCAGCAATACCCTTAAAGTGCCTCTGGAAATTCCAGTTCAACTCACTAAATCAATCAATCAAAAAGACTTCTCCTTAACCAATATCCCTTCAAGATATCTACTCTAAAATTTTATAATACAATACAATAATATAACTGAAATGTTTTTTATATTGCCCTTCTTCCAAAATTTTTTTGCTCAGAAGTGCATACGCCTCAACGATGCAACTGTAGTTGTAATGCAGAGCAATTGTGCATGAAAGACTTGCTCAAGATCCCTACATGTTGACACCTCGGACGAGAGTCAAAGCCGCACACTCAGCGCACACTGAACGTTCAGGGCCGACCGCTCTAGCCAATCGGCCACTGTGCCACATTATGGTCCTAAATTATTTCAATGCATAGGCCAAGTGGCTCGCCTGGTCCCCCCCTCTGATAGGGCCTGGTCTCATGGCAGACGACATTATCAATATCCACAACAACAACAAAATAGAAAAATAAGTGATGAAATGGAGTTTAAATTTTTGTGCAAAAGTCAATAAAATAGCTGTGGCAGATGTTTACAGACAACAAGCATAATAAGAAATCCAATATGCCAGTTGGTGTTTCTAAATGTTTAAACTAGCAGAAGGCAGGCAGAAAGAAGAATTAAAAGAAATGCTTTCCTAGGTCACTCATCTGAGTCAGTCTAGTCAGATGTCTCCAATTTGTAATTTGTAATTTGTGAAGTGAGTCTTGTAAGAGAAATTCATTCGTTCATTCATTCATTAACTCATTCATTCATTCATTTATTCATTCTAGGGACCGTAGAAAATTTCCACCGGGTACCAAATCCGAGTATCTGAATGTACTACTTGCTGGATCCAGGTACGAACCAAGCATTAGTGGGTTGCTACTAGAGTGGTCACTCCGGCAAGTACCATTGCCTGGTCAATCGTCGTCATGTATGGCAAAGCTTAAAATTATAATGAGATTTAACAATTAATAATGTTGTAGCTGTTATAAATTATAACCTGAACAGCAGCAGAGGCATTAGAAGTAAGGCAGTGCAAGTAGACTTGAACGTCTTCATACTATGATAGGACTGAAAAACCGGGATTGTAAAGAAGATAATAATGAAAACAAATCTGTCAAATCTGTCATCATTTCTCTTTGCATTTGTATAGTTAACATTTTAGATTTGAAGGTTAGCTTTTTCTTACATGTATTCAATTGTTCCACAGAAAGTGTGAGTTAGAGACCCCTCATGAACTGATTCCTTGCACAGTCCAAAGTCTGTCAGTTTAACATGTCCTGCAAAGAAAGACTCAACATAAGTAACAAGCAACCTCTTTAATGTGCAGTAAAAGTCCAATAATGCACGGACAATGGTAGTTAGACATCGGAACAGTGTAAATCCCTACATTGTTACAACTAAGTACACCCTGTGCATTATGTAAATTTATTACATCTAACTTATGCGAGTATTCAAATGACATAACAGCTACCACCTCATGTCACTCCTATAAAGATTTTTCTGTGATATCAATTGAAATTCTTTATCCACTTCCCCTTGAACTTCCCTGAGAATGAAGAGCATAAGAGCCTATTCAAAAAATGCACCTGAAAGTAACATGACACTTATACCTACCCTAATTATATAGTTGTCTGGCATAGTTTTTAAGACTACGTTTGACATTAAGTCTAACCCTGCTGCTACACACATATTTGCAACCGAAAATTATCCGAATCAGAATTAACCATCGTTTGTTCCTTTCTAATACTTTTTTAGCGCCTCTCAAGAAGTCTACTAGGAGGTTCTTCCAGCTCAACCACAGTGATACAAAGCAGTCTTAATTAACTTGTAAAACAAACGTGCATTACTTCTTGGCAACAGTCATATCTCTAAGGGGTGTATTCCAAGTGGAAGGGCCAACAACTATAGAAGGTGCAACACTGCTTGGCTGAGGTGCTTGCACAGAGCACCAGAAGCTCACATCAGAGGAAGAACAAAGAGCTCGATGGCCAGCCAGAGCTGTAACCAGGCAGCATACAAATGAAATGATGCGGAAAATCCTGGAATCTGTAAGTCACGTGTTCCAATAGAGATATATTGTTCCTTATATGCTCCTTTCAAAAGAATCTGTCTCATGTTTGCAAATGGTAAACTTATAGTCTTCTACTACTTGAAAGAATAACACAGTGTTTTCATCACTGATGCCTTCATAGACATATCTATCTTACATATCCTTAGACTAAAGTGTACTTCCTTGCAAGATGTTGATCAAATCACATAACCACAGCAGAACCAGATACCCTAGTGGTCTTTTATATATAGGCGATCAAGCAGAATAGAGTGGTCGACAGTGTCAAAGGCCGCACTGATATCAAAAATGCAAGAAGGGTCAAGGGCACAGAAGATTTTAACAAGAAGGTGGGCCAGGAGGGTTCCATGGAGTGGAATTTCCTGAACCCAGACTGAAAAGAAGGAAATTTATTTTATTGTCTTTCCCACTCTTAAGAAGCCAAACCTGGATCCTAGCTTGTGCCTAAACTATCAATCTATCGCAAATCTTTCTTTTCTCTCAAAGACTTTAGAGCGACTTGTTTCTCTACAGCTCCTTCCTTACCTTGAGCAATCTGGTCTTCTACCTCCCAGACAATCAGGTTTTAGAGCCAACCACTCAAATGAAACAGTTCTTGTTTTTCTTCTATCTGACATCTATTCAGCAATGGATAAGACCCATGTCACTCTCTTGGCACTTTTTGATGCATCTTCAGCATTCGATATGGTAGACCATGATATACTTCTTCATCGCCTTGAAACGTCCTTTGGTCTTAGTGGTCTCCCTCTTCTTTGGTTTCGCTCTTATCTTACTGATCGTACCCAAATGATCATCCTAGGTGACTCCCGCAGTTTACTTCCTTCCTTCAAAGAGCGATTCAAAACTCACTATTTCTCCAAGGATCCGTACTGGGTCCACTTCTATATATCATGTTTACAGCTGATATTCCTCGCCTTTTTGAAAAGCACTCGACGTCAGGTCACCTCTACACTGATAATGTTCAGGCCTTCATGCATGGCTCCACTTCCAACCAACTTGCTCTTTGCCAATCTATTGAATCACTCTCTGCTGATCTCAACTGTTGGATGTCCTCAAACCGTCTCTCACTCAATTCTTCCAAGACTCAATTGATCTGGTTGGGCACCCGCCAGCAGCTGCATAAACTTGATTACGCTTTACTTGCCAAGCAGTTCCCTCAGTTTAGTTTCTCTACAAATGTCCGCAATCTGGGCATCACTCTGGACAGTACTCTATCCCTCTCTGCACATATCTCTAATCTCTCTCGGTCCAGCTTCTATCATTTGCGGCGACTACTCGCCATCCGACGATCTGTGTCTTCGACCATGCTTTGACCATGGTTCATGCCTCCATCTGCTCTGGCATTGACTACTGTAACTCACTACTCATCAGCCTAACAAAACTCCGCCTCACTCCACTCCAGTCTGTACTCAATGCAGCTGCTCGTTTGATCACCCGTCTTCCACATTTCTCACAAATTTCTACTTTCATGACTCAACATCACCATTGATACGATTCATTTCAAAGTTCTCTTTCTGACATTCAAAGCGTTGTTGGGTCAAGCTCCACTCTATCTATGTGATCTTATCAGGAAACCTATCTCAGCTAACACCGTTCTTTAGACCGTCACTATCTTCTAGTACCGCAGTCTAGAACTGCCACAGCTCAGCATCATGCCTATGCCTCTATTGGCCCTTCGCTATGGAACAACCTTCCTGCTGTGACTCATGCTGCAATCTTACCTAGTAGCACAACTGTTTCTGCTCGTTCTCTTAAAACTTTTCTTTTCTCTAGAGGTTTTTCGCACTGGGAGCACCTCTGAATAGGTTGTACTGTGAGAGGCACTTTATAAATCCGTAAATAGAATAGAATAGAATAAGGGAATTTGAGTCCAAGTAATTGACCAACTAAATGGCAACACAGCATTCCAGAAGCTTAGAAAGGAAGGACATGTTTGAGATAGGACAGAAGTTTGCTGGCAAAGTAGGGTCCAGACCTAGTCGTTTAAGGGAGGGGAGTACTACCGCCCTCTTATGCCTGACCCGTACCGACCCTTGACTTAAAGAAACATTGCAAAAAAACATTAAGAAATGGAATAAGATCATCTAAAAAGTCCTTCAATATAAATGGCGGAAGTATGTCAAGTTCGCATGACTTAGATGAGGCACCCAGCACAAGCTGTTGGATGGCGTTGAAGTGTAGAGGATCCCAGAATGAGATGGAGGCTGAAGTGGTACAGAAAGAGAGCGGGCACCTAGGACTGACCTAGGACAGCCGAGAGCGCTGCCCAAAGACAACGGGAGTTCCCCCGCTCTCTCTCAAAAAACTCCTCCCAATAAGCTGTCTCCCCCGCTCGATATTCGCACTGCATGTCACGGAGGCTATTAACCAAGTCTGCTGGATCACAAATGAGACTGTATCTCTGCACCCGGTATCTCCGCTCCAGACGCCGTACATTGCGCAAGAGGGCCCGGCATTGATGGACAAGCCATGGCTGAAGTGACCATCTACCATGACTCATTTTGTGCTATTCTAACCCCTAAATACATGTGGTCTAACTCTAGACTGGTAGCAGCAACTTTCGCACCATTACGCAAGGGGGCTGGGCTAAATTTCACTTGTTTTGAGCTGGTTGCATTCTCATTGGTGTAGACCAATGGTACACCTAGGTTGGCAACCCAAATAATAATAATAAAAATAATAAAAATAGTAGAGAGGGAGAAAGGGTGAGAGTGGGAGGGAGACAAAGCTAGCGAGAGGATAGAATTGCGCATTTTTACGGAATGCCAGGCACCCGAGAATCTATTTTTTTTGCCCGGGCAGTCAGCCAATATGACCAATGGAATACTTCTGGCAAATGTTTGGGTAAAATCGCACATTTGTACGGAATTTCAAGTACATGAAAACCGATTTCAATACCCGGGTAGTCAGCGTCGGGCTGGTACTCAGATACCTATTGACAGCCTTAGTAAAGACCTGTTTTTGTCAGCATGATATCTGAATAAACGAAAATTTATTGATTGTGTTCAAACCCCAATGATATTGCTTTCAGAAGTACTCAACCACATGGTCATAGAAGAAAGGTTTAACTTTCTATAAATAAAATTTCTATCACTTCAAAAAAATTCACTCCTGAGAAATTCCTACCTCAGGTCAAAAAACTAAGAGTAATAACGTCGACTCGCTCGCCGACTTCTTCGAGTCTAAGGTGGGAGACATTAGAGCTGCTCAGTGGGTGCCTCCTCAGTAGAGTACTCGGATTGTCCTTCGGGTTAAAAGTTTTCACTGATCTTTTTCAGGCGGTCGATGCTGGTGATCACGTGATCCTTGGTCTACTCGATCTTTCCATGGCTTTCGACACCGCAGACCACAACATTCTCCTCTTTGAGCGGCTGTCAAGGACCTTCGGCGTCTGTGGCACTAACCCGGTTCCGCTCCTACCTGAGCGGAAGGATGCAGTCCACTTCAATGGCTTTCGGAGTACCTCAGAAGTCAGTCCTTGGACCCTTGTTGTTTCTACTCTATACTGCTGGCGGCTGATCTGGGTGTATCGTCTCATTTTTATGCCGATGACTCCCAGCTCTACACCAGCGACCGTCCGTCCGAGGTCGACAGCTCACGTAAGAGCATGGTCCTTACAATTGAGAGGTTCTCCGTGTGGATGGCTTCAAACCGACTCAGTCTAAATCCCACCAAGACTGAACATCTGTGCTGCGCGACTCATGGCCAATGCAGTAGACTCAATCTCTCTCCTCTGCATGTTCTCAGGGCCTTTCTAACACCAGTGGAGTCCGACTGTGATCTGGGCATAATGCTACAGTCTGATCTGTCGATGAAACTACATGTTACCATGACCATTGGCAGATGCTTCCGCCAGCTGCGTCTCATCAAATCCTGCCTGAAGTCGTTGCCCTTCGATCCTGCTCGGACTGCTGTCGCCAGTTTTGTGTTGTCCAAGGTAGACAATTGCAATAGTCTCCTTGCAGGAGCACCAAAATGCACATTAGACAGCCTTACAGTCTGTTCTGAACGCCGAAGCGAGGCTATTCTTCAGACGACAACGTTTTGACCACGCGACGCCCCTTCTGCCCATACCATGTAGAGTTCAAGCTATGTCTACTCGTATACAAAGCGCTCCTTGATATCGTGCCAGGATGCATAGCAGATTTCTGCAGGCCAACGTAGTCGTGTTCAGCTCGTCTCCTGCTGCGTGTGGAGACCTTCTTGTCCCCAAGACCAAATTCAGTTATCGAACCTTCTCTGTTGTCGACCCGTGCTTCTGGAATAGCCTCCCGCCTGAAGTGCATTCTGCAGTTTCGGCACGACTCAAATTCCACGTGTTCAGGAAGGCATATCCCTCTTGAACTGATGTAGTTATAATTGTCATAGTATGATTTTTTCTTGTTAGTTTGCTGATCGTGTCATTGTAAAACGCCCTTGTAGCGGCATGGCTGCGTTATGGGGCTTTAGAAATCGTCCGTTTAATAATAAAATAATAACAATAATAACTCACCCTGTGAATCAAGAAGAATGTTTTCTGGCTTAAGATCCCGGTATATGATGCCCTGAGAATGAAGATGTTCAATAGCCAAAGTTATCTCGGCCAAATAGAAGCTAAATAATCAAGCAAGACATCAATTAACATTCTTTCATAACATAGGTTACACATCAAATATTATACTCTATTCATAAATATAAAGATCAAAAGTTCATCATTTTTATTTGTAATTATGATACAATCTCCATGTTTCTTGCATGGTTTGGTCACATTATAATGTTTTTATACACTATAGGATATTCGTTAAATAATTGTATACTGCAACTGACCAGAGTATCCAGCACTCAGTATTAAATGCACGTGTGGTGGCCACATTTCTTTTTCGCCATTCTGGGATACTACAATACCTCCAATCTGAGTCAAATTTAATTAGGAGCTGGGCATATTGGGAATAGCAACTGAAAAATATTCATAAAATTTTAGACCAAAATTAAAATTTTAGTTTGCAGCTTATACTATCATAATCATTACCATTATTCAGTGCTTTTTTCTAGCGGAATACGCAGGAGTGGCGTTCCAATACCTTTTTCAATTATTAACATCAAATAAAAATAGTAGCTGTGTAAAAACTCTGAAATTTTACATAAAACTTTACAATGCACATCTTTAATAAACTAAAATATATAGGTTGACCTAAGTGTATAGATTGTGATCATTGGGTCCCTATAAAATTTATTTTATTTGGTAGCTAATTGTGGTCATTGTGTCCTATATAATTTATTTACTTTGATAGCTAATTTTAGTGTCATTACTTTCGACAATACAGCACATTTTTTTATAAAAAAAAAATACTGTCATTTATAATTTTTAATATCGATGCCGATTATCTTGCCGATATCCAATATCACCGATATCTCTATAATCGGCCCAATTAATCAGCACAGCTCTAGTCAGGATAAAGGCAGATCCAGTCGACATAGTTAATTTACAGATTTATATGCCTACAACAACACATGAAGATGAAGAAATAGATTTTATGTATGAAACACTGGAGGAAGTTATAGAACAAACAAAAGGAACAGACTAATTGGTACTAATGGGAGATTGGAATGCAGTGGTGGGAGAAACGAAAGAAGGAAAATACACTGGAAAATACAGACTAGGAAAAAGGAACAGCAGAGAAGAGAAGCAAGTGGAGTTCTGTGAAAGAAGAGAATTGGTAGTGACAAACATCCGGTTCCAACATGAGAATAGAAGAAGGCATGCGTGGAAAGCACCAGGGGACATCAAAAGAAACCAACTAGACTACATAATGGTCAAGCACAAGTTCAGAAATATTGTCAAGAATACAAGAGCAATGCCAGGAGCAGAAGCAGACTTCAACCACAACTTCTACAAAGAATAGATAAACATAGAAAATAATAGCAAGAAAATTATTTAACAATATTTAGTATACCTTGTACTGTTATAGTATAACTATAATATGCAAACTTATAGCATTTCAAACTCTGCAATTATTATCTGTTTCTGCATATTTATTTTAAATTTTAAAATATATCTCGCATACCCTTGGCAACACCTGGTATACCCTAGCAGTACGTGTACCACCGGTTGGAAACCGTTGCACAAAAGATAGAATTCAAAGTGCAAACATGAAACTTAGGCATAAGAGGGCGGTAGTACTCCCCTCCCTTAAACGACCAGATCTGGATCCTACTTTGCCAGCAAACTTCTGTCCTATCTCAAACATGTCCTTCCTTTCTAAGCTTCTGGAATGCTGGGTTGCCATTTAGCTGGTCAATTACTTGGACTCAAATTCCCTTATTCTATTCTATTCCATTAACGGATTTATAAAGCGCCTCTCACAGTACAACCTATTCAGAGGCGCTCCCTTAGAATAGTTTACAGCCTAACCAGGTTTCGGTGGCTCCAGGCCACAGGGCTCTGTCATTGGTCATCTCCTGTAAGAGATATACCTCTGGTACATGGCTACAGGCTAACTTTAAGCAAACGATATACAGGCGTATGTACGTATGTATGCATATAAGCATTTAGAGAGAACCAACAACTCTGGAGGCACAATTTAGGACGAACTGGAGCTGGCGTATACAGCAATTTGGCATCGCCTTAGTCATGATTGTCATTACCAACTGCATAAGCTCCGTACTTCTGCACATCTCTTACAATCACTGCTGCCACTCTTGTTCATGCCTTTAGTTGTTTGTGAACCACCATTATAATGATGCGGCCATGTTTGGCACCATATAAATTATCGTTAAAACTTTTAATATTAATACGGCATGGCTTGATTACTGTTTAACCCTGGACTTTTGGCTAGCCACTCATTCATTCATTCATTACGAAAATTTATGCAGCGCCCCTTCAAGGCAACTATTCAGGAGCACTCCCGACCCCAGCACGGCTAAAAAGAACAGTTTTAAGGTGAGTATAACAAGAATCTGAGTGGAACCCTAGGGACAATCGCAACGCCAATGGAAGCATGCTCCAGAGCGAGGAACCAACCACTGAGAAGGCACGATTTTGCTTAGAAGCTGTATAGGGCAAATAGGACAACGAGTAGGCTTCACTCAGCAGAGCAGACAGAGCAGCAACCCGGTGCACTCAAAATAGAGTAGAGAGATCGTGAAGATAGGTAGGGACGACACCCAGCATGGACCGCCATACCAAAGCAATGATACGACACGGGATTTGCTGTTGGAGGGGGAGCCATTGGAGCACATCCAGCATATAGCCGGAGACATGGCCAAATTTTGGAATGCACCCGACAAGAAGTGTAGCAGAACGCAGGACCCAGTTCAGGCATGCCATCGACCCAGCTGGAAGAGCTGCACAGAGTGAGCCACAGTAATCTAGTCGGGCTGTGATGAAGGCGTGGACAAGGGCAGCTGAGGAATCTGGAGTTAGCAAGCAAGCAACAGTGCGGACCTGATGCAACTGGAAGTATGAATCAAGGCAGAGACAGTGAATATGAGATGCAAAGGTAAGCTCTTGGTCCAACGTGACTCTAAGGTCCGGGACAACAGAAGAAAATACAAAGAGGGGATATATATATATATATATATATATATATATATATATATATATATATGTTCAAGACATGACGAGTGGCTGGGCACTCGCCAGTAGCTTATGATGCTTGTCTTAGCTACCATTACTACTGAATATATATATATATATATATATATATATATATATATATATATATATATATATATATATATATATATATCATAAGCATCACAAGCTACTAACTACATCGTCATGTCTTGAACTACAGCACACTTTATTGACTAAATATCAGAACATGATCATGTCATTACATATATTTTTAACTTGGCTTCCTATCCAACAGTGCATCAAGTATAGGGTTATCTCTCTAGTCGAGCGGTTCTCTGCGACCTGATCATATTTGGTGTTCTACAAATGCAAGAAGGATCATGTTCTTGAAGGAAACTCTCACTTCCATGTGCTGTTTTGTTTTTCTAAGAAAGCAGAGATAAGTAGGTCTTAAATGAATACATACCTTCAATTTCAACTTTAACATAGATTCTAAGAAACATTGTTATTAACAACTACTTTCAAGGGCAAAAATAAACAATTTCAAAGTTTGTGACCATGATTTTTAATTGATTCTCGGTTTGAATGTTTAACATTTACATGCTTAAAGGGCGTAACTTTGATTTTATTTTTTATATTTTTTTCACTTTAATAGAAAATAATTTTTTTTAAATTTTTTTATTCTCCAAAATTAAAATTAGAAATTTTTTTTGTGGCCCAACATCAAAATCTCATAACAATACAACGTATAATGTCTGTGCAAAATTTCAGGCTTGTATCACAAAGTGCACAATCACTGGATATTTCGGATCTATGCCACTGCACTATATACAATATTTATATAATAGTGATTAATACACGAATTAGCCTTCTACTATACTGACTTTAATTAATCTTTACTTATTTCTTGTACTATGATTCATTTTAAAAAATTATTACCAACAACAAATTTTAAATTGTTCTGTTAATTAAAGACTGATTATGCTGTTATGCATGAAATGGATGGATTATCAAATGATAAAAAGCAAAAATGCATGTAAGTAAAAACGCGGTGAAGGCAGTAATCCAACACTTTTAATAGCTGTGGTTCGCCCCACCTTTGGAAATTAGTCCAGGAGCAATTGTCATCCCATGGCGGTTTTAGTGATGGAAAGATGCGGTTGGTGTCATTCTCTTCGTCTGATGGGGGAGATTCATAAAATGTATTGTGCGTGTCGTCCACCCGCTGCAGGTGTCCACAAAACAAGATGGTGGCCAAACCGGCCACCATCTTGTCGCAATATCCTGAAGGTAAACAACATAGAAAGGTGATTTTACCATCTAAGGTAAGGCTAATGGCTCAAGGATTTTCTAAAATATATTTTCAATAACGTCTGAACATCACGTGACCTTGAAAATCAAGGTCACACGGCCAAAATGGTCAATCAGCCATTGCTCAGGAACCATAAATGATACTGAGGTGATTTCGGTGTCCAGGATATAGTTTTCTGTGTCAGAGAATTGATACTGGTTATTGAAAATATATTTTAGAAAATCCTTGAGCCATTAGCCCTACCTTAGACGGTAGAATCACCTTTCTATGCTGTTTTCCTTCAGAGATATTGCGACATATATTTCATGGTGGCCGGTTTGGCCGCCATCTTGTTTTGTGGACACCTGCAGGGAGTGGACGACATGCACCATAAATTTTATGAATCTCCCCATCAGTCGAAGAGAATGACACCAACCGCATCTTTCCATCACAAAAGCCGCCACGGGGCATGTTTTTGGGTCCAATTGCTTCCGGACGAAATATTATTAGGGGGCCGCAGGGCTAAAAAGGTCGAGAAACGCTGCTCTAGTCTGGTGATGCCAACTCGGCCTTTCATAGACCTCTGTCTGCCGGTGTCAGGGCCCAAGGTAGTCATTCCCTTCTCTCTAAAACCCTAAAACCCTAAAACCCTCTGCTGAGAGGGGGCTCTGGTGGTCTCATATAGGAGGCGAGGCAGGAAGTTGCAGTCGTCTTTGTGTGGTAAAGTGAATTCAAGGGCCCGTGGCCGCCGATTGTACTTGCTAGAACGAAGTGCAGACAAGTGTTTCCTAAGGACATGACTGGGGTTATTTATACTGGGGTTATTTAGGGTTTTAGTCGTCTGGGACTTACGTGAATGTGGGAATCTCGTATCAGGTTGTATGCTTTTGTTATCTTTCTGGTGGGAAAATATAATTTACAATTCACATCACATCTTTGTTGTCTGTCCTAAACAATCGCCCATCTGCTTTCTGCAGTCGGAGATGAGGAGGGAAGATATCGACACCGTATCATCTTGTTGATGAGATGTTGAATTCTGGCCTGGTCCCTAGCATTTTTAAACCACCATCATGCAAGAGAGACATATATTAAAGAAGCAACTGTGGTAACTCTTAGCCACTTGGTGGATGGATGAGGCAGGGATACCATGGCCGCAACTCAAGGGAGACCATGGGGGCAAAAACCCGCAATGCGTATATGGATGAAGAGCAAGAAGGTAGTACCTTATCGAAATGGGCCATCATTCCCACGTCAGAGTTGATGACCACACCAAAAACTCTCTGCTCCCGGAATAATTTGTGATGGACAGGCATGGTGGCTCACTCTCTTTCTGAAAATGATCAGTTCTTGGCTTTTTGCGGGATTCAATCTGAGATTGTTACTCTTAGCCCAATTTTTTTATGTGGTCGCATTCCTCTCTTACTGTACCCATTTCGCTAGATCCCACAAGCAAATATGAATCATCAGCGTATTTGACGATGACATTCTGACTATGCGGCGGATGGAGATCTGAGCCTACTACAACAAACGATGGAAGGTCTAGTACAGCCCCTGGACCAAACTTGCATTGATCGATGCCTCCTGCGAATCCGTATCTTCATGTTTGGTAATGTGACCTCTCTTGGCGTAGGGTGACAGGACAATAACCCCCGGACAATAACCTCCGGTGCAAATAACCCCAGACAGTAATCCCTCATACAAATAACCTAACCTCCGAACAATAACCCTTCATGCAGGACAATAACCCCCAGATAGTAACGGTAAGACATGAAAATGCATATAAGACATCTGAATTAAGTAGAAAATGTCATATAAAGTCAGATAATGAACAGATAATTAGCAAAACGGGAAAGTAATGATTCGATACCATAAGATTCAAATTAGTAAATAGGTTGTAGATAATTGGCAAACATCAAACAGCAATCATGGTAAAATACAAGTAGGCTTATAATCACATAATGACACTTTTCCTTTATATAGCTTTTGAGTCCACTCTTGGGGTGGGCAAATGGTGTTGTGTCGTTTGAGTGCGAAAAGTGGTGTAGTGAGGCTGAATGTAAAGCCAAACTTAAGATTCGAGGAGATGGCTTGTGGGATGGCTTAATGTGCATTCTCATGGACCAGATCCTGCCAGACAGGAAGTTCTTAAAGCAGTGCAATAAATGAAAAGACAGCCAAAGAAATGGAAGAAGTACCACAACAAATAGTCACTCAGTCTCAGTCTGTTTCAAAGATGACCAAAGATGACCGATCATCCTTTATGTCGAAATGTAAGACAATACTATCAATACGTCAATACTATACGGGGGGGTTATTGTCTGAGGGGTCATTTGCATGGGAGGTTATTGCCCAGGGTGTTGGATGTCACACTACAATAGAGTCTACTTACTGCTGAAACGCTAACACTATATCTGACAGCACTATGTATTGACTCTATATAGATAGGCGGAGTAACATTGTCTAGGAAGGGATGGTCAAATCGGCTATATAAGCCAGTGCTTGACTATTATCAGCCCTTTCGGTTGCTGTTACTAAGGTAAAGCGAAGGTGCGAAGAAGCCATTTAGACAAAACCTAGAGATGGTTTGGTGGCTTGGAATGGTGGGACAGGTATTGGGTATTGGTTTTCGCCCTTCGACACGAGGGTGTCTGGTATTGTGAAGGTCCACCGTTCCACCGCATAGTTAAGTCTAGTTGTACGATAGCTAGCTTGCATATGCTCTCGGTTTCATGTTGGTTAACTAACCGAGCTGCTCGAATAGGGCTTAAGTCGTCTGGGACTTACGTGAATGTGGGAATCTCGTATCAGGTTGTATGCTTTTGTTATCTTTCTGGTGGGAAAATATAATTTACATTTCACATCACATCTTTGTTGTCTGTTTAGAATAGGACCTAATATCACTTGCCTAGACATGCCACAAATGGGGGCCCGTTAAAAATACAAACACTGACAGAATTTGCCTGGAAACTTGCCACATTTTGATGTAAGAGCTTGCCACACATTGGGGCCGAGTAAATTGAAAACAACGCTAAAAGATACACTTGATTAGACGCTAAAAATAAAAACAACCAGTGATTCAAATTGGAAAACTTTAGTAGAATAATCATGTGGTGTAGATTGTTCGTGAAAGATCGAGCATTATTTGCAAAATTACAGAACTTGATAAATTGTGGTTTGCACTAATAGAGCAAAGTAAACTTTTGTAAGGGTACATCCACAACCCATCAGTAGAACTGCTCAGAAAGGCAGCATGGAGACGTCAGGTGCTGAAAAACCCCTCATGGTGGAGGATGTTTTTGAGATGACCTTAGAAGAGGTTACGTTTGAGTTAGAACGCTTAGGGCAGGAGACACAAGGAATGTCTAAGTCGCAGATGCAGAAAGCGTTATCTAAGTTAATTTCGCCTGCGAGATCGGAAGAGGAATTTAAATTGAGAAGCAAGGCCTTGAAATTGGAAGCAAACAAAGAGCTAGAATTGCAATTGAGGCACAAAGAAATCGAGAGACTTGATAACAAGGAAGCCATTGAGCTGGATTTCGAACTAAAAAAGTTAAAATTAACCGTGGAATTGGAGCAAAAGAAGTTGGAAGCAGAAGAGCGGAAACTTTAAAATGGAAGTTGAGGCAGCAGCAGAAGCAAGGAGACTAGAGGAAAAGAAAGAGGAAGAGGAACGAAGGGTAATACGGAGCATTTACAGAGTGAGGCAATAGAGAGGGACCGCTTGAGGCAGCATGACCTTGCACTTTTGCAAATCGAGCATAATGTAAGAGAGCCTAATACCAAGAATGATGGGTTTCGGTTTTTGGCATCTGTGAAATTTGTACTGAAATTTCAAGAGGCTGACATGGAACAGTATATTCTGGCTTTGTTGATTCAAAATTTTCCGCGAACAAAATGGTCCACGTTAAATCATACGCAATTAAGCGGAAAAGCACAAAAGACGGTTTCCAAATTAACGGTCGAAGAATGCCAGGACTATGATGTCTTAAAGCAAGCATTGCTGTTGGCATAAGAAAAAGTACCTGAATTCCACTTTTAAAAAAAAATTTCAGTGCGAAAAGGTGATTTGAGAACTTTCTCAAGTTTTGCGTATCGCCTAAGTAGTCCTTTCATACTGCCATACTGCGCACATGTCAAAGTGTACGACGACAAAAGTGTACAACATTCAGTTATTCTGCTCCGAGACACAGCTAGCTTGCAGAGTTCATGTAGTTAAATGATTCTGAATACGTGAAGACCATCGATCGATACAAGGGAATGTTGGTGAACCTACTACAATTCCATTAGTCGAAGTTCGCATACACTCTTTTGCAGTGTGGTTTAGTGCAGCGACTTCCAGGTGTGGCAATTTTACTGGGTAACGATGCAGCGCATGTACTGCCTGTTAATGTTGCAGTGGTCACACGAGCCCAGTTGGTTCGATCACTTAATCATCCGTTGGTTAATTCAGTTGTGCATACACATGTATCATCGGCCGACGAAAATAACTGTGTACACTTGGCTACAGACAACAGGTCTGCGCCACGCGAGAATTTATGTACGATTGTACTGGAGACGGTGAGAGGTCAGAGTGCAACACAAGAACTAACTGCCGGACAGGTCGAGTCGAATTTAATTTCGACCAACGAAGGTTTTGCAGGGGTGAAAGGAATTGTCGTTTCTTGAGCGGAGTTGATTAAGTTGGAGCGAGACGATAAATCATTAACGCATTTATTTGCATTGGCGAGTAAGGGTACGGAGTTCATGTCGGAGCTGATGCAGATTTTTTTGTGTTCTGAAATTACGCGAAGCATTACGCGTAGCTATGGAAACAGCGCATGTGAATGAGATTTAGGCAAAATGCAAATCTAAGGAGTGGTATGATGAGAATGCACGGAAAAGGGAATTTAAAGTCAGCGATGAGGTCTTACTATTACTTCCTTCATTGGAAAACCATTGCAGGCTAAATTTTGTGGACCTTCTGTGGTGAAGGAACTAACCGTTCCTGTTGACTACGTAGTGCATACGTCAGACAGGCGGAAATCACGCAGAGTCATACATGTGACCTAATATCACTTGCCTTAGACATGCCACAAGGGGTAATTGTCCAGGGGGTTATTGTCCTAGAACCTCGTTGTAGTAATTGATCAGCCAGTTGTATATTTGATCTGGGAGGTCAAGGGTACCCATCTTTTGCATCAACAAATGGTGGCAGACAGTCTCGAATGCCTTAGAATAATCCAATGATATGACCACTACACATTCAGTAGATCGCAGAAAAGTGGAGATTTGTTGTAAGAGGTCGATTATTGCCACTGTTGTCGACGCCATTGGGCGGAAAGTAGGGTCAAGAAGGAGGCCGAGATCTCAAACAGATAGGGAAAAGGACATGTTAGGGAAAGCCTGACCAAGGGCCTCCAAAGTCAATCTTGACTAGTTGGATTTGGCCACCAAGCCAGATGTACTGGATTTTGCTAAGGTTCAGGGAGAGGCGATTAGAAGAGAGTCAGGATCCCAGAACAGTGAGCTTAACCATCTGCAAAGCCAAGGAAGGGGCGCATGCAGATAGGCCTGCGTGTCATCAGCATACTGGTGGGAGGCAATGCCGAGAGGAGGGAGGATGTTGCCTAGAACAGAAGTGTACAGAATAAAAATAAGGCCATGACTGATCCTTGAGGGAGGCCATGAGGAAGGGGGCCCAGCCAGCGCGGGTTGAACCAAAGACCACAAAGACTGACCGGTCAGAAGAAACAAGCACAGCCAGAGGAGCGCTCTATCAGAGATACCAAAGGAAGTAGAAAGGCAGTCAAGGAGGATAGAGTGATCAACAGTGTCAAAGGCCGCTCTTATGTCTAAGAGCGCCAAAAGTGTCACTTTGCCAGAGTCAGAGGTAGGCTAAGAGATGAGACAACCTATGCATCAGTTGCTGTTTAGAAGACATGCAGCCAGAATGCGTTTGAGGCACAAATTATATCCTAGTTCCATCTTTCAACTTAACTGATTATGCACTACACCACACTTTGACCATGAAATGAAACAGTTCATAAATAATGTGCTATGGACCAAACTCGCACAATATAATTATGTGCTATTGCAGAAGGCATTCCTGGTATGAAATTATAACCAACCATGCTGTGTCTTCCATAAAGATGCCTTCCTTTTCCAGTTGCATAAACAGTTCTCCTCCACACAGATATTCCAGGATCAGGTAAAGTTTACCTCCAGTTTGGAAGGCATAGATCAAGTCAACAATAAATGGATGCTGTAAGTAAAAATATGCACAATCAAAAGTAAATCAATCATATGTACCCTATTTACTCAAGAATATGTCAGCACCCAGCATAAAGCATCATCCCCAAAATTCATGGCTGGGAAAGTGAGAAAATTTATTATTATTATTATTGTTGTTATTTATTAAACGTACAATTTCAGCACAGTAACACAGCCATGCCGCTACAAGGGCGCTTTACATCAACAATGTTCATCCAGTTAACATCAGTAACCATAATCAAACATAATAAGATGACAATAACAGCATCAGTTCATCAGGGATTCTTAAAGAGATGGAATTTAAGTCATGACCTAAAGATCTCAATCGATGCCTGTTGGTTTTGTTGATTTTTCAGCGTATTTGAGTTTGCTCCTAGAGGCAAGGTAGCAGCGCCCTTGACCTAGTTTCATGCGTGCTGGCAGTCTCGCCATGTCATTCAGCTTCAAAGGTGTGCATTCTAATGCCTAGATTCATTCCCTTTCAAATAGATATCCTGGCTAATGAGTCCAGCTCTAGCTCTTCTAGTCAGGCCTCGCAGAAAGCTAAGGGCATTTGTAGCGTCTGCCGAACAATAGAGCTGTACCGATATCACTATTTGCCGATTATGCCGATACTGATTATTGCCAATTATTCATTTGCCGATACCCGATTATTTAGCCGATTATTTAGCCGATTATTTAGCCGATTATTTCATTGTGTTTCCCAAGATGTCCGGTTCCAAAAGATGTCCGGTTCCAAAAGATAGACCTACTGCCACAGCCTATTGTTGTGATACAAGCAAACACTTCCCCCGTAGGAGACGTAAGCATGTAGTTAGTGACTAATCCCAGGCAGGCAATACAGATTAGACACACCGCCCGCCGTCGAACTGTGCCCAGGGTAATTAAAGGCACGGCTGTCCTATTCACAGCCACCCATCTAGTCTCAGCCTCTCAGGCGACTGACATGTGTCTGGGAGATCTGATTGGCAGCTAGCATGTATTCATTAGGAATGCCTCCACGATGTACATTCATCGGTTTCTCTGTTAAATTGGCCAGCCATTCCTTGGCCCATGAGCAGGCACTATGACTCACTCTGCACAAGACCTATGTTTACACTTTCCCATGGTATATACTAGCACAAAAAATAATTTTTAATATCGGCGCCGATTATTTATCTTGCCGATATCCGATATTGCCGATATCTCTATAATCTACCCGATTAATCGGTCGGCCAATTAATCGGTACAGCTCTACCGAACAACCAGACAGTTACACAACAAAGATGGCAAGGACCATCTACATGGACCCAAATTCAACCCCTGGCCCGGCTCACAGAAATTCCACCTATTTCTCCCAAAATCGACCGGAATGTCCCACACACAGACAACACACTATTGCCGTCAGGATCTCTCAGTTCTTCTACACAGACCAACACACGGATCGCAATCCAAAAAGACTCACTCAGTCACATGCAACATTACTCATTCCATGTCAGGCTGCTTAAGCACATTCCAAAGGGAGCAAGGTCAAGCACATGCAGGCTATTGGCCAATATTATCAATTAGGTCATATCATGTGAGGCATGCAACCCGACGCTTCATGGACAACATGGAGCAGGGATCCATTTTGGTGAAGTTGGATTGGGTGAAGATTTGATGAAGCCGAACGCCTTCAACAGCTTATACCAAGACCCGACAAAAGAGCGCCGACAAAAGAGCGCCCGAAAAAAGAGCGCCCGACATAAGGGTGCCGAACATGTATCTAACACGTTTGGTCGGCGCTCTTGTGGGTTCCACGACAATTCGTTTACAGACATTTCATCTACCGCACTTCGTCTGGCAAAAAGAATTCTGTTAAAATAGAACCTGGATCGATGAAAAGAGTACTTGCTAACTAGAAGCTGGATCGATTAAAATTAATTATGTAAGATTTGAACTGCATTGATGAAGATAATGTCTTGTTAGAAAATGGGGAATTCATCAATCTAGCTTCAAGTGAGACCGAATATTATTCACCAACCCAGCTTCTATTTAAACATACAGCTTTTCATCAATCTACTCTCTAGTTAAAGTCTTGTCTTGATCCTCGCTTCCATTTAGGCAGAAACATATCATCGCTCCCACATCCACTCAAACTGCATTCTTTTAATTAATCTAGCTTCTATTCATACAAAATTGCTTTCGTCAATCCAGTTTCCTATTTAAATAGAAATCTTTCTATCATTCTCACTTCTAAAACTGAAGCCTTTTTATCATTCCCGTTTCTATTTAAACGACATTCCATACACCAATCCAGCTTCTTGTTAGACAGAATTCTTTTAATCTATCCAGCTACTAAGGCAAATAAAACCCGTGCTAGATACTTGCTCGGCGCTCTTTTGTCGGCGCTCATTTGTCGGGCGCTCTTTCATCTGCACTCTTTTGTTGGGGCTCTTTTGTCGGCACCCTTTCGTCGGGGCTCTTTGGTCAGGCGCTCTTTTGTCGATGAGATCATACCAGAGCTTGCACCATTTTGTCAATTAGCCTATGCAGAGGCAACCTCCCTTAAATTTGGTAACTTCACGGTCATGTCTCAAGTCAGGCCACAGCAAGACGATCCATTGGGACCGCTGCTTATCTGCCTGCCACTGCAGCCAGTCCTGCTCAAACTACGCTTGCACCTAACATTCAGCTACCTTGACGACCTCACCCTGGCCGATTAATTGGACTCATTATAAAGATATCAGCGGTACCAAATATCGGCAAGATAATCGGCACCGATATTAAAAATTTTTTTTATTATTCTGTAAGAAGCGGAAGAAGATTGTCAATGAATTCTTATACAGAATATGGCACTTTATTGCCCAGCAGTTGCGGAGTAATCAAATAATGGTTGCTAAGATATCTGATGACATTATTATTCTGAAACTTTAACTTCAATTTTCTCAGTTGTTAAGATTATACTAATGAAAGGGTTAAACGAGTATAAGACTGTTTCGATTCTGTAAAAAGTAATTTAAAGCAGATGCATTGTAGAATATGATATAATAAAAATGTCAAAATGACAAGTAATGGGTTTTAACCCCCCAGCCTCACATTTTATTCTATGTTTATCTATTCTCTGTTTGTCACAAAATAACTTATAACTTTTAGTATGCACTCAGCTGTACTGTACAAAGTGTACATTGAACAACAATATTAATCTTAACATAATAAATTTAGCAAAATTCCTTAATGATATTATGACCAATATACTATTAATCCTAATTTAAATAATCTATTCTAATTAAATAAATCATCAAAAGAACGTTTCTGACAAGTTTTTTTCTCGGGGGTACGCACACAAATAATTTTTTTAAAGAAGGTTAGGAACCGCTGGTTAATACAATATATCATTGTAGTTTGCTATGCATCACCCATCCTCTTATTTCCAAACAGGTCACAAGCAACTGGACAATGGCTCTGAAATAATTTGGACCTTAAAATAGCATTCAGCTATGCATGGATCAGCTTATACATAATAATATATGGCACTGCATTAGCGGTCACCAAAAGTGTTGAAAGCTTGAACATGAAATGTCCTTTTATTACTGGAAATAATCATATCCAACCTTCACAGCCTCCAAAATGTTTCTCTCAGCTTTAGTGTGTGCCGTGTCCTTGGCATTTCGCACAATTGAAGCCTACAAAATACCATCAAAAGTGAATAACAATATACACAAAACCTTTTAAAAAGATTCTGATCATAAAGAAGTTGCTTATTCATCAACATCATAGTCTGCACCTCCTCAAAGACAGTGGGCAACAGCATTCTTAATGACAACAATCACAAAATGCATCTTTTTAATGATGATGGATGGAAGTAGAGCTGATTATAGAGATATTGGCAGTATCGTATATTGACAATATAATCGGTGCCGATATTAAGCATTATTTTTCTTATTTTGTAATATTATTTTCCGTCTATAAAAGCAAAATGATGACAGCAACATCACTGGGTCTGTAAAGTACGGCATTTCGTTCCGTTACCATATCGCGTCGTCGAGCCAATAGTTTCTTCAGGCCAGTGGTGTCGAGACCACCCAGAGTGCTAGTATAGACTGTGGGAACTTGTCAACATAGGTGTTGTGCAGACTGCAGTGAGTCATAGTGCCTGCTTACAGGCCAAGGAATGGCTGGTCAATTCAACAGAGAAACCGATGAATATACATCGTGGAGGCATGCCTAATGAATACATGCTAGCTGCCAATCAGATCTCCCCAAAACATTCAATTGCCTGAGACTAGATGGGGGCTGTGAATTGGCTAGCCGTTCCTTGGCCTTTAATTACCCTAGGCACAGTTTGACGGCGGGCGGTGTGTCTAATCTGTATTGCCTGTCTAGGATTAGTCCCCAACTACATGCATACATATCGTATCCTAAGGAGTTAAGTGTTATACTTGTATCACAACAATAGGCAGTAGCAGTAGGTCTATCTTTTGGAACCGGACATCTTGGGAAACACAATGAAATAATCAGCAAAGTAATCAGCTAAATAATCGGCTAAATAATCAAGTATCAGCAAATGAATAATCGGCAGTAATCGGTATCGGCAAAAAGTGATCAACATCTATAGCCATACTGTATAAAATAAATTTACCAGATATTTATGTTCGAACTTAGAACATGGTACATTAAGTGAATAGCAGGGATGAACCGAATGACAATATTCCGCTGAGTTCAAGTACCGAGTTATATGAGTTGAATTGCACCAAGTCCGAGTTACAAATATGTAAAGAAAGTCTTATTCTCTTGATGTTTCACTTGGCAGCCCTTTGCAGAAGTGTTCTTTATGTTTGTACTCTATGAAAAAAGATGGTTCATGATGGTTCATGGTTGAGTTTGCACAATTTTTATGATTTTTTGCCTCAGTTTACACTATGAAGCAATAACAATGGAAAATAACACAAAGAGCTGAAGGTGAGATTGGAGGGAGAAGAGCTGGAGCAAGTCACTGAGTTTGTGTACCTCCTGGGTGAATAATAACGGAAGATGGACATAAAGCGTAGGATTGGCCTAGCATCAGCAATGTTTGGCAGACTGAGTAAGATGTGGAAGACAAGCAGATAAATCAACAAGAACAAAACTGAAATTGTACATGGCATTTGTCACTCAGGTATTGCTGTATGGATCTGAGTGCTGGCGTGTGTGGAAGAAGGATGAAAGAAAGATCATTGTGACGGAAATGAGCTGGCTATGAAGAATAGCAGGGAGGATCAGATGGGACAGGATTCACAATGATGTAACCAGGATTGAGCTGGGACAGAGAGAAACAATGGTAGACAGGATCAGAAAAAGAAGACTGACATAGTTTGGCCATGTAACATGAATGGATAATAAGAGGTTACCAACAAGGGCATTACATTGCCACGTGGAGGGAACACGGAGTCGAGGAAGACAGACAAAAACATGGATGGAAAATGTCAAACAAGATTTTAGAAGGAAATAACATGGACACGAGAACAGCCCTGGATACAATCAGAGACAGACAGAAATGGAGCCATTGTGTAAAAACCTCGTCGTTGGCACACAACTGACAGAAGAAAATGAAAGACTAATAGTAACAGTATATGTGTTTTAGTTAGGTTGATTGTCTTTGTGCAAATAAAATAATGTGACTTCAGTGAGAACTGTGGCCAAAATATGGTCTTCAAAGAATTTTATACCAAAAAATGAAATTAGCCATTTTCTCTCACACAGTAGCATTAGAAACTAAATCTTATATGTAAATTTGGTCAAATATGAGCCAAGTACACTCCTGCATTACAATTCACTCGTCACAAGAATTAACCTGACATATTTCTAACACAGAATTAAGTATGGATTTAAAGTCACAATTTAAGTGTTAACTTATCAGTAACATGTACATATAAATTAGCCCAAAGACCAAGCAGAGAATTTTTAAACTTTGGTTCTGAGTTCATCCTTCATTCCAAGCAGTTTCATTTAATGAACTTTCAAAAACTATTTCAATAAATTAAATGAAAATGCAAACAGTTTCTGTACTGATGCTTCATACATTATTATTATTGTTGTTGTTTTTATTATTTTACAGCAATTTTGTATAGCACCTCTTCAAGTTTGTCTACTCAGGAGCGCTCTAAGCTCAACCCATCTCGAACAGAACAGTCTTAAGAATAGTAAAAAATGAGGCAGACTGACTAATAGATATTTGATGAAGTGTGACGAAGCCAATTCCAGTCGCAGGACCAGCCACTGAGAAGACGATGCTCTGCCTGATAGCAGTTCGAGAACTGGATACAATAAGTTCAGCTTGTGCAGCTGAGCAGAGAGAGCATGGTGGAGCATGAGTTACCAAAAGTATGGATCGACTAAACCCTCAATACAGCACTGGACCAGGACAAAAACTTGATAAGCAATGCGCTTTGGCTAAGTAAGCCAGTGGAGTACATCACGCATGTAACCAGAAACTCGACCAAACCTGGGAATGTGGCCTGCAAGGTGGGCAGCAGCATATAGGACCCTATTTAGGGACCCAATCTTGCAACCCGGAAGTTCATCGTAAAAGGTGCTAAAATAGTCAAGCATTGATATCACAAAAGCGTGAACAAGAGTTGATGGAATCAAGGAGTGGGAGATTACCTTCAACTGCAACTTTCGCAGATAATTTTTAAACCATACTAATGCATGTTTAAGAATACCTTTTTTAATACTTTCATTGCAAAGATCTTGCCTTTATCTTTTCCGCTGCAAACCTTCCGAACCAAGAAAACCTGTAAAAAATTAAAATTTCAAATATAAAAAAATAATCTAAGTCTCTTCAAGATACACATTTATAACTCAGTTGCATGCTACAACCAAAACAGAAAACGTTCAACTGGATTTGATATGGCTAGTATCAAGACGCCATGGATTTATGTCAAATGCTGGGTTTCTGGTTAGGAAATGAAGATCAACAGTGATGGCTGTTCAAATTAAAAGCAGAAATCATATATTTTCTAAAATTAATCTAGACAAATCAAGAACATCTTCAAACAGTAAACAAATGCAAGCAATAAAAGTATCCAACATTATTCCAATAATAACAAGTCAACAATACACTTTCAAGAATGAATGACGTCATCTTCACTCAGCCAGCTCAAGCCATCTCAGATTTGACTGGTTTGGATTTGTTTGGACTTGCCATTTGCAACCCATCTGACCAAAATCAGGCTTAATTCAATATTTTACAATTTGAGTGTCATATACCATTTTAGAGAGTAAAGTCTCTCCTTTAGAATGACACCAACTTTATTATTCTATGATATCCTTGTCCAAAGTTAGGAGTAAAATATATGGTTCAGTTGCTCGATTATAATTTCGAGAAAATTGCATTTAAAGTTTGGCATAATTTTGAAATGCAAAATTCTTAACCAACCTTGTTCAGAATTGAGTGAAATTTAAAAAAGACAAAATAGCTTATGTGTGTTGTCCAATGCAGCATACTGAACATAAGCTGGGCTTTCTACTCATGCCAAGTTTGCTGATCTTGGCTAATAATGGCTATTAATGGTGGGAAAATAGCGAATGATAAGAAGTCATTAAATTATAAAAACAATGGCTACCACAGAGTCTTCTAAAAACCATTAAAAATTAATTGTTTCCACCAATTTTAGGGTGAGGGTAGGTTGAAGGTTTTGTTATATAATAAACTTATGTGTTTAAAACATAAGGGGCCGTTCACATATTATATAATGCTCAAGGGGTAGGTGGGTGGGTTCCTATTTTGTTAGCGTTATACTGTGTAGGGTGGGGGTAGGTTGAAGGTTTTGTTATATAATAAACTTTTTCAGCTAATGCTTTTTTACCTGTTTGCCTGCCAATTGGAAATTCCATGTACCACTGACTTTTTTTGCTTAATCGAAGTTCACAATACGTTGTGAACCAAAATTAGACCCTCAATTCGCCAGGTGACAACCTGGCGAATTGATTTATTTATAAATCCACTTTTAAGAATTTCCTGATTACAATTTTAACAACTTCCTGTACATAGCTTTAAAAGCTCTTACATTCAATTTGGTGTGATTTGTTATGATTGTGGTTTAAATTAAAATTAATTTACTTGAAATAATTATTTTGGTTCATATTATCAAGATGTTTGATTTCATTTCCTATAGTATGCGTAAATAGTTTGTTTGCTTAAATACCCAATTGTAGTTGTAGTATACACTCTGTATCATACGCTGTTAAATAGGCAGAGTTGTACCGCGAACTTATCGATAAATACCTGATAGTGCAATATTAAGCCAATGAATTCTGTGTGATACTGTAATCTTCATTTCTAGTGCAAAACAGGGGAGAAACAAAAATGATGTTTTAGATAGAATTTACGTCACTACCATGTATTATCATGCTGTAGGCTATTAGTAGGCTTTGTTGTTGCTTCTGGGGTGGGGTAGAGGGTAGGTAGCATATCTGTTATATAATATAGGGGTGGGGGTCACAGCTGCTGTTATATAACATTATTAGGGGTAGGGGTGGTTCAAAAATTGAGATTTTGTGCATCATATAATATGGGAATGGCCCCTAAATCAATTTAATCTTGACAAATCAAGATTAATTAATTAAATTTAATTTAAATTAATTAAACTTAATTTTAATTAATTAAATCTAATCACACATCAATTTAGAACTGTCAAAAACAAGAAAATGAAAAAAGTTACTTTTTATCACATTTTTGCAATTATCTCAATAACCTGTGTTGTAAAATAAGTCTGGTTTTGATCAGATCGGTCACATTTGTTCTTAGACAAGAGATAGTGAAGGAAGGATAAACCAAATATGAAGATTGAGTGGTAGTTGCACGCCATGCAAGGAAAAAAATGTAGTGTATTTTCATGCATGTGTCAAAATTAGTCAAGTCAGGACTAAAAAGAAAACTAATGAATTTTGTCCAGATCAATCAATCAATCGGTGAAACTTTACATAGCACCTCTTCATCTGACCAAAACCAGTCGTAAGTCGCAACACACGTTAGAGAAGCAATTGTAAAAATCTGACAAAAAGAAAAAATTTCAATTACTTGTTTTTGATAGAAATTGATATATAAATATGTTTCAAACACATAAAAACTAAATTTGGTGAACAAATTTTATTTTTAATGGCTTTTAGATGACTTTGTGGTAACCACTGTTTTAATAATTTAATGACCTCCATAATTTGCCATTTTCCCACCATTAATAGCCAGGCTCAGCTTGAGGCTAGGATACCAAACTTGGCATCAGTAGAAAGCCCAGAAATCATCTAGCCTATGCTTCAATAGAGAACATACATACGCTATTTTGTTTTTTCAAATTTCACTCAATTCTGAAGCACGTTTGCTGGGCATTTTCCGTTTCAAAATTATACCAAACTTCAAACGCATTTTTCTCTGAATAATGATTGAACAACTGAAAAATATGTTTTACTCATAACTTTGGACAGGAACATCATAGAACAATAAAGTTAGTGTTATTTTAAAGGAGAGACTTTATCCTTTTAAATATCATATGACATTCAAATTGTAAAAAAATGCGACATACGACTTATTTTGGTCAGATGGGTGACATATGGAGTCAGTAAAAGAGATGGCAAAGCTGTGTAACAACACAGAGGACAACGGGTAAAGCACCAGAAGCATGCAGAGATGGCATCATCATATCAATTAGGATATAAGAGGGTGCCCAAATTGTATTGTCAATTCAAGGAAAAACTCATGGAAAGAACTTGCAAAAAGTCATTACACAGCTTCCATTATGAAACCTACATCTTGGTTATTGAAAAATAAGGCATTTGCACAAGCAGTTGATCCACTACTTCATATCACAGCTATTTACAGAAATTAACTGAACAAACAATGATTGGATTGATCATTTTAAAATTGTGGCTTATATTCAACTGCAATGAAGGAACTAGTTGGTGAAACCTTTCCATATCCTCCTTTTCCTAAAAGCTTCAGTAGTTCAAAGTCTTGAGGCCTGGTTTTTGGTTGACCAGGATTAACCGTTTCTTCTGATAACTCCACTGTCTCAAGAACACCACCTCTGCAAACAGAACAACAAGTTATGAAGCTTATACCATTCACAAAACAAATTAAATGATTCAAAAACAAACTGTAACCACCATCAAGAAACTAGGGCATAACCGGAAATCGCCTCGGTCGAATATCCCGTTTTTCGGCACTATTCCGAAGTATTCGCCAGCCATATTAGTAGTTATTAAAGGCACACACATTTATTTAGCTAATATTCATTACGCAAAAAGGCGAAAGTGACAAAAGTAGAAAATTTTAAGCTTTGCGTGCGGATGCAACTCGCCGGGCCATATTAGCCACTCCACTACTATTCGGATTTGGTACTCGGTGGAAATTGTCTACATGGTAATGCCCTACAAGAAACCAAATCAATCTAGCAACAGAACCTTTACAAGATCCTTAAAAGGAGATATAAAACTTAGAACAAATAGATGGAAGTAAAGATAAAGTTGTTTACATGCATGTATAGAAATTCTTCTGTAGAATGCTCCCAACACAATTGAAAGATCTTTAACACATTCATGGTTTCTCATTCGCTCTTAATGCACTCACATCATACAAATGCCAAGCTGAAGTGCAACTACAACTGTGGAGATCAAATTTTTTAAGTGCACTTAGAGTTGTGCCGATCTAGAGATATCGATGGTATCAAATATCAGCAAAGATATCGGCGCCGATATTAAAAATTATTATTTTTTTTTATAATATTTTATAATATTATTTTTCAGTCTTTAAGAGGAAAATGATGACAGCAACACACAGAGACGCCTATGCTCTCTAAATACTGACTAGCGCTAGTCGCTATGCCATTATTTACATTTAATGCTATGCATCATCAACAATTATTTAGCCAAATATAGCTGGCCTCACGTGGTCAGTTACTTTAAGCCCATAGGCTGAAGCATATGAATATTCATGTTCATTTGCGACCAAAGCATAAGACTATTACTGATATCCTTGTACAACAGTGGGAATCGTATAGACACCCTCGGGAATGTTCAGCATAGCGGCCATATTGGAGAAGATTGACCAATCGCAGCACTAGAAGCGCTTGTTTTGAATATAACCGTTTGGGAAGCTGTTGGACAACATATATGATATCAAAAATAGATGGAAACAATACTATGAGGATCTATATAACGAATGTAATCCTGTGGACAATACAGTGCTGGATGAATTGCCATCAAGTAATGGACATCATAGACATGAACATATGGATGACATCCTGAGAGAAGAAAGTGGTGGAGGCAGCAATAGGAAACATGAAAAAAGGAAGGCACCCCAATTTGTCGCAACAAGATCTACCAAGAAAATAAATGCCCAGCTGACTGGTGCAAGCTATAATCGTCCAAATACATAAAAAACCTGACAAGAGGAAATGCAGTAATTATTGAGGCATCAGTCTGTTGAGTGTTCCTGGAAAAGTATACACACAAATACTACAGCAATGTTTGAGGAAATATGTAAAGGAGGTAGTGGCCAAGGAGCAGGAGGGCTTCAGAGCAGGAAGAGGTACCGTGGATCAACTCTTTTTTATTCAACAGCTATCGGAGAAGTATTTCGGAAGGTATAGAATTGTACAACAATTTCATTGATTTTAAACAGGCATTCAACAGTGCATGGCAACAAGGACTATGTCAAGTACTCAAGAATGATGGAATCCCAGAGGAGTTAGTGATGCTACTTGTAGATGTATATATAGCAAGTCAATGAGTGCAGTCAGAGTGGACGGAGAACTTACATAGTGGTTTAAGATCACAGTAGGTGTAAGGCAAGGATGCGGATTGTCGCCAGATTTGTTTAACAGGCTTCTGGGGACCATGATGAGTCATGCAACGAATTCTGTTGAAGCTGGAGTGACTCTACATGGACAGATACTTAACAACCTGTGCTTTGCTGATGATATTGACTTGTTAGCAGAATCACCATACCAACTGAAAACACTGACAGACAGTGTACACAATAGTAGTAGGTGGTTTGGACTCAGAATAAATGCCGAAAAAACTAAGACAATGACCATTGGGAAACAACACAAGAGCTGAAGGAGAGATTGGAAGGAGAAGAGCTGGAGCAAGTCACAGCATTTATGTACCTGGGAGGAGTAATAATGGAAGACGGACAATGCACAAAGGACATAAAACATAGGATTGGCCTGGCATCAGTAATGTTTGGCAGACTGAGTAAGATGTGGAAAACGAACAGCATATCAACAAGAACAAAACTGAAATTGTACATGGCAATTACAGGGCTGTTAATATCGCAATAAAGTATCGCAATACTTTTGTCAGTATCGCAGCGAGTATCGTGATAGTTTTATTTTGCAGGTATCGCATGTGTATCACGATACCTATTTTTAGCCTGTCAGCGATACTCGATACCAATACTTTGTCTCACAGAAATTTATATGGTTTCTCATGAAATATGCAAAGTCAATCATTACACTTTGATAAGTTTAGGCCTATATATATACAAGCACATGTATAGCCTCTTTTGGCCATATAAATCTTGGTGCGAATAGATGGAATATTGCATAAGCATAAATAAAGAAACGACCGTCGTAGACCTCTGTCCTTTCGCGTTTACGGGAAGAAGTGGCCTGCCTAATTAATTTAAGAGTGCTTGCGAGTTTAGTAGATCTTGAAAATAAATAGAACTTTGGAAACGAAGATTGCTAGTGCGATATCAGAGCATTGTGTTCGAGCAGCGTGCCTGAAGACTGCTTCAAAGACATTGTGATTGGACCAAGCACCAATATGCACAGGACTGGAAAATACCCATGTTCTTTCGTGTCAACAGTTTTGGGGCAATATTCAGGAGCCATAAATTTTAGATCCTTTTAAAATAACAAGCCGATTCATCAACCTTTAGTCGTGAAGCCAGATTTACGAATATCTACCGGGTATGTCAGCAAAATACAAAAAATGTCATTAGAGGTTCAAAACACCATATTTTCATATAAAAGAAATGTTTAGATTGGGGTGACATCTGTGTTTAAGAGAAAAGTGTGTACACGGAAATTTTACGAGTAACCATTCCTCTTATTTTAGGATTGGCCCAAGCGATTCCTTGGGAAATTTTCCATAATTATCGGTGCATGAATTATAAATTTAAAAGCTAAGATCAAATTCAGCAAGCATATTGAAAAGTATTGGTAAAAGTATTGGTATTGCAATACTTTGGAGAAAAAGTATTGGTATTGTATCGCAATACTTTTATTTAGGAAGTATTGGTATTGCTATTGCAACACTTTTTTCAAGTATTGTTAACCCTTTGACCGCCAGAGGTGCAGATTTGCGACATTATAGGTAGGCTTACTACAGCGGCTGCAAGTTAGGGAACCAGCGCCTCTCCGACCTAAATAAATACACCAATCGATAGAGCGATAAATAGGCTACAAATTTTCCATTGGTCAATTCTACATACGCGAGAAATTTGCCGAGATATTTGAAAGAAACAACGGACATATTCCTTTGTTTACACGCTATATATCGTAATGGCGGCTAGCGACTGTGACATTACGCATGCGATTTTCGGAGATTCCGACTTGGATCAAGACTTCGAAGGTTTCGATACAGTCAGTCTTAGAGACAATGAAAGTTTAGGCACGATTAGTAGTGTCCATACTAGCGATCTGTCGGATTTTTCAAGCGAATCTGAGAGTGAAATTCATGGCAGTTCTGCCGCCGCGTCAACCAGGCTGGGCTTTGATTTTGTGTCGGCCTATGACACAACTTGGCTGAAAAATTTTGCTGAAAAAATCGGCCCACTTTTTCACACCTTTGAGTGAGTTGACGGTGTGTGAAATTTTTTCACACTTCTTTTCAGTAAACTTTTTGGACTGCATTGTCGCGGAAACAAATCGTTTTGCCACCCAGTGCATTGTAAACAAAGAGCTCGGGCCGCATGCAAGAGACAGGATGTGGACTGATGTAACTGATGGCGACATGAGGGCATTTTTGGCCCTTATTCTCGTCATGGGACTCGTCAAAATGCCCAGTTATGAAGACTACTGGAGAACAGACAACATCCTAGGGATGCCTGGTCTGCGATCAATTATGACACGCAACAGGTTCGAATTGATTTTGACCTATCTCCACCTAAGCAACAATGTCAACTGCTTACCTTTGGACAACCCATCCTATGACCGTTTGTACAAAGTTCGGCCTCTTCTCAATCACCTCAATTCAACCTGGAAAACTGCTTATCATCCTAACTGTGAAGTAAGTGTAGATGAGAGTATGTGTAGTTGCATTCAAAGGCTGCACAAATAGGAGTGTATACAAACCAAACAAGCCACACAAATGGGGTCTAAATGCATGGGCTTTGTCGGATGCAAGGACAGGTTACATGTGCAATCTAGAAATGTATACTGGACGGAAGGCAGAGGTGGAAGTGGGTGCAACAAAGAAGGTTGTTCTTAGTTTGTGCCAGCCCCTGTATAATACAGGACACCATGTGTACATGGACAATTACTTCAGTTCACCATCACTGTTTGTTGAGCTGAAAGCAAACCAACTGGGTGCCTATGGAACGCTGCGGACAAATCGCATAGGAGTGCCAGACAAGATAAAGAGGACAAAGCTGAAGAAAGAAGGTCCTGCTGTAATGGAAAGAGATGGCGATGACCTTCTTTACATCTGTTGGTTTGACAGGAAACAAGTAAATTTAGTTTCTTCGATTCACAACACTACGATGTTTAGAAAAGCTGTCCGGACAAAATCCACTGTTGGTCACAGACGTGAAGTTGACAAGCCGGCTGCTATTGAATTGTACAGTCAGTACATGCAGGGCGTTGATCGCTCAGACCAGCTTCTCTGGTATAATTTGAGCAGACACCGACAGCAGAAGTGGTGGAAGAAGCTCTTTATTTACCTTCTGGAAGTGTGTGTGGTCAACGCTGGTGTAATATATCGTCAACTACACCCAGCTCTAAAGTTTGACCCAACAAAATTCCGCATGGGCATTGTACGAGGGCTGCTTGCTGACTACGAGCGACCAGTTACCCGAGTTGGTCGTAGATCATTGCACCCACCACCACGTCGACTGATAGAGAGACATTTCTTGGGTAACATCACGGCCACTACCTCCAGTGGCAAACCCTCGCGCCCAGATTGTGAAGTCTGTTCGGACCGGAACATAAAGCGACACCAAACTCAGACTACCTGCAAGCAATGTAAATTGCCAATGTGCACAGTGCCTTGCTTTGAACGGTACCACACTCTGTTGGATTACAAGGCAAAGTGTACTGCAGAGTACCACAAATAAGAGGCACTTTCTGTGCCACAAAGTAAACGGCCCTTTTCAGGGCCACAAAATATATACGAAGGAATCATATTGAACATGAAGCATGGTGTGAACTTGTAGCATCTGCCTGTGCACAGTACCCATCCATCAGTCCAACATATCCAGGTCCTGTGCTTTTCTGATGATGATGTGAATCTCTTCATTGCACCATTATTTTATTTTTTTATTTTATTACCGAAATTTGATGCCGCCCTTCTTTCAACAATTTTTGCTCAGAAGTGCATACGCAAGCCTCAGTTGTGCTGCAGAGCAATTGTGCGCGAAGGACTTGCTCAAGGTCCCTAAGCAGTGACTTCCCGGACGAGGGTCGAACCCATTCGTTCAGCGCACACTGAGTGATACGGGCTGACCGCTTTAACCAATTGGCCACTGTGCCACACAATGGCCGATCGTCCAACCACTCTCTGCCTAGTCTACCTCTTATTGAATTTCTGTTCATCTCCAAATACCACACTCCTCACCAGCCACTTGTCGTCCATTCCACAAACATGTCTAAAGTAAGTCAGTTTCCTTCTCATGATGAGTTGAATGAATACACAGAGTAACACAAATATGGCCCATTTTACCCTTTGCCGTTACTGGACTGGAAGCGTTCCTGAATAGGAATCTTGAAAAGACACTATATAAATTCCCATAATGATTAAATGAATGAATGGTAAGAACAGCAGAAGTTGAGCTATGGCCTTACTGGTAAATGAAAAAGCACTTGGTTATGTAGAATATATATTTATAACACTTGAAGACCACAAAAATTATGACTTATTAGGTATTTCGGTTACTAAAACGGCTGTATCTGAAAGGAACAAGCACATGCAACCATATAACCATAATATATCTGTTCAGAATTTGATTTTGAACAAATTTCATATATACACTTTACCTCTAACGTGTGTGGTTGATGAGATGTAACGTTTTATACCCTGGATGGGTGAAATGGGCCATAATCCCCAAAAAACCTGGTGGAGACTAGACTTACAGGCGAAATATATCTGGCGGTCAAAGGGTTAACAGCTCTGGGCATTTGTCACTCCGGTATTGTGTATGGATCTGAGTGTTGGTGTCTGCGAAAGGAAGATGAAAGAAAGATCCTTGTGACGGAAGTGAGCTGGCTAAGAAGAATAGCAGGGAGGACCAGATGGGACAGGATTCACAATGATGTAACCAGGATTGAGCTGGGACAGAGAGAAACAATGGTAGACAGGATCAGAAAAAGAAGACTACATGGTTTCGCCGTGTAACACGAATGGACTACAAGGTTACCAACAAGGGCATTACATTGCCATGTGGAGGGAACATGGAGTCGAGGAAGACAGACAAAGACATGGATGGAAAATATGAGACAAGATCTTGAAGAAAATAACATAGCCATCAGAACAGCCAGACAGAAATGGAGCCATTGTGTAAAAACCTCATCATCGGCACACACCTGACAGAAGAGAAACAGAGAGAGAGAGATAGAGAGACTCTGGCAAGTTTACATTATCGATGATATACATATAATCAAAAATTTCTTAAGAAAATGGAACGATTGCGCCTTCCACCAGATAAAAGAGGGTCCGAAAAACCCATGCTTTTATTTTAACTTGTTACTTGTTCGCTGTGAGATTTAACATCATCAAGGCCAGTGCCTGTGAGTAGATATCTTGAAGGGGCGCTATATAAATATTTTATCACGTCAGTAACTAAAACAATGGACTGTTAGAAATGAAATACTGGTAGCATAAAGATATATTAGAGACAAAATTTACTAAAGCTCCTAAATTTCTAAATTTCCACAGCATAATAGCTCAGTCAAATCTGTGGTGTGGGGCAAAATTTTGCAGGCTGCAGAAAATCATGGTCACTGGTCCCTAGTCATCACCTGGCAGCTGTTGGCCAGCATCACATTGTAAGTCATAATCGGTGCTCTAAGATTTTGTAATCGTAATCGATTTGCTGATGGCAGACTGGTACTGATGGAAAAAAATTCGCAAGGAGACAAGATACGATTGCACAGAATGTGACATAAAATATCACACTAGTTCAAATATTGACATATATAGACTATCATGACAAATCCATGTTGTCTATGATGCTGGCAAAATAGTTTATGTGTCGTGGCACAATCTGAACTGCTTCAATCTCAATCTAGGCTACTGCTAATAACATCACCTTAAATAGTTCTAAATGTAAAGAAATTAGAATTTTCTGTCCTCGACACCAATCATCCCCTCCCCTCAAATACCTGGTACAACCAGTGCATTTTTCAGCCGGAACGGTGTTTCGGTACCTTTTTTCGATATGTAAAAAATAAAAATGTTAGTGCAAAAACTCTGGAATTTGATGTAAAAACATAACATTTCAATTTGTTGCATTCTAAAATGTATAAGTAACATTATAGATTGGTCTGCAAAGCTCTGGTCAATGGTCCGCGAAAATGTCTGGTAAAACAAATTATTTTTAAACTTCATTAACACTAACTTAACATTAACTTAATTTTTTCATTAATTTAACAATCTAACATAATCTAAATTAAAAACTGAAACATGTAAGTACGACATAAACTCATAAAGGCATAATCATCATCTGGCACTGCGGCCACTGTGAACAGAAAAATATATTGGTAATGCTTCATCTTTGTTTAATGTTAACTCCAATAGTCTTTGGAAGATGAGGGATAAATCAAGTTAGTACATGACGAGTTGTAGCAGAAGATTCAATATTTTTAATTATTAACGCAAATTCTGTAGGACTACAAGATTATTGATTGCTGAATTTTTAAATTTTAATACAATAAATAAGAAATAACCATGAGTAAAAAGAAACAATTATTTTTGGACAGTTTTATGAACACAAATCAAAAATCTGTGGGAAAAAGCGAGACCGTTCAGACAGCGAAACCAAAGAAGAAACCAATAATAATGGCTAGGGCTGTAAATTTTTCGCTGTCATTGCAGGATTTGCGAAATTCAGGTTCTAACGCGAATTTCCTCGTTTTGCTGCGAATGCCGCAAATTTGACAGCTTTTTCATGCTGCTCGTGTTTTCTATGTGGTAAAGACAAAGGTTCTAAACATTAGTTGTCGACTTCGTGTGCGAAAACATTCCGTTGGTAGACGTTCGTGTCTTTCATCTGTCGATGAACTGAAGCCAACTGCTGAACTGCTCATCCTTTAAAATTCTGGTTTGCCACTATAGACCCCTATTCCAAACTATTTGAAATCGCTCTAATTGCCTTAGCGTCCATACCATCAGCGTTGCTGCTTAAATATCATATAGTCTGTATTCTGACGTCCTGCTAGACGATTGCCGTAGTATTAAATGTAAAAATTGACCACCTTCTAGGCCAGAAAGCCAGCAAACTGAAGCCCGTGACAGCTTTTACGTTGGATATGGATTATAATCATTATGACTGATTGGCAATTTGACTGATTGCTGTTTAGGTCTACTGGTAGTGAGTCTATAGTGACCGATTAAGTTAGTCAAGTACCAGTCTCATATTGGCATATGCCGCCCATTAGGCCTATTGATTACAGTGAGCTATTGATTAATTTGTTGTATTACAAATTTGACCGCAAATACACCGCGAATTCTGTGTTTTTGGTCACGATTAGGCCACGAATTTTTCAATTTTCGACCGCAAAAATTTACAGCCCCAATAATGGCCCTGCAAATAACTTTTTTTATTATACTTACATAATAACAACATCAAATGATATAACAATTTAGTCTTATTCAACAACAACAAAATTATGAATCAAACTAGGGAAGCCCACAACCCAGACTCCCTTATCGGGGTTTGATTCATGCCTTTGGCACTCGCTTGTCCACTTAGACTTCACTACATACACCAATGTGTTCTCACGTTTGGTGTTAGTGGTCCGCAACAGTTTTTAAGAAGTCATTGCTAGTCCCTGACATCAAAAAGTTTAAGAACCACTGACCTAGAACACACAACCATGTCCTCCCACCCAAAGACGACTCTCAATTTATCCCCAGATCATTACACAAAAACATTTACTAGTTTGTTATTAATTCTGCCTACTCTTATTGTTCACTGTCACTCATGAAAGCATTTCTGCATTATTGTCAGATTGTATTATTTCTAAATAAATGAATATCTCATCTCATCAGCTCTTCATCTTCTATTGTATGTCTAGAGAGATTGTGGAGAATTGCATGCCACCAATAACTGCAAACAGTTGGCAGTTCTTTTTTGCTCTAGCATTTTGTCTCAATGAGATTTCCATCGAACAAAATCAGCTTCGATACCTTTGATGTCAGAGTTTGAGCTGGAGTCAAGTAGTACTAATTAGAGCTGTACCGATACATTGACAGACCTCATAATCGGATCCAATTATAGAGATATCGGCGGTATCGGACATCGGTAAGATAATCGGCACCGATATTAAACAATTTTTTTTAAATTTTATGATATTACTTTCAGTCTTTAAGAGCAAATTGACAACAGCAACTTCATTGGGTCTGTGAAGGACAGCATTCCGTTCCGTTCCCATAGCATGGCTACTTCAGACCACCCAGTAGGCATTGTGCTAATGAGGGAAAGTGGCAACAGCTGTTGTGCAGAACTTAATTACCCTGGGCACAGTTGTCATCTCTGCTGGCCGGTATTTTAGACCAAAGTGGCAGGTGTAAAAGTGGCTTGTCTGGGGAGGGAATGGCATCATTGCGCATGCACATGAGGCGTGGAGACAGCACACACAAGAATATAGTTTGCGCACACAGATTTTTTGTCAAAAATAACGAGTAACAATCTTTTTTATGAAACTACGTAAATTGAGTCACCTATAGCTGACTGCGGCTCACCTCACTCCATAAAATTTGTGTTTTGGTTGATTGGCCTATGTCCCATTACTTATCCTTAGACAAGGGACTTTTCTTAGGTCATCGGAACTTATTACCATCGACCTTCAGATATGGTCTTAATTTTTAACTATCATCTCATTCCGCTCAGACCTGTGCACACAAGCGTGAGCCATTCATGAAATGTTACACACACAAAATTTCTTGCCCACACTGCCTCCAAAAAATTTGACGGAACACTGGCTGTAGGTCTTTTGGAACCGGACATTTTGAGAAATACAATGAAATAATCGGTGAAATAGTCGGCTATATAATCGGCATCGGTAAATGAAATAATCGACAATAATCGGTATCGGCATGATCGGTAAAAAGTGATATCGGTACAGCTCTATTACACATTTATACTGCATCATTGGCAGATACATAGTAACAGTTTCTGCAACACTTTTGAACTGGTTGTTGCATATAAATGCAGGAAGAAAACTCTGGAGTCGCATGACTGTATTTCGATGATAGACAAATTTTCATTAACTTGCAGTCTTGCATCATAATGGTTCCAAGAACAGAATACAATTCTTCTGCAGTTTTTAGATGACAACTCCTTGACACTGTCACAAATAAGCTTCTATTACAAATTTTGATTTCATCAGAAAGAGTACAATAATGTGACAGAGGGTGCATATTCAAATTATGCACCAAATTCAGATATATGGCTACCCACTAACCACTAGCTAATTCTATGAAATTGTGACAAACTTCAAAAAGTAAAAAAAAAGAAAATACTCAATTAATAGAGTTTTGAGAAAATTAATATCTTGATCATGTACATTCATGATACCCTGTTCGACCTAGAGCTGTACCAATTAATCGGCCGACCGATTAATCGGCCGATTAATCGGGTCTATTATAGAGTTATCGGCAAGATAATCGGCGCTGATATTAAAAATTATTTGTTTAATTATATAATATTATTTTCAGTCTACAAATTCAAAATTACGACAGCAACATCACTGGGTCTGTGAAGGATGGCATTTCGTTCTGTTCCCATATCCTGTCGTCGAGCCAATGGCTTCTTCAGACCAGTGATGAAACCACCCAGTGTGCTAGTATAGACCATGGAAACATGTCAACATATGTCTTGTGCAGAGCAATGTTCCCTCTAATTTTTTGGAGTCAGTGTGCACAAGAAATTTTGTGTGTGCAACATTTTATAGATGGTTCGCACTTTTGTGCACAAGTCAGAGTTGAATGTGATGTTAATTAAATCAAGAACATGATTTCTCTAAAAGTCAATGGATACGTTCTGATAAGAAAAGCCTTTGTTTACAATGTGTCTTAAAACAGATGATGCATACATTGTATTGTATGAAATTGTAATTAGCTATCAATATATGTGCAATTTTCTGTTCTGCTCAGCTAAATACTGGCTTACAATTCATCTCTATATTTTTTCAAGAACATTTTTGTGTGCACACAAAGTTCCTGTGTGCGCTGGCTCCACGAACAGTGTACGTGCGCACATGCGCACAGCTTAGAGGGAACACTGTTGCAGAGTGAGTCAGAGTGCCTGCTTAAAGGCCAAGGAATGGCTGGTCAATTCAACAGGGAACCAGATGAATATACATCGTGGAGGCATGCCTAATGAATACATGCCAGCAGTCAATCAGATCTCCCCGAAACATTTCAGTCACCTGAGACTAGATGGGTGGCTGTGAATTGACCAGCCGTTCCTTTGCCTTTAATTACCCTGCTTGTATCACAACAATAGGCAGTAGCAGTAGATCTATCTTTTGGAACCGGACATCTTGGGAAACACAATGAAATAATCGGCTAAATAATCAGGTATGGGCAAATGAATAATCGGCAATAATCGGCATAATCAGCAAAAAGTGATATCGGTACAGCTCTAGTTCAACCAATAAACAATGCTGGTATGCAACATTCAAACACTTACCTTGTCCTACAGTAGGGAATTTTTATTGCAGTGAAGCATTACATTTTCTCAAATATTCAGCACACCATTTAGTAGGCAACTTGTACTCATGGGCAACATCACACAGCAAATATCTTGACATCTTATGTCAGTTTAACTAGCAACATGAACAAATATACGATTCTCATACCTTTCAATAATTTATAGATTTAGTGCTGTATTCATTTGTAATCCAACTCTAGCTATGTCTTTGTTTATACTGCAGAAAAGTATAAAATTGTAATTTTCGTGACTTACTGTAAATATGCATTAGGTCCTGTTTCTTCAAACACCTGAAAAAATATATATTTAAAAACCAATTAACCAAGAGAATTTAAATGAGCAATACTATTGAAAGACCTTCATACACAGAGCCGTACACATTCATGTATGAATATGGGCATTTTCATAACAATTTTTACACAAACACACACTCCACAAAAAGTGCTTCATCTTTTTATCAGCAGACTTTGCTTAAAGAATCGCTAGAATGTCCTTAGTCTGTCATATATGTTATACATATCTTGGGACAGTTATGAACAACATTATATATTGCTGATATTGAAAGGAGCAGGTGGATACGTTTCAATACTTAGGATCATTGATAACAGAAGATGCAGAGTGTAGCAGAGAGATAAGAGGAAGGATGGCAAGAGGACAAAGTGTTCAGATAGGGATGAAGAAAGTATAAAGTAAATTAGTAAAGTGAGACTAATGAAAGCATTGGTATGGCCTGTGGTTACATATGGCTGTGAAAGTTGGACCATAAAGAAAAGAGATGAAGAAAGAGTTGAAGCTTTTGAGATGAAATGCATAAGACAGATTCCAAGGGTATCATGGACTCAAAAAAAAACCCAGTGGGTATTGGAGAAAGCAGACATGGAATGAGAGCTACTTAATCTGATAAAAAGGAGGAAATTAACATACTTTGGAAATGTGATGAGAATAGAGGGAAACCTAGAAAAAGAAATCATGCAAGGCACTACACCGGGAGCAAGAAAACGAGGAAGACCAAAGACACGATGGATAGACAATGTGGAAAAATGGACCGGTAGACCACTTGGCAACTTACTAAAGAAGACGAGAGACAGGAAGAGATGGAGTAGACTTGTCCATGAAGCGACCAACCCTCGGATCGAGGATGGTTAAGACAAGACAAGACAAGATATTGAAAGCTTGACTTAACTTTTTAAATATATGTGACGGCTCAGCACAAAATCAGTCACATATTTTAAAATTTGAAACACGGGTTTTTGATGTAACAGTATAGAGCTTCTTATTAGCTTCCCAGAACTGCTTCTGTTTCACTTATATCTTATTGCTGAGAAAAGTTAAGCAATTTAAAATCGTATTATGTTCGCAATCTCTTTTGAGAAAATCGCTTCCAAAGTTTGTGGGATTATTTGATCATTTTCCGTAGAATGGTACTTCTTTGCATATGAGATACACAAGACGGCTATAGGAGATGCTAAACTTGCAGGCGATACCATTATTGTAGGGTGCAAGCATGGGAAACTGACATAACAGACCTAGAAAATCATCATAAATTCCAAAAAATGCAGAACTTCTAATTTGAAAAAATTAGCGTGGATTCCAATAAATATTCATTAAAAATATTTAGTGTTATTTTATAGCAAAAGCAATTAACAATATATCTTTATTAATGATTTGTTTAATCATTAGTGCAAGAATGTCAAAAGTTATGAAAAATGGATTTTTCCACTAAAAGACCAAAATGAGGCATTTCATAAAATGTGACTTCCGACTGGTTTAGTGAAAAATGATCACATATATGTCACCTTTAATTAGTAAGCTCTATGAATTGTGCCCACTGATATAATCACAACTTTGTGTTTTCCAAGAAGACAACCAAATCTGAACTACATAATTATGCCATAGCATGGCCTTTCAACATCGCATGTTGCATGTCCAATGGACTGCAAATTAGCCATCACTCAATTCAGAATTGCATAAATTGACTATAATCAAAACAGTGAGAAAAAACCAAGTCACTTAAGCAGACCAAGTAAAGAAATGAATATAATTAAACAGGTAGTGGTGGATTTCCTATTTGCTCTTAATGATAACATCTTTACCCTGATTACCTTTGTAACTGGAAATTTGAAATTTATTAGATTTGTTCACTAACAAGAAATCACCTGAATAATTATAGATCTAGATCAATACACTGAATGTGTTGAACCCAATGGGCTAAAGTATGATGGGGGCTACTATTATAAGTGAATTATGAAAATGGAGTTAACAGACCTAACATGTCCTGCAACCTTTTCCACATTAAACAATACACCATCGTGTAGTCTTAGGAGCCATCCACATATTACACATGCAGCGAAGGATTTCGAATTTAGACAATTTTGCGTACGGGTCCATATGGCGGGAAGGGGTCCCAAAATATGTATGTACACAAATATAATTGTCTACTTATGACGTCCATAATACGAAATATTAATATCAGAACTGTAAACCCAATCACAGACTATACTCCTATTATTCAATTTATGTAGCAGTAAAACTTTTTTAAATGCAAGGGTTGTCAGTGTTTGATTTCTTTATATCAGTTAACAAATTTAAACTGTTAAATATGATGCTTAACAAAAATAAATAGCCTGTGATAAAATCAATGTCTTACAGATGTCTTTAGCTATTTAACCATTGCAATGGGAGGTAGAGCTCAGATGTACGTACGCATGAGGAAGGGGTACACGAAATGCACGCGGTGCAACAGGGGGTCCGAAAATCAGATTTTTGTGTATGTAAAAATAAGACTGAAATATGCAACAGGTGTGCAATAATGCACTGTCCTTTTTATGATGGACTCAGAGTTATTCAGTAACATGAATGCCGATGGAAGGAAGTACTTAGCCCCAATGAAGTATGAATGCTATTAATGGCAATAATCAGGTTTCATATATTTAATGAAGTACCGTATATACTCGCGAATAAGTCGCCGTCGCGTATATTTTGGGCTGGGAAAGTGAGAAATCGCATTGATCCGTATATAAGTCGTGGCATCATTTCAGCCTTCATCTGACATACGAAATGTGTTTGAATTTCGCACCAAAGCGTTTAGTTGTAACGTTTGAATAAATCTCTTGACACACCTAAAAAAGTCCTTTGAATTATTGTTTGATAAATAAAGTATTAATTTCTGTGTATTGTAATGATTAATTTTATGATGTGGACTTTGTACGCTTTGCAGTTCGTCAATAAATTGGAGATGAGATAAATATTATTGTAAATTAGAGGAAGACTGCTAAGAACTTAAATGCATAGTCTTCATTACTGTTTTATATAGCGCTATACTTGAAACATAATACCTGCAACATTATTCGTGAAATTCAACGCGGTCAGAGGAAATAACTGATTATGTATACTGTCCTTACAAATGTAACATCTTTCAGCTTGAAATTTACCTGTAGGAATTTCCGGCCTTTTAATGGGAGTGTTGTGCTAGAGTTGGTATTATGGCACTATAAAAGTTTTCCATAGCTTGCCTTATGTTTGGACAATGGGAGTAAAGAAGTAAGAACAAGGTTAGTTTCGCCAGTAAACAAAATGTCGTTTTTTTGCAAGAATTTTTGCATAAAATGTAGTTTCATCAAATAGTAATTTTAAATAAAACATAATACAAGAGTTATGATGGTACCTGAATCTTACAAATCATATATTTGCTAGCTGATAATCCGGGAAAATGTGAACGTTCGCTAGCGGATTCTGTTCTACTGCCAAGTGACATTGGACAAATGACATTTAAGTGTGGTCCAAGTATAAATGGTACCCCCAACTTCGCATTTTAAAAACTATCAAAAATTATGCGACTTATTCGCGAGTATATACGGTAGCAATCACAGGGAACGATGACCTTCACCCTGGCCTAAACCTGTGTAAGCCTCTAACCAGGTCTCACTTTCAAAATATGACTTTGAGCAGAGCAGTAATTTCCACGACAATATTCAAATTCTTCATCTTTGTAGCTATGATAGAAATCATAATAATATTAAAAATATAAAAAATACATTCCATATCATTGCTCTCACTGAAACTTGGTCTACATCTGACAATGAAGACCAAGTCACATATCCAGGTTACAAAACTTTGATAGATATCAAATTGCTGATAGAGGGGTGGGGTTTCACTCCTAGCTGATGATTGCCTTCAGCCTCAATCTATTAATATTAATAGCTTGCTTTGATGTGTGCTTGTTAGTATTTCCATAACTAATAATTTAAATACATGTACATTCATTGATTCACTCTACAGGCCCCCCTAATTTGAGACACTGCTAAACTCATTGGCCATCTTAAAGAAACCCTGCAATTAGTGTGGGGGATTTTATTCCTAATTAATCAACAATAATAATTACCTAAGTCACGTGTGCATGTCTGTCTGTCATAGAGTGAAGCTTCACTTATTTCCCGGATTCACCGGCTTTTGCCGAAACATTAATGCATCCAGTATTGTGTTGCGTGTCCTATGTAAATAAACTTAAAATGTCCGACCTGTGAGTTAAGAACTATATCGCAATGTAATTGGTTGTACATACAGCGAGTTTCCTAAGCGGCCATAGGCAAAAGTCACGCTTCAGTGTGTTGCGATTATGTTTAGGATTTCGTCCCGATTCGCTCAATATTTCACACAAAGTTGCTATTTGTGTCGTCATAAATATTGTTTTTATAATCCAAGTTGACTCACGGTTGTATGTGATCAAAAAAGTCTAAGTTTTAAACCTCTAGTCATGTAATATATACTAGATTCGATCAATGAAAAGTCTACCGGTAGTTCAGCAGTCTCGTTGGGCTCTCCTCTCCTTTATATACCTTTGTAATGGACTAGCTGGGGAAGCCGGCATTCCACGGGTTGAGACAGGTTTTTGGCCCTGGACAGCAGGAAGACGGCGGTTGCGTGGTTGACCAACCCCTCTACTGGGTGTCTCAGGTGTTCCCGAGCCAGCAGCGAAGGTTTCGATTCAACAGCTCTAAAACTGTGCAAATGCATACCCGGACAGAGAGACTACCTGCTACCTGTACGATATCTCCTGTCATTCATGACGGTGTAAAAAAAGAAGAGGTGTGGCAGACAGATATCACATGCAGCAGGTGTTTCGTCGACACTCCTGGCGACTGAGAAGGAAACTTTCCTTGTGGGGGTCCTGAGACAGGTTTGGCCCTGGAGACCAGAAAGAGGGCAGGCACGGTTTTCACCAACCCCTCAATTGGTGTCCCAGGGGGACGGACAAAAGCCCACCCTGGACATTTGCCCCCGAACAAAAGCCCCCCGATTTTGGGTAGGACATTTGCCCCCGGACAATTGCCCCCCCTAGTGTGAAGTATGAACGGATGATGACAAGTTATATATTTAACTGCCATTATGTAAAATATATGAAAACAGGCAACTACTTATCGTCTCGTATAGGAGACAAAGTGAGTCCAGTTCTGAATCTTTAATTATCTTGCTGGATGCACAAATATTTCAAACAGTCCGTGACACGCCTTAATAGGCGGTGAAGGTCATCAGCTAGTAAGCAGCTAGGGCTACAGTTGGTTAACAAACTGTCAGTGACATGTGATAATCATAATAATCTAAGAATATAAGCGGTGAAGGTCAGTCAGTAAGTATGCTTACAGTTGGTGACAGTCAGTCAGTGGCATGCAATAATCATCTCTCTGAGAGTGGGTGAAGACCCTTGTAGATGAAAATCTCAGAAATGTGTGTCGATAAATCGAAGACTTCTAACATGGACACCTCATATTACAAACCATTTCGTCTTCAAACTTTGCAGGTATTGGAACCAAAGCAATATGTCAACCCGCTAAAAATAGATATATAACAGGTTTAGTAACACTTATCCGACATGGACACATCCATGCACACGTACACACTGTGCATACAACCATGTATCACATGCACACACATACAAGCATGCATATATAATTTGGGCAAGCTTATTATGGTATACACTGGGGGGGGGGGCTTTTGTCCAAGATGGGAGGGGCTTTTGTCCAAGTTGGGAGGGGCTTTCGTCCGGGGGGGCTTTCGTCCGGGGGGGCTTTAGTCCTACACTCGTTCCAGGTGTTTCCCGAGCCAACGGGGCAATTAATTCTCCTCAGTTTACAAATGTCTCAAGCCACTTTCGATATGGCAATTAATGTTAGCCCATCTACTTAAAGCCAAAGTGCTTAGTGAGGCAGGAGCTAAGAAAGAAGACTTTAATTCTCTATTTTCAAGATATCAACATTTTTAAAATCCAAGCTAAAGGTCTTATTCAAACACGTAGCTTATGACGTCATTGGAGCCCTCTCTGAGATTGGTTACAAGTGAGGGAGGGAGTTGTAAGCACGTGGCATGCCACTGTTGACTGCCTTGACTTGTACAACAGGAGCGACACAATGACTGAAGAGATCATATAATACAACTATTCATAGGAAAACAACCCAACATAACAGAAACGGGAAAACAAGGAGGTGCTGCCAACATTGCAGAGGATTTCAATCAGCTACCATCATCCAAAATCTTTTAAATGTAGAATTCGTGGGTCCCATGTAGAGCTGTACCAATACATCGGCAGCAACCTAATATTATTTTTTAGTCTTTAGGGGGAAAATGACGACAGCAACACACAGAGACACCTCTAAATACCGACTAGCGCTAGTCCACCCAAAGCCATTATTTACATTTAATGTTATGCATCATAAAAGATTACTAAGCCAGATCCATCGTTGCCAGTTACTTTAAGCCCATATGCTGAAGCACTTGAATATTCATGATCATTTGCGACTGAAGCATATGAACATTAATGATATCCTTGTACAACAGTAGGAATTGTAAAGATGCCCTCAGAGAGGTTCAATACAGCGGCCATAATGGAAAAGGTGGACCAATCACAACATTAGAAACGCTTGTTTTGAGTATAACCGTTTGTGTACATCGCTTGCACACATGGTGCAAGAGTACAACCAGAGGTGTCTACACCATGTAAGCCTTGGAGCAAATGCTCCATCCCAGAAAAAGGAGGGGAAGCAAATTTGAGAACTTAGGAGAAGAAATTTTTTTTATTATATATAGGCCCTATTCAAAACAAATCTCACTGGAAATTTTCCCAACAATTTTCCCCCGTAATTTTAGAAATACAAAGCATCAGACATTTTGCGTAAGATGATAGAGACATCCGTGGATTTCAACTTCTCCAAACAGTTCTTTAATTGCATTCATAGCAGCTTTTTCAACATCTATGGTGACTGACGTTGGGTTTTGCTTGTAAAGTGAGTCTCTTTTTTTATATGAAATAATGGGGAGAAGTATATACAAACATGGAAAGATTGTTCCACAATTTTGGACATGAACAGTACAGTTGAAAAGAACAACTTTGAAAGTTCCATCTCAACCAATATTGAGAATATTGAGCATCTGCACTAATCTTTCGGTTCCAAAAAATTCGATTGAAGTCCGTGAAAGACTTGCATTGTGGGGGAAAATTTCCAGAGGGAGATTATGGGGAAATAAATTTTCTGGGGGAAATTACCATGGTGGGGGAGATTACCTGATACTTGGTTCATTCTACGATTCATCATAGAATAGGGCCTAATATTTGGTCCGTCTGTTCCTCAAAATTTTACGGCCTATTTACTTGAAGAGAAGCAACACAACAGTAGCCTACTGCCAAGTTATGCTGTCACCCATTTTGCCTAAGTTGCTGATGTTATATTCATGATGATGATATTCGTTTATTTAGAAAGAAAACAATCTGACAAACATACAGAAATGCAAACATGAGTGACAGCAGAGCAATAAAAGTAGCTAGAATTTATAACAATCCAGTAAAAATCATTATATAATGATCCGGGGATAGACTGAGAGTGGTCTCATGGTTGTGCTCTATGTCTTAATTAGTGAATGGAGGACAGAGAGTGGGAAGGATTTGGTGAAGAACATGTTTGGGGTTGCGTAAAATGAAGAAAAGGAATTTAGCATCTGCTATGCTGGCAAGTTTAGAAACTGTTAGGAAGAGAAAGTAGGAAATGGGTGCTGAGTTTTGTGACAGGATAAAACTCTTCTTCTCCATTTTACATAACCACAAGCTTGTTCTTCACCAACTACTACCTTCAATCTTAATTGGTAAATGGAATAGGGATGGAGTAGAGCACACAACCATGTTCTCCCACCCAAAGACAGCTCTCAACTTATCCCCAGATCATTATATAAAATATTTACTATAGTTTGATGTTAATTCTGAACTTTACTAATCACTCTCACTCATGTCAGCGTTTCTACGCTTTTGTCAGATTGTATTGAAGATCTCTAAATAGACGAATATTATATATATCTCTGCTAGATATGCTATTGCTTATCACGATATGTCGTTTGTGAGGGTTTAAGATTATTGCCGTCCAAAAGAAAGTGGAGAGACTAGACACGCATAAAAACAAACAAAAAATTGCAGGTAAGAAGTAAGGTTTGGTGTGAGTCAAAGCCGATTTTTTAGCCATAAGGTGCCAAAGCTCGCCTGCATGCATCTGTAATTCCAAAAGACTTTTATGGAGGTTATGTTCTTCGGTTCCATTAAAACTTAGGTCGGGAGTTGAGTGGAGGCGAATTTAGGAGGGGTAGTTGCTCCAATGACTTAGGGGGGATAGACGCCCCTCATTACGACCTCATGCGTTGGACTCTTGTTTTTTGCTCTTTCAAGTGGCTTCAACGTCACTGGGCAGCTTAACATAGGAAGCTCTGTCTAGGTTATATATATATATGATATCTTAGGTTTAACCGCGTCAATCAGAGTTTGACGCCGCCCACCATAGTCTTCAGACCAACTAGTCCAATATTCAAATTTGGTTCATGCACGCTATTTTCTGACTACCGCTGGTCTAGCCTACAAAGTCCGTCTTTAGGCGCAAGGCTAGACTAAAGTCACGACCGTAATTTTTAAAGCCTTCGTACACGCCGGTCCTACGAAGCAAGTGTTTTGCTTTTATCACAACAATAGGCAGTAGCTTTTGGAACTGGACATCTTGGGAAACACAACGAAATACTCGGCAAAATAATCGGTATCGGCAAATGAATAATTGGCAATAATCGCTATCGGCATAATCGGCAAAAAGTTACATCAGTACAGCTCTAGTCCCATGCACGTATTCACTATAGGAATAATAATAACCATCTGATATTTCCAACGTTATATTTATTATTTAATAACTTTATTTTTGAAAAAATGTAAAACTTTCCGGCAAACATTAGACAGCAAAGACGTCGTTGATAACTTCATATTTCAAATTTTATAACAAGGTATTACATTTTATCACAAATGAAGTTATTAAATAATAAATATATCGTTATAGCTTAGAGTGCGACGATACGCTATATGAAAGATAATGCTATTGACTCTGCATTGAATATAGATAGTTCTCCATAGCTGTGCACGTGGTCGGTTATCAACGCTCTGCCTACGGATGGTACTTGCTGAGTCGCTGGCCAAATTTGCCGCTACTATTCAGTTCGTACCCGGATCCGACAAATAGTTCATCCAAATATTCGGATTCAGTACTCAGTGGAAATTGTTTACTCGGTTATGCCCTAATTTTTTAACACCTATATAGCGAATGGATGAATCTTCTGCAGACAAAAGTTCGATCATAATACAAGTGAAAATTTTACTTCTATGGCAGAAAACACAGTAACTACAAAATTTTGCGGTTGAAGACCTTTTGTGTGCGTGCAACCTAAGGTGCATGTGCACAGTAAAAACAGCAACAATATTTAATATGCATCTTGAGGGTTAATTAGGGTCAGGCTAGACATTGTGAGGGCCAATAAGGGTCAGGTTAGACATCATGAGGGTAGATTAGAGTCAGTGCCCTTTTTATTTGACATGCAAAAAACCTTTGGCCTTAGAGGCAATCTTTCTGTGGGTTGTGAGGCCGAAGTTCGACTGCACAAGCACCACACATAACTAATACTCTATAATGCTCAAAGAAACTGCCACCAAGACATAGCGAGACAACATGCCACGTCATTTGAAACAAGTTCCTATATTGCATGTGTAGTCGGTGTGTATTGAATTATAGCAGCCGTCGTGCAGAATTTCCTCCAATAGAAAAACAATTGATTCTAGATGTTTGCCGAATATCCTTACTTACTTACCAAACTAAATATTGTTTTCCGTGTGCAAAATATCACTACCGTATATCCTCGAGTATATCCTTGAGTAGAAGTCGAGAAAATTTATTCCTATTACACGGCGACAAAAAGCACCTTCAACTTTTACGTGCGATATCAAGTAAATGGAGAATTTTCGGACCGAATATTCAACAACGAAAATGGAAGTATAAATTAAACCCTCTGTTTGTTTTAGTTGTCTTTGTTTCAACATCGTCCTACCAGAACAATTACATTTCAACAAATTACTGACTAAATATCGATTAAAATAAAATATACTTCTCTTAATACAATGTCATTATTCTCTTATTATAATGTTGTTATTAACTTCTACGCATTACTTCATGCATTGAACAAGAATCCTTTTATTATCATCTCTTACTATAACTTCTGTCAAAAGAAATCAAATATTGAGCCATGAGCATCGTGTCTGAAATGAAGTGTGCAGACGAAATACGTAAGGTAATCTGTGTTTGTTAATTCAGCATAACCATGGCTCATATATCATATTAGATATGACAACCGAACGTCTACAGAGCGCCGACACAACAGTACCAAGATTATTCTAAGGTAGATTAACTGCTAGCTTCTTTCAAGCGAAATTAATGACACTTCAATTAAAATTCTCAGTTTCTGAATTTAGTCACAAACAGGAAATAACACAAGCGGTTTTCTTGCTCATATTGTTAGATTCATGGTATGCAAAATATTTTCCGCAATGAATGCAATAAAAAACGTTATCAGCATTTTCGATGTTTCCGGTAGCCAATTATCTAAATCCAAAATATTCATGCAATTGGCTTGATATATGTTTATATTTGATAGCTCGATTACTATCTGCTGCCGTATCGCAATGTTTACATGCTTTTATTGTTGCTTCCAGACTTCCAGTGCATGTAAATGATGGGTAGAAAAATCGAAAAGATTACTCATTAAACAAAAATTTAATTGTTAAAATAAATTAATGATTAATTGATTAATTAATCGTTAATTTCCGCAGCCCTACATTTAAGCATATTTTTCTCATCAATATAGCTCCTATTTAAGTATGATCTTTGTCATCAATCCAGCTTCTATTTAAATATAGGCAAATTGTTGTCATCGATCCTGCTTATACTTTTATAAACCTTTTAGTCCTTTAAACATTTCTCATGACAGTTAACAGTAGGTCTAATCAAAATTCAGTTGAACAATACAAAATAATTTGAGCACCTAAAATGCAGGATTGCCCAGATTGAGAATGGGTCTCAAATTTTGGCTATGAATTGTGGTTAGTCAGTATGCTCTCTGTACTACACCAAAGCAAAGCAACCTGAGCGCTATTAATTAACCAGGCAGATGGAAATTTTTCTGAGCTTGGGTACTAAAGTCACTGCTGCAATCAGAAAACGGATATGCTCTGGTGGCTGAATGTAAGTTGCTCAACTTTCGGAAACGTTTTTCTGCATTGCTTGCCATCAGTTAACCAATTTTTGATAAATGTATGAGTATGAAAGTTTCGACCTTCCCGAAACAGCGAAACTACAGGCTGGCAATGAAACGGGGATTAACTTCTTCATACTTGAACTCTGTCTTCACGAATTTCAATCGGATCTTCGTCTGAATAGTCCGATTCATTTGCAATAGGTTCGATCTCGATGTCGAAAACTCCGGCGTTCGCCATCGCAAATAACTTCAAATTATAGTTGACAACACAGTTGGTTGTTACTGCGCTTGGGTTACACATTCGCCGGTAGATCATCAGATGATTATGCAGCTTCCGGTCGTGAGAGCTCCGGTGTCTCAAAAACATAATTCTCTTTTAACCATTGAACTGAATTACTATCTTTGCTTTGACACGCCATAGATCTAAGAATAGGTAGGCGGCACCGTAAGCCCTTTGCGTAGGCCTATGCTATAGATAGTGCTATAGATAGTTGCGACTTCAATGTAAAGAGCAACATATGTAGGCCTACTCGTTTCTCTGAAATTAGCGTATGAACAGACTCGACCCTGTTCATCTATCAACGTATCGGGTGATATCCTTTATATTACCACCAGTGTCCGTTTAAATAATGCGCTTAATTAGATCATTATGGGCGTCCATTGGACGTATACCCTACATTTTCCCGAGATGGGAAAATAAATAGTGATGGGCACTTTTAACTACCGTAGTTATTAGCTAGTAGTTATAACTACTAAAGAAGTAGTTGCCTAGTAGTTATAACTAGTTTTTAAGAAGTAGTTAAAAAAAGTTATTACAAATTTTAACATGTAGTTTTAAGTTAACTACTATATATTACATTAATTACATTTTTTCCTATTTACTAGTTCCGTCTGACAGGAATTTCTGTTATTTCGCAACAAACATGGACGTTGTACAAAATGCTCATGAGTAAATTCGCTATGTAATTGTTTCATTCAAATTTGCGCATACTATTGTGAGGAAGTGGGTTCCTCACAGAACTATAGAGAAAGCCTAAGGCATTATGCCTGTTTAATGGATTGTTGCCCAATAAGAACTAGAGTAAAGCGGTCACAGAGGGGTTGGGGGTTATGATCCAGGGTTAAAGGACAAGTTTTGTTGGCGGTCAGTTTCTCGAGAAACTGAATGACGAGTCTTATCAATCAAACCTAAACTCATTGAGTGGGGCTACAGTCAAGAAGTTCCATATTCAAGTCCACCGCTGGTCAATCGAACTTCAATTGAAATGCCTGTACGCCTCAGAATGGGGTTGGCATTGTCTGTCTGTCTGTCTGTCTGTCTGTCTGTCTGTCTGTCTGTCTGTCTCTCTCTGTCTCTCTGTCAATCTCTACAATTACCTATCCTATAGGCCTAAACACGCGCGCACAGGCGGCACAGCGGCACACAGGTGTCGTGGGATGAAGCCCAAACGCGGGCTTGGTCAGAGGCGAATGAGGAGGTGCGCTGAACGATGTGTAGACCTGCACAGGAAGGACTAAGTACTTCCTAACCTAAATAGACCTTAGTCTATAGCTGTTGCCTGTATGTGAACAACTCATGAGAAGTCTACATCCCTCGTTTTACCTCAACCTTGATTCTTCATTTCACCGATACCCGAACTGCTAATTCTCCTGTCCTCGACCTAGACATGACCTTTTAGGCCTACCAAAACCTTAGCTTCTCCGTATGTTTTATACGATTCGTTCAGTATTCTTTTCATCGGCACATAGGATTCAAAGGGTTTGACTTTATGCTGATTTTAAAGTTACATAATAACGATACGTGTGTAAGTCAGAAATAGACAGAAAAAAATACTTGGTGAATTCTATCAATCACCGCATATATATACACAAACATATATAGAATATATGTATGTATATATATACACACATATGTGCAGAGAGAGATCGAGACCTGGTTAGTGTAGTCGGTGTGACCCAAGGTACTATAATAAATGATCAGTTCGAGCATACAGGGAACCTCATCTATGCAGCCCTGTTCACAGAGCGCGCCTTTGAATAGCCCATCAGCCAATTTTTAATTTTATTTTTACTCATTTATTACCGAAATTTGATACCGCCCTTCTTCCAACATTTTGTAGCGAACCCCGGTTGGGGCCGGCACCGGGCGTTCGCGTGTCAGCAGCAGTAGGGGCGAACCACCTGGGGAAAACCTTGAATTTCTTCCCGTCTTCTCCTGGTACCCCGGATGGCCGAGCTCCGAGGTTTTCCCCGTCTTCTTAATTGTCCGCGGAGTAGGATCTGCCCGGTCTGGCGCAGGCTTTTGAGACTGCCACGAATTCGAAAGTCACTAGGCTAGAGACGAAGGCAATCGTTGTTCTACCAATATATTTTATCAATAACTAGATCAGCATCAAACAGTCAACACAACGAATCAGCCTCTTGTTCAGTTCCGACCTTCTGCGTGCTCTAGCTCTGTCCGCTTATATAGCCTCAGAGGGAGCGAAAATTCTCCCATAGGGAGCGAAATTGCTCCCACAGAGGGAGCGAAAATGCTCCCATAGGGAGCAAAATTGCTCCTACAGGAAGCGAAATTGCTCCCATAGGGAGCGAAAATGTTCCCACGGCAGAAAGGGGGGGAGCCCAAACGCTAACTCTAGGCAGTCCCGGCGCAAAAACGCCATTATGCTCCCCCAGTAGCAAGTGGGATGCCCCCATCCCAGCCACCAGATATCAAATCAAAAGAATACTCGCTAAGTCCTTCGTGCAGCATATCAATTAATGCTCACAACCTTAAGAGGCAGCCGCAAACAACATCTAGAATCCTTCAGATAATTCAGCGACACAAATTGGCCAAAAATCCTCTCGTAAGTTCCGAGCACCTCGCTTATAGCTGAAAAAATTAATTCTCGGAGCACTTCCCCATCAAATTAACATCGGGAAAATATTCAATAGTTTCAACTAAATCCTTTCACAATTCCACGTGTACAATTGCGCTGAAAGAATTAAATGATACAATGCTAGACAATATTGCAGCACACTAACGGCAGCGACGTCCACAGCCGTGCCTATTGGAAGCGGGCAGGACGGCGCCTCACGCGCTGAGGACGCCGGTTCGTCGTCTCGGCCACGACGGGAAGAGCGATCATAGCCATGCCTCCTTCAGTCGCCCCATCATTCGCGCACAGGCGTAATTTGTCTACGTGTACGATGAATGGGCGTGAGTTCGTCGACTTCCGAATGCTGTAGTTGACTGGCCCGCACCGTTGCTCTACGAAATAGGGGCCAGTATACAGGGATTGCCATTTAGGACTACGACCCTGGTAGCGACACGGAGTGAAATACCAAACGCGGTCTCAAGGAGCGAAGTCCGCTGAACAGACGCGTAGATCGTACGCCCGTTTCTGGCGCTAGGCGGCGACCTTAAGCTGCTCCCGCACAAAACGGTAAGCAGCCTCCATCCGATCCGCGAAGTCTCGGACATAGCTCGGGTAAGTAGAGTCTGTGAGCTCCACATCCAGCGGCCTCCCGTAGACCAGGTCTATCGGTGTCCTGACTACCCGACCGAACATGAGAAAGTTCGGGGTAAAGCCAGTCACTTCGTGCGGCGACGTCCTATCGGCGGCCAGGACATGGGGCAAAAAATCATCCCAGTCCCTTTGATGGCTGCTCAGGACTTTACCCAGCATGGCATTGAGGGTCCTGTGAAACCACTCGACTAAACCATTTCCGCTAGGGTGATAGCTAGAGGTCCGGACCTTATCTATTCCCAAAAGCCTGCACAATTCCCGGAATAAATTCCCTTCGAAATTCGTCCCTTGGTCAGAAAGTATCTGAGCGGGACCCCGTACCGGACAATTACGTTATCGACTAAAGCTCTGGCGTCCTCCTGGTTGGTCATAGCTATAGCCTCAACAAACTTAGTGAAATTGTCCATTACTGTCAGTATGTAGGTGTGCCCCCTTCTACTTCGATGATGAGGACCAGTAATATCGATGTTCAACCTCTCCCAGGGTACCCCGCACTGCATGGGCTGCAGTACTCCCTGTCGGGGCGGACGCACACGGTGGTACCTATTGCAAGGCGCACATTGTCGGCAGAAACGTCTTACATTCCGGGACCACCCAACCCAGTAACCTCGGCGTTTTACTTGCCAGCGGGTCCGGCGCATACCAAGATGGCCCCCGGTCAAGGCGGTATGTGCGAGCACCATACTCTTACCTCAGCTTCTTGGGAACCAGGGCTTCTTCCACACCGTCCACGTCTTCCGATAGAGTATCCCGTCCCGTAAATAAAGGCCGTCCTTCTGATGCCAAAGCACCTTCACGGCCTCGCTCTCACGCAGAAGGGCCAATAAATCCGTAGGCTGGGCCCCGTCTTCTTTCCAAGACCTCACAATACCGAGGTCGGGATCCTCTCACTGTGCCTCAGCTATGCGGTCTATAGCACCGGCTTCCGAGCCCGGTTGGGCCCCGTCAGACGCTTCGACGACTGCTGCCGTCATATTTCACTCCTCAGACCAGCATTGTCGGCAAGGCCGGCGCGACATCGAATCAGCATTCCCGTGCTTCTTCCCGGGCCGATGAATCACTTGGAATTCATATTCCACAAGTCGTTTCAACCATCGGCCATGCTGGCCAATCGGCTCCGGTGTGCGTTGCAGCCACTGCAGGGCGGCGTGGTCGCCCTAACAGATACTTCCTGAAGAGTTTCCGGGTCACGCAATAGTTTCTCTCGACCGAGGATAGCAACCTACTCACGTAGACAATCACTCTTTCCTCCCCGTCTATCCGCTGGGACAACACTGCTCCGATGCCGACATCACATGCATCGCAGTCCAATACAGAAGTCCCGTCATCCTCAGGCAAAGCCAGGACCGGGTAGTCGTCAAGGCTCGTTTCATATGGTCGAAGGCCCTCTGGCAAGCGTCGTCCCAAACAAAAGCTGGACCCTTCTTGGTAAACTCGAACAGGGGAGAAGCTAGCACTGAAAAGTATCGAATAAACCTGCGATAATATGAGCATAGCCCAAGAAACGACCGCACATCGTTTAATCGCTGCGGGACCGCCCACTCGACCACATCGCGAATCTTCGCATTATCTACGGCCACTCCCTCCGGGGTTACCACATGACCAAGGAAATTGACGGTCCTACGCAGCAGATGGCACTTGCTCGGCCTTAACTTAAGGTTAGCTCCCCGCAGACGCTCTAACACCAATCGTAATCGCTCCAGATGTTGCTCGGGGTCCTCCCAAAAATAATTACGTCGGCCAGATATATTAGACATGCCTCGAAATTAAGTCCGGACAGGACGATGTTCATAAGCCTCTGAAATGTGGGAGGCGCGTTACAGAGCCCAAAGGGCATAACCTTCCAATGGAATGTACCCCTACGAGTTACGAACGCCGTTTTATCGGCGTCCTCCGGGTCCAAAGCCACTTGGCGGTAACCGTTACGAAGATCCAGTGTGCTGGACCACCCACCGTCAGCTAAGGCATCCAGGCACTCATCTATCTAGTCATGTTTTCCAGTTTTCAGTGGATTCATGCCAGTCATACATGCAAGAGCAAGAGTAAACATAATTACAGGTTTACACATAATACGTCTAATGTCTGTTGCAAGTTTTGTTTATTGACACTTATTAAAGCATAACGTATATTATACTTAGTGCTTTAATAATGTTCAGTAAACAAAATTTGCAACAGACATGCATAGTAGTGGAATCAGTCTGCTAATCTTGCAGATATCAGTACTCTTTGTTGTGTATAGTGTATACTGATTGTCAGTCACTGCCTGTTGTTGCCATGAATTTGTTTTGGCATAGTGCCAATAATTAGCACTCTTTCACTGTTCTTCAGGTAGCTGTGATCCATTTGCATCCAAATCAGATACCTGTTGCTACTTTCCTCCACCAATGTATGCTTTAGCAAAGCAGACTTAGTGGCAATGGCCTGGGAAATTTGGAGAAGATAAATTTGTTAACAATGATAATAAAAAGTTTCAAAACAGTTCTAAAGACACGCAATCCATTGTGTGGGTCATTGTCTAGAGAAGTAAGTTACAATTCAAGATCAAGGTGAAAAGGATGGGCAATGGTGGTGGTTGGGTTCCACTGTGGATGAATATTTCAGTGATATCTAAGATCTGCATTGAGTCGCAGTGCATGCAATTTATGGTTATGGTTAAGGATTGCCTTGGAAGATGCAAATGTGTTACTTAGGCTAATCTTGTATTGGGCACGAGACCAAAAACTCAAGACAGAGGTTCAAGACCGAGACCGGGTGGTCCGGGACCAAGACCGAGACCAATGGTCTAAGACCAAGACCGAGACTCTTTTTTATGAGCAATTCAGATTATTAAGATGCTAAAACCGAATAACATGCTTAAAACATTAATTTTATTGCTGAAAAATACTAATCTTAATAATGGTCCAGAAAACAGTTTTACCGGCCATAACAATCGGGTAGGACCTAAACATATGGTGTCTCTAATAATCATAAATAACCAACACACATCGAAAAAATTGCTCTGATACGGCAAATGACCAAGAACGCTGATTTATGACAAAGACCAATTCCAAGACTGTTCTTTTAAGACCAAGACCGACGCATTAGAGACCGAGATCAAGACCAAGACCTATGCGTTCAAGACTAACACCGAAGTTTTCTGGTCTCGAGACCAAGACTGCGGTCTCGAGACCACATCCCTGGTATGCACGGCTCTCTAATCAAAGACTTTGGAATGGCTGGTCTCTTTGCAGTTTCTTTCCTTTGTGGAGCAGTTAGGTCTTCTTCTATGTAGGCAATCCGGTTCTAGAGCTCATCATTCTACTGTAACTGCTCTCCTATTTCTTCTGTCAGATGGTTACTCAGCCACGGATAAGTTCCATATTACACCATTAGATCTCTTTATGCTTCTTCAGCATTTGATTTGGTTGATAATGACATTCTCTTATCTCCTTTGTCTTAGTGTTCCTTAGTGTTCCTCATCTTCACTGTTTTCGATCATATCCCATATATCGCTCAAAATGGTCATTCTAGGTCAGTGTTTCTCAAACTATGGGTTGCGACCCAAAACGGGTTGACTTGCTTCACGGCTGTTTCATCATGTTTCCATTAACTTCAAAGAAGCCAAATGTAACTGCTCTTTTCACCTTCTACTTACTACAGTATACTATTCTCCTGAGTACAGTAAGCCTTAAGTCTACTCTTTTTAAAGGTTTATGAAAATATATAAGCATTAGCGGCGAACATAAAAAACGGCACACACGCCTGTATTTTTACAAACCACACAGAACACCTGGCAAGAGAAGTCATACGTTCATCAGATCACTGACTGACCAATGAAGCTGATATCCCAGTGCACTTACCTGAGCGACCACAAGGAGCAACAAGTAATAATAGATGTGTGGTCTGCTTGGATAATTACAAGCAAGCAAAAAGAGTAAATCCTAACGCCTAGGACAAAGACTTGCCGAAGCGAAAAAACTGTTTACTGGTCAAAAACATGCGAAGTGTTTCTTTGCATCGGGTGCGGCCGTGATAACTGTTTCGAAAATTATCACACAAAAGTGAACTTCTGGCATTGAACTAATATGATTAGGTATTAATAACAGTCAAAAAATTATTAATTGTAATTTTTTTTCTTTTATAGCATTCCAAGACAATGTGTGTTTCTTACATATACGTTATTATGTTCGTATAAATGTCAATTTCATTGACATTTTACAAACATTTAAAAAAATCTCAGTTGTGGTTTTGTAATGAGCCAGAATACCAAATTTGGAATGAATATCTCAATTGATCCAAAAGTTACAGGCTTTTGAAGACATCCAAGATGGCGGCCATTCGCCATCTAGAATTCGACAAAAAATTGAATTTTTTTTCAAACTCTGGATTTGTACTGAGTTTGGATAACAAATTTGGAATGAATATCCCAAACGGTTCAAAAGTTACAGGTAAAGTCGGAAGCAGATCCGTTAAAGTTTTTCTTGGCCAGGGGAGCCTCGGATATAGGAGCAATTAGGCCCGGGAGGCCCGGGTTCAAAGGGTTAAATGCATGCTTAGTAGATTTACATTGAAATGCCACTTATATTGTTACTCTATATTGTTCGCCTTCTTGAGGTAATTCCAAGATTTTCTAAAGTTGGTTCCAAAAGTCTGGAAAACACAGTTCTAGGTGACACCCGCAAACCATGGGTACATGTTAGGTGTGGGGTTCCTCGAGGATTCATACTGGATCCGCTTCTCTATATCATATTCACTGCTAACATCCTCTTTTTTGCTAAACATTCTGCAGTGGGACACCTGTATGCTGATGATGTTAAGGCCTTCGTCAGTGGACCGCCTGCAGATCAACTTGCCCTTTCTCAATCTATTGAGTGTTTTCTTCAAAACTTCATTGATGGATATCCTCGAATCGCCTCTTTGTCAATTCGACAAAAACTCAGTAACCCTTAAACTCGACTTTGATCTATTTCTGAACGATTTCCATTGTTCACTTTCTCTACTTGGGTGTCACCATTGACAGTAAGTACTATCTTTGTGACCTTATCGTTTCGGCTGCCTCTCGTCGTCCTCTTTGTCCTTTAGACCGGCATGACCACTTGATATCTCTGACAGCTTCTCCCAAAATACCTCGTCTGTTGGCCCTTTGCTTTGGAGTGATACCCCTCTCCGACTTGCTCTTTGATTTTTACTGGCTGCCATGCAATATCTACAAATTCAGAGATAAAAGAACCATATGTTATATCACATAGATTCTTACATATTGTGGCAGAGCACAACCAGTGGCAGCTCTCAACAGGGGGGGGACATACAGAGGCTGGGGAAGCTGACAGAGCGGCCATCTGGATGTCTGGTTTCGTCAAAACTGAAAGTGGACTCAGATTTGGAGGGGCCGCCACTGGGAGTCACAAATTCAGTTGGTGAGGCAATGGTGCATCCTGGCCTCTCTGTAGAGTCGCCACTGACCACATCATTTGATTAGAGTTCAACTCTTAGGTATATGGAAGTCAAAGCTTGGAAGATCATGTCCTTTTTAACGATTCAATTTTTTTATTAATATAAAAAATTGATATCTCATTCAAATTTTGAAATATTCTGCTATATTGACACTGTCATTTTTGCTTTTGCATGTAGTTAATGTACAAACAACCTAAATAAAATCTAAAGTGGTGTAGGCCTACACCACTGGATGATTTGACGTACTAGGGCCTATGACCCACCAGGCAATGCTAGCGATTGAACGTCAAGCTGCAATACATGGGAATTGTCACCAAAATCCTCCGAAAACTACTGTAAATGGAAGAGTTAATTCTACCTAGGACAAACTGACTCCTGGGGAGCTAATTCCTCCTAGGAAAAATAGACTCCCATACGGAATGCAATAGGGGAATTAGTTCTACCTAGGACAAACTGACTCCCAAGAGTTAATTCTTCCTAGGATAGATTGACTCCCATACCTAATGCTTTCTTCCTTGGACAAATCGACAGCAGCAAAAACAATAACAATAATGATAACAATGACAACAATAATAATAACAATAAGAGCAATAAATATAACAAACAATAATAACAATAACAACAACAAAACCAACAACAATAATCAATAGCAATAACAACACATATAATAATAATAACATTAACAATAAAACTAACAAGAACCAAGGAAATAACAATAGCAACAATAGCAATAATAACAATAACAGTAACGATAAAGATAACATCGGTAGCAATAACAACAGCAGTAATAGCGATAGAAACATCAACAACAATGACAATAACAATACCGACAATAACATAAATAACAATAACATAAATAACAACATTACCAACAATAGCACTAACAATCACGATAACGATAACAGCTACAGCAATAACAACGACTACACTAATAACAATGATCATAACAGTAACAATACCGATAATAACAAAAACAATAGTGAACAACAATCGCAACAACAATAGCAACAACATTGTTATTGTTATTGATAATTGCTATTGTTGTTATTGTCACTGTTATTGATGCGATAGCTATTGCTATTGTTATTATTGCTATTGCTAGTGTTGTTATTGTTATTGCTCATTGTTCTTGTTATTTTTGTTGTTATTATTATTATTATGATTGTTGTTATTTTTTTGTTATTGTTTGTGTTGTTATTGTTATTGGTATTGTTGTTATTGTTGCTGTTGTCAAAGTTTATTGTTGTTATTGTCGTTGTTATTGTTGATGTTGTTGCTTTTGTTGTTGTTGTTAAAAATTAACTCCCTGGCAGTCGGTTTGTCCTAGATAGAACTAACTCCCCTATTGCATTCGGTGTGGGAGTCAATTTTTCCTAAGACGAATTAACTCCCCGAGACTCAGTTTGTCCTAGGTAGAATTAACTCCCCTATTGCATTCGGTATGGGAGTCAATTTATCCAAGGAAGAATTAACTCCCCGGGAGTCAGTTTCTCCGAGGTAGAATTAACTCCCCAGGAGTCAGTTTGTACTAGGTAGAACTAACTCTCCTATTGCATTCGGTATGGGAGTCAACTTATCCTAGGAAAAGTTAACTCCCCAGGAGTCAGTTTGTTCTAAGTGGAATTAACTCTCTTATTGCATTCGGTATGGGAGCCAACTTATACTAGGAAGAATTAACTCCCCGGGCGTCGGTTTGTCCTAATTAGAATTAACTCCTATTGCATTCGGTATGGGAGTCAATTTATCCTAGGAAGAATTAACTCCCCGGGAGTCAGTTTGTCCTATGCAGAATCAACTGCTCTATTGCATTCGGTATGGAAGTAAATTTTTCATAGGATGAATTCAATCCCGAGAGTCAGTTTCTCCGAGCTAGAATTAATTCCCTTATTGCATTCGGTGTGGGAGTCAATGTTTCCTAGGATGAATTAACTCCCCGAGAGTAAGTTTGTCCTAGGTAGAATTAACTCCCCTATTGCATTAGATATGGGAGTCAATTTATCCTATGAAGAATTAACTCCCCTGGAGTAAATTTATCCTAGGTAGAATTAACTCCACGTGAGTGTCTATTCACCAGCGGTAGTGTCCTAGGTAGAATCAACTCCCCTACTGCATTCGGTATGGGAGTCAACAGATCCTACGAAGAATTAACTCCCCGGGAGTCAGTTTGTCCTAGGTAGAATTAACTTCCCTATTGCATTCGGTATGGGAGTCAATTTATCCTTGGAAAAATTAGCTCACCTGTATTAAGTTTATCCTAGGAAGAATTAACTCCACGGAAGTGTCTATTCACCAGCGGGAGTGTGTATGTCCTAGGTACAATGCACTCCGCTACTCAATTGTTCCTAGGAAGAATTAACTCCCGGGTCAATTTGTCCTAGGATAAATTGACCCGGGAGTGTTTAAAAGAGGAGTGTTTTTGGCCTAGGCCCATCCATGTGTTACGTATGGAAAAAAATCGAATTTTCGGACCCATGCCTCTGTTGCACCGCGTACATTTCGTGGACCCTCCCCCATGCGTACGTACATTTGAGCTTTACCTCCACCCATTTGCAAAGGTTGAATAGCTAAAAACATCTATAAGACATTTTATTTTATCACATGCTATTTATCTTTGTTAATCATCATATTTAACAGCTTAAATTTGTTAACAGTTATGAAGAATTAAAATACTAACAACACTAAGTTTTGCTTTTGAAACCGTTTTAATGCTACATAAACTTCATTAAGCAGGAACATAATCTGTGACTAATCACAATTTACAGTTCTGATTTTCATATTCTGTAACGTGGACGTTATACTTAGACAATTATATTTGCGTACGTACATATATTTTCGTGACCCTCTCCACTATACGCATCCGTACGCAAAATGGCCGAAATTTGAAACCCCTCCCCCTCGCTGCGTTCGTAATAATTATATGGACGGCTCCCTACTACACTGGCGTCTCAGGAATCAGGATGTGTTTTCAATTACGATTGTTGGCCTGGATGTTAATTGATCATGGTTTGAAACCCCTCCCCCTCGCTGCCTACGTAGTAATTATATGGACGGCTCCGGATGTGTTTTCAATTACGATTGTTGGCCTGGATGTTAATTGATCATGGTTTGTGATCTAGTGCATGACTGCAGTACGTGTGATTGTGAACTAAGTTCGATACGCGTGTTAAATGCGACTTCTTAGTTTGTTTGGCAGTTGCAACCAAGTTCAATATACCTAACAGTTTTTTGTGCAATTTTATCCAAGTTCTATTGCAGTATAGGTCAACAAATTTTATCTCAAATTAGACGGTAGGCATATCATTTTTACCCTCTTTTATTTAACTTGACTTGCGTAATTTTTGTCACGAACATAATCATCTATCAACTCTCTTTCAGGTATGTTCCCGTCGATCGACCTACAGAGCTGGGATTGTGCACCCATTTCAGGCTTGCATGACAATGCAATGTACCAAATTTTTATGAACATAACTCAAAAATTTAGAAAAAATGCAAAAAATGAAACTACCACTGAAACTATTCGACCTCGACCAGCTTCTCCGTCAAATTTACATCATCAATTATATGTAACAAAAAATATCTTAACGAAATGAAACTGGGTCCCGGAAATCCAATATTTATTACTTTAACTTGTTTCAAGTTAAGTTAACTTGTTTCAAGTTAAGTTCGATTGGGCCACATGTGTTAAATGAGACTGCTTCGTTTTCTATGCAATTTAGTGTTAGATTAGTGATAAATAGTTTCGTTTAGCTAACTACGTTTATGTTATCAAACATTGTTAGTTTTATGAGCAACTAAAAGCTGCAAATATTAATGCTCACAAGGGGATAGGAGAAGACGCCGCGAAAATGTTTGCCAGGGAGGCCGTGAAAAACTTGACGCCTGGTGGGGTAGGATAAGCGCCCGCCCTACAGTTTCACCACCTCTACAATTACAAATTGACAACTGGCTTTGCGGATAATAAGACGAAGATTTATCTTTTAAATAAAGGCCTAGTTCCTTTTCATATAACAAGAATTGCACTCTTCTTGGTTTTAGCCCGAAGCATTCAATCACAGCTAGCTAGGGTCGATGAACTTACGTTTGCTAATTCTTTGTAGGCTACAGTGAATGGTAGGCCTAATTATGTGCGGTGGGCCTGCAGGCCTACCATTGGGATGAGGCGGCAGATGTGGTAGACATTAATAAATGTTCATCGCCGTTTTAATTCTCCTAGAGGAACTGAAAGTCCTTTTGATTGTGCAGGTTGTTACACCTAGGAGGAGCTCTGCCATATGAGATGGATAGAAGTAGTTAACTATTAAGCATCGGGCGTTGACCATAACATTGGTTAATTCACCCACCTAGTAGGTTACTACAACGTATTATTAACCTATAACTAGGTTAAAAATAACCAATTCATGCACAACCTAAGGTCCAGGTCAAACATCAACCAATAGGCCAAAAACGACGGGAAATTTACAACAGTTTCGATGATGAGCACAAACCTAAGTTCCTGGTCAAAACATCCACCAATAGGTCAAAAGTCACAAGAATTTCCAATAGTTTCGATGATGAGTGAGTCATTGTTCAACAAAACAAAAAAATTTACATATATAAAATGAATGGCACTACAAATAGTTTCCCAGTTCTACTTAAAGGAATATCATCCCAATATAAAATGGAATACTCGAAGCAGACTGTTATTGAACTAAGAAAAATTGCGAAACAGAAAGGTATGGTTGGTTATACTAGACTGCGTAAAGAAGATTTGATTTTTGAAATTGAAGCTCATGGGGCTCAAACACTCCCCTCACATTTTGATCCAATCTCATCCAAGGCTAGTCTGCTGGACGCACCCGTTCCCGACATTGGAATCCCAACACTCGCTCCCGTACCAGTCTCAGCGGTACGAAAAGTCCTTGATGAGAAAAAATCCGGGATTAATACATTCGCAAAGTGGATTGAAGGGTATATACCTGAGAAAGGTGAACGAGAAGATACAAGCACTGAAAGCCAAAGTGAATTCTAGATTCTTATAAAAACACGTGAAATAAAAGAGACGGCTGCAGCTATCAAGGGCTTCACGAAACAATACACGATCGACGGAGCAAACGGAATTGACGCCACGTCTTTTCTCACAGCAGCTCAACCACAACTGGAAGACCTTTCGTCTAGGAATCGACAGACAAAGGTCAATTTTGTCCTCACCTGTACAATGGCGTCGGCCCTTTATTATTTACAGTCGTTACTTCCTCAATCAGTCACGTAGCTAAACACTTTGGAATTTAATTACAACATTATGAACATGATACTCAGCTCCATATTGCTCTGTCACACACTGATCAGTCTGGTAAACTAAAACTGGAAGAATGCCTCTCATCTATATATGCATGGTTCTGTTTCAATGGTTTGGCCATAAACCCAGACAAGTCTGAAGCAATTGTATTTGACTCATGTCAACGCCTGCGTTCTTTCCCTATGGTCTCTAGCATTGAACTGGCTGGCACTGCTGTGCCGCATTCAGACTGTGTCAAAACACTTGGGGTTACCCTCGACAGCAAGCTCACATTTCGACCTCACATAACAAGCATTTGTAAATCTTGTTTCTACCACATCAGGGCAATACATCACATAAGGTCGGCTCTAACTCAAAGTGTGTCTGAAACTATAGCCTGCTCACTTGTCTCCTCTCGCCTCGATTATGCTAATTCACTTTTGTCGGTCTCTCAGACCTTGAACTCAAAAGGCTTCAACGTATCCAAAATACGTTAGCTCGAGTAGTGCTACGTGTCCCACTACGAACATGCTCCTCTGCCCTACTCTACCAGCTGCATTGGCTCCCTGTTGAATTCAGAATCAAATTTCAGTTAGCCTGTTTGACATACAAAGCCCTCATCACCAGTACACCTACCTATATTCATAATCTACTAACGCCTTACATTCCTCCTCGTTGCTTACGATCATCAAGTACAGGTCTTTTAGTTGAACCACGATGCAGAACAGTTATGGGCTCTCGTGCATTTCATGATGTCTCTGCTCCTAGGGAATGGAATCGACTGCCACTCTCTCTTTGTAGCTCAAATTCACTTCCTTCCTTCAAAAAGCGACTCAAAATTCACTATTTCTCTTTGGATTTCAAGGATTTGGAAATCTAATTGCATCTTCTTCTGGCGACTTACTATCCGCGCCTCAGATTCACATTTAGGTGTGACCTTGTGCGCGTAAAAAATTTAATAAATTTAATAAATAAATGGAGCGTGTTGACATGAAATCCGGGCAAGTAGATACCGAGCTTTTTCCGTTTGTCTCGAAGACCGATGTGATTTTAGACTCCATCGATACGAACGAAATTTATAGCAACGCTAAAGATAAAATGTTAGAATCAATGGCTGCCTTCCACATGCGTGGAAGTAACTGGAGACTTAGAGCAGTTCAAAAATTAGATGTGAACACCGTTATTTATATACCGTTGTCTTAAGTCAGATTAAAATTTAGACGTAGAAAAACTTTCGCCGTAGGTATAGACGATTTGTGGCAGGCCGATTTGGCCGACGTTTCGTCTCTGTCAAAATATAACGATAAAAATAAATATCTGTTAACGTGCATCGATGTGTTTTCCAAATACGCGAGAGATCTCCCGCTTAAATCAAAGATAGGGCCCGCGCAAACTGAAGCTTTTCGGCGATATTGACCGATGGATCGCACCCCGCTCACTTGCAGACCGACAATGGCACCCAATCTCTCAATGGATCCTTTCAGACTACTGCGCAAAAATGACATTCTTTTCCACACTTCCGAAAACAAGGATATCAAAGCGGTAATCGTAGAGAGATTGAATCGTACCCTCAAACCAAAATGTGGAAATATTTCACGTACGAGAACACGCATCGGTACGTCGAGGTTTTGCCCGATCTCGTGTATTCGTACAACGAAACGTTTCATAGAAGCATAGGTATGCTCGTATATCCCTAGAAAACGAGGAAGTCGTGAGAAAGCGCCTATTCGGCGAAAAGAAGAGAACGCCGGTTTGGAAGTACGAGAATGGCGACAAGGTGAGAATAAGTAAGGCCAAAGTATCGTTAAAAAGGGCTACCTACCTTCTTGGTCGGAAGAAATTTTCGCTATATCGGCTCGAATACCTTCCGATCCCGTAACGTACGAATTGACGGATTAAAACGGCGAGAAAGTAAAAGGTAAATTCTATCAAGAAGAATTGCAAAGCGTTTCTAAAGAAGATGACGTTTACAAAGTGGAAGCGATATTAAAAACTCGCAAACGAGGCAAAAAATTGGAATATTTCGTGGGTGAAGTGGAAAGGTTACGACGACAGTTTTAATTCTTGGACTTTTGATATATTGGATACTTAAACGTCTTTCGCTTCAGATCGATCGCGTATGCGGTTGGTATAGGATGGCTCACTTTTATCTCACGTTACCGAGCAACAGCTCCGCGAACTACTATCCGGATAATCAGATCACGCGATTTACCACGAGATTAGAGAAAGCCGTATCTCTGTCCGGCGATTGGGAAGTCGGTTTGGTCGAAATGCAGTACGCTCGCAGTTGGAATAATTTATTTAGAGGGGAAAGTAGAGTTCACTATTCTCAATCCGCCGTCCAAAACGGCAAGCAGATTTACGTACATCACACTATGCGTCTCCCGGTCGGATATTACGAATCGCCTTCCAACATCGTGCATTACATAAGCTATCATATACAACAATTTGCGAAAAAGTCGGAACTCAAAGACTTTCCGTCCTTTAATTATAACGTCGTATCGAAACGCTTCCATGGAGAAATAAGCGAAGACGCGTCTCTGATATTTTCACCGCCTCTGTATTCTATGTTGGGCATCAAGTCGCGTCAGAATTCCATACAACATTTCGAGGACGAGCCGTTAAGTTTTGGATCGGGTAGCACGTGCGACGTAAATCGATGATTTAATTCCCTTTCGTCTACTGGAACTTGTTGGAGCACGTTATGGTCGGAGATACCAAACTTCCTCTGCTTCGTAACGTAACCGATTTCGGGAAAAACGGCGATATCCTCGACACCACGTACGAAAAGCCTCAATACGTACCCTTACAGCAGAAACATTTCGATTCTATCGAGATAGATATCAGGAACGACGTCGGTCTACCCATACCATTCGAAACCGGGAAAGTGTTGATAACGCTTCATTTCAGATTGCGCAAAATCCCATTACAATGAAAAGACAATTTTGTTGCGACGCGATCCGCTTCGAGTACGAAGACCATTATTCTCAACAGAGCGGGAGCGGAATGCCCGTTTTCCAGGGCTCCCACATGCAGCGCGGAAACGGACTGGGAAGCATTCTCAGCGGATTCTTCAGAAGCGCCTGGCCTTTAATTCAAACCGTAGCTAAAGCTTTCGGAAAACAGTTCTTGAGAATTGGTTTGCAAATAGCCAACGACGATGAGGATGGGCAAAATTTCAAAGAGGCTAGCAAATCTCGTATTCCGGCCGGTATAAAAGAGTTTGCGTCGACCAACCATTTCAATAATCAAAGCGGTAGCGGCGGCAAGAGACGCAAGAAATCCTTAAAGAGATTAGATACAAAGCCTAAGCTCGATATATTCAACGAGGAATAATGGCCTTCGTTCACCCCCAGTCTTGCGAATGCACCAAGAGCGAATTGGATCTATTCGTCGTACCTCCGAAGCAGATCAGCATAGAAAGCAGGACTTTTGTGGAATATAATCCAATTTCGACAAGGTCTCAAGGAACTTCTATCGAATTCAGCATTACTGGTGCCGGACAAGACTAGTTGGATTTGTCGAGCACTCAAATGTGCGTTAGAGCTAAAATCGTGCGCGCACACAACGACGACATAGACGGAGGCGATCACGTCGGTCCCATCAACCTGTTTGTACACAGTCTGTTTTCGGAAGTCGACATTACCTTAAACGATACTCTCATCACCGATTCGAGCAATACTTACGCTTACAGAAGTTATTTGGAGACGATTCTGAGCTACGGATCCTCGGCCAAAAATTCTCACTCACCTCGGTGCTGTATTACAAAGACGTGGCAAGACACCTGGAAAATTCTAATCCGCACGACGATGCCGCTCTAAACTCTGGATTTATAAGAAACGTAGCGCATTAACCAACGAATGGAAGGTCGTGGACATGTTGGGATGCATTCACAGCGACCTGATTTTCAAAGATCGGTTCCTTCCTAACGACGTCAACATAAAAATGCGACTCGCCAGAAATAAAGAACCATTCTGTCTAATGCCATCCATTAATGACGCAACGTTTAAAGTATAAATCTTGGATTGCAAACTATACGTTAGAAAAGTGAAACTCAGTCCCTCGGTATTCGTAGCGCACGCCAACGCTTTGGAAAGAGGGAACGTGAAATTTCCGATTCGGACAGTCGTATGTAAAATATTTACCGCGCCAACCGGAAATTTGGATGCAACTCAAGAAAGTCTCCGGACTTTTCTCCGGACGGTTGCGTACCAGATTAGTCATCGGATGCGTGGACAATGACGCTTTTAACGGAAACTACAAGAAGAATCCATTCAACTCTAAGCACATGAATCTCAGCTAAAAGGTATACCTGGATTCAGCAACAATCCGTGAAACCTGTCGAAGTCAACTTTGCCAATAATCAGTTTATTAACGCTTACGCCACGCTATTCATGGGAACCGGAAAGTGGATGCGAGACAAAGGAAACGAAATTAGCAGAGAAAACTTTTCTGGCGGATGCGCTCTCTACGCCTTCGATTTGACTCCGAACCTCTGCGAGGGCGATCATTTCAATTTTATTAAACACGGAAACTGGATATGAAATTTTCTCAAGCTTTGGCCAATACAATAAACGTCAAAGCCTTCGCCGAGTTTGAAAATATTTTGGAGTTTGACAGATCCAGGAACGTAGTTTTCGATTACAAAAACTGAAAATGGACGGATCCAGAATTGAAAAGTTACTTCGACGGGATGCGAAATGCGCGTCGGTGTTTGCCGGAGTATTCGCGCGCGAATGTCTACCGAAAGCTATACCAGGACTGTCTCTACTCGTTGGCAATACCGATCCTCACTACGAAGCCGGACAACATTGGATCGTTTTGTACGTGGAGAATTCTTCGTACGAAAAAATATTTCGACTCGCTCGGTAGACCGCCAGAAGATAACTTTAGAGATTTTTGAACAGACATTGCGAACATTGGATTTTAGCGATAAACATTTATAAACATTTACATACGAACACTATTACATTTTCTAGTGTTTGAGTAGATGTAGAAATTTTTTTTTACTGCAATTACCAATACGCTTACTTCGGATACCGGACTTAACGATTATTTGGTTCATAATTACTTGTGTAATTAAGACGTCTGCCAATAAATTTTATTGAAACGTTTCTGTCATTCTTTTAATGTATAGAAGTTAGAAATTTCCAGAGCGCGTAGACAATATTATATTTACGCTCGTCAGTTGTAGCAGATGTTGGCTTTCGCCACGTACGGCCGAGGATTAATATTCCCACGAGAGCGTTCCTTTGATAAGTGTGCTACGCTGGAGGAGGGGAGAAGGGCCGGCCGCCACCCCCGCCGTTCCGCCAATGTCTGAGCCGTAAACCAACGATAGTCGTGTCTCTTTCGTGAGTATGTGCGTATGTGTGTGTGTGTGCGTATGTGTCTTTGTATGTCTCTTTGTATGTCTCTTTGTATGTGTGCATGTCCGTGTGCGTGCAGGTATGTGTGTCTGTGTGCCTGTATGTGTGCGTATGTATCTTTGTACGTATTCGTGTCGGTGTGCTTGTATGTGTGCGTGTCCGTGTGCGTATGTGTGTATGTATGTGTGCGTGTCATTGTATGTATGTATGTGTGCGTATGTGTCTTTGTATGTGTGCATATGTGTTTTCGTACGTGTGCGTATGTCTAGATGCACGTGTCCGTGTGTTTGTCCGTGTGCGTATGACTGCTTCTCCGTGTGCGTATGCCTCTTGTCCGTGTGCATTTGTCTCTGTATGTCCTGCAGAAGATCGACCTCCACCGTCGCGTAATCAACCATATAGACTACTACTATCGAATTCCCAGTCGCAGCGGATGCTAATGTGATAAGTAAGTTGAGAGTAATAATAATATTCATATTAATGTTATTGGTCACGAGAAAATGTTTACCTATTCCCACTTCATTTATTGAAGCACGAGAGTGATATCAGTGTAGACCTATTACTCATTTATGAAAAACAAAAGAAGCATTATTGTTGAATAAAGAACCTTAAAAGACTGATGGCGGTTCAAACAGAAAACTCCCATAATTCGATGCACTACCGCAAACGATGCCTGATGGGATATAGAGACAAAGAGTCATTAAATAAACGCACAGAGTACTGTTCCCAACACGCCGCTCAAAAGATAGAACTTCCAGAACCAGGAACTATATTGAGTTATAAAATTTATTATAGAAAGATGAGAGTGCCCTTTGTAGCGCACGCCGAGTCATTCAACAAACGTATTTACACTTGCAACCAGATCCCAGCATGTCTTACACCAACAGATATCAAAAACACGTCCCAAGCCCCTTCTGCTATTATATTAAATGTTTTGACGATGACCTATATTCACAAGATCCCGTGACTTTCACAGCGGAGAGCGAAGACGACGATGTAGCACAGATATTCATAGACACTCTTATAGAAAATACAATAGATATCTATAAGAAGGAACAGGCCCTTTACAACTCGGCTACAGTTTGTCATATATGCGAAGGCGAACTGGGTGATGATTGAGTTAGAGACCACTGTCACCTTTCCGGTAAGTTTAAAGGCGCCGCTCACAAGATTTGTAATTTAAAATATATAGTCCTCAAGTTTTTCCCGGTGAGTTTTCCCCGGTCCATAATCTATCCTCTTACGACAGTCATTTATTCGTAAAGAAATTGCGAGGTGATGATAACGAAATGATTAACTGCATTCCTAGCAACGAAGAAAAGTATATCTCATTTAGCAGAGAAGTCGTAGTCTATAAATTTATAGATAAAGAAAATAAGTTAAAATTTGTTAAACGAGAATTACGTTTTATCGATAGGTTTAGATTCATGGCATCGAGCCTCGACGCTTTATCGAGGAACCTGAGCAAAGATTAGAGTAGGAATATAGGCAAGCACTATTCTGCTAATCAGCTCGATCTCTTGCTTAGAAAAGGAGTGTATGCTTACACTTATGTTGATTCCATCGAGCGCCTGAACGAAACAGAACTACCACCAAAATCAGCGTTCTATTCAAGATTTAACGACTCGGGCATTAGTGATGAAGACTACAACCATGTGCAGACGGTATGGGAAGAATTCGGATTCAACACGTTGAGAGAATATCACGATTTATATAACGTGACTGATGTTATCCTGCTTGCTGATGTATTTGAGAATTTTAGTGATGTATGCAGCGAGAACTATGGCCTAGATCCCGCTTGGTATTATACTTCTCCAGTCCTTGCATGTGACTCCTCCTTAAAGTTGACCAGAGTAGAGTTGGAGTTGTTGAGCGACTACGATATGATACTAATGGTTAAGCATGGGATAAGAGGTGGTCTTAGCACCATTTCACATCGTTATGGGATAACAGGACAGGTACATTAAGTACATGGGAGAAGCATTTAACGACGACAAGCCTTCAACATTTTTATAACCTATTTAGACGAGAACAACTTAAACGGATAGAGTATGCGTAAAAATCTACCAACTCATGGATGCCAGTGAATGAGCAACGATGAGTTAAATGATTGGAGAGGAACACCGTGCTTATTAGAAGTCGACTTGGAATATCCGAGGGGCATGCACGATCTTCACAACGACTATCCTCTTGCTCAAGAGAGTGTTAAAGTCGAACGATCGGTTGTGCAAAAACTTATTCCAAACTTGAACGATAAAGTACATAGTCCATTATGTTTTATAATGGACTATGTACTTTTAGAATGAGATGGTAATGATTATCAATTCAGTAGGAGGAGGTAGCCCGTAGCTGTAAAAATGAATCTTATCATGGGTAAAATGCCAACCTGAGAACCAGAACCACCAACGATTTCGAGAAAGACTTTTTCAAACTAATGAACAATAGCGGTTTGGCAAGACATGTGAAAATATAGTCTCGCGTAGGTATAAAATTGGTGTGCAGTGAGAAGGAAGCTATTAAGCTAGCAGGGAGAACGATTTACGACACTCGAACTATTTTCCATGAAAACCTAATCGCTATTCACATGAAACGGACGAAACTATATTACAACAAGCCTATATATCTTGGCATGTGTATTTCACATTTGAGTTAAACTATGATGTACGATTTTCATTTTAATTACATCAAGAAAAATTTCGAAGACAGAGCAAAGTTACTTTTTACAGATACGGATTCCTTAGCCTTTGAAATTAAGACTGAAGACTTCTACGCTGATATAACTCCTGACATTAGAAGTAGGTTTGACACTAGCGACTCTCCTAAAGACCATCCCTCTGCTTTAGAAACAGCCATCAATAAAAAGGTCTTTGGCATGTTCAAAGATGAAGCAGCTGGTAAACAGTTCGAAGAGTTTGTAGGTTTAAGATCGAAGCTGTATTCGTACAAGATGGTTGGAGCGGACCACAAGAAATGTAAAGGAGTTAAGAATGTCGTCGAGAAATCTATCACTCACGAAGATTACAAAGACTGCCTGTTCACCAAGAGAGAACAATCGAGAAAGATGAGTGTCAGTCGATTGCATCTTACTATTTACATATCGCCTAATACCACTTTTTCAGAAAATACTTTCCAAGAATTTTTAATCGATTCCGTTGAACTTATAAGTTTAATCTCTACAAGGGTGAAACCGGGGAAGCATGGATTAAGCGCGATGCAGTTATACGTGTACGATGATTAAATTCGCTACTATTTTCAATGAGAAACATAATTGAAAATCTAATCCATAAGATTAAAAACCTCACTGTCTCCAGATACCACGATATACGGCATGATGTATTCCGGTTCCGTTTCTATCTTCGTTTTTGTAAAATTGAATGTCTTGTTCTCTTTATTAGTTTCCAACTTGTGTAGTAATGGCCCCTCGAATACGCTCATGTAATACTCTGCTTCATCCTGCGCCTCTACCGTAATCAGGTAGAAATAGCCTACCGAACCGTACAGATACTGCTTCGTCTTAACTGTGTAAACTACGTCTTCTTCCATGGTCGTGAAACCTATAAATTTACGAGTACCCATTTTAAATATCATGAATAAAACTTTTTTTTAAATATACTGAATTTTTTTTTCTATTTCAACTTAAAGAAAACTTTTTCTATATAAAAAAGAAAAGTGATTGCCACACATGAAACATTTAATCCAGATAAAATGATATTTAGATTCATGAATAAGACGATCAACTTTGGTCAACGTATTAAGATAAAATATGAATACCTGAACGGTGACGAAGGTGATTTTCATATCGCAACTCCCATTGAGACTTATTATTGGCAACTTCAGCATTAAAAAGATGGGGAATATCACAAGATCATGGTTTTGGTAAAACTGATGGCCCCATTGTAGGTTATAGTATGCCGGTAATGATGCACGATAGGTCATTTGGAATCAACTTAGGAAGAATCAGGAACTATCCGTATGTTTCTAAGTATTTTGGAATGTATTAAAAAGCATCTGCACGATTCTGATACAAAAAGCGGCCTCGAATAAGAAATGTGAAGATTCACAGGTTGAACAAATCTCTATTTTTTAAATCAAAAACAGGAAGACGAAAAGCCAAAGATGTACCCGAAATTGTTAACTGCGTATGGATCAACGGATATAACAACCGGATTGTATGATTTAGGCGATAATCAAATCGACCCTTTAACACTAATAAATACTTCGTGTAGTGTCGTGCTAGATTTAACATGCAGTATATTCATCGGAAATAAGTCGTCCATACAATTAAGAGTAGAGGATGTATTGGTAGAAAGAACTGAAGTACGAAAGCGGGAAAGGCGCCTATTTCGCAAAGAATCTCATCCTTAAGAAACAGGATTAATGTTAATAATTTTTAATGACTATGTCATTAAAAATTGTGCCTTACGATCGGATCTGTATCACGTATCTTTCTCTCCATACTCTTCCATCAAAGTTTTTTTATTATTTTACCGTATGTCTTATGCGCTCTTGCCGCTTTGAATAATGATGAATACTTTACAACGTCACCCGTTTCCAAGTCAAAGATATCAACGGCTATCGGATTCGTTCGTATTTCTCTGCGATACATTTATCATGGATCGATCTCCTTTTGTTCTTTCTCTGGTTTCTTTATTTCTGGAATTATTCCATTCTCAACCAGTACACTTATAATTTCGTTTTTTTTCATAACTGACCAGCCCGTTGGCTCGTATTTCTTCATTAGCGATTTCAGTTCTGGGAGCTTCATGTTTTTATAATAGAAAATATTTTTCTTTAATATACAATGCTCATTTTCTGACCGTCTGATTGGAAGTTTAGCAATTTTTCAGAAATGACGACTGCATAAGCTTCCGTTCCAGCTGGCACCGCAGAATTGAAAGTAGCCCTGATCTGGATGTCGACGACCGATGACTTTAACCGTAAAGATTGCTTACTTACATCGAAAACGAATAGCGGATGTAAATCCTTATAATCAGCCAGTGTAATGTTGCTCTGAGTTATGAGTTGATCCATCCCATCGAATTTTTCGCTAAAGGTCGTGGCAGCTCTATAAGCTCTCGAAAATTGCTGATTCGGGAATGAGAGGTTGTTATCGACTGCCGGGTATCTGTAGTGGTTCATCATCACATACATGTTTTTCAGGTCGCAATAATCGAAAATTGATGGATTAGCTTGTTGATTACCGCTTCGATTCGTTTGAAATCCAACGATAATATACCTGGGTCTTTCCGGCGATATCAGTACGCTATGTCGTCAACTAAATGCGGTAGATCGAGGAACCGTTATGGTATCGCATTGATGAGCTGTTGCCTTTGATTCGATCGTTTTACACAGCTGCATTCTTTCCATGTCGGATGGAATCACGTGAGGCATAAACCACGAAATTTTACTGATGTTGACTTTACCAGCAGCTGCGGCGGCCAACCTGAAGACGGCGTCGTCGTCGGATTTGCGAACGAGCTTCAAAGTCTGCTTCATACCGTAGACTATCTTATCATAATCTTCGCAGAATCCAAAACTGTGCTTCAGGGGCACAATGAAGCTAATGTGCCCTTGGCAGTTGGTTTCTGAATGAGATACGCCTGTCTGATCACGAACCCCGTGTTTTCGGCTATAACAGCAGTCGCGGCGGTATCTTTTGTCCATAATTGGCTAAGTGAAGTCTTTGTGCGAGAGCGAAGTCGTTGGGATATTTTAATAGGTCCAGCATAGTCGTGGATTGTTCTGGATGAAAACACGCTTTCGACCTCTTTATTCGATAGCGAATACTACATTTTACTGAAGATATGCATGAGCCCGTTGTTGGCAATAGCCGCAGCATCAGCATTGGCGTAAAAGGTTCCATCAACTTTATTCATTCTGCCTTCGAATAGCAGGTATGACTCGGAAGGATAGCTGAAAAGATCTTGAAGTTCGATATTGATGCGAATTTCTCCAGCGCTGTTCAGATTAGTTCTCGCTACCGGCTCGTACTCGTGCCATTCGTATCTCTCGACTCCGTCATCTATAATAATATTTTCAGTAAATCTTAGAATATCTGACTACATTTTGATATACCTACAAAATATTTTTAAAGCCAACTTCATTCCAGACCCACGCACGTAATCTTGTATCGATATGGCGCCACCGTGAGCGGACAGTAAATTATTTATATTCGTATTCCCGTCGCTGATTTAACGTTTCCTTGCTGTCTCGGCTAAGTGCTGTATTTCCGTTGGGGTATATTAAACTCTTTAGCAAATCGTTGCTCCGTTGGCTGCTTGCGGCGTCGGCGGTGGATTAAATATTTTTGCCGCTGCTTTATCCACCAATCGCTTTCCTGTATTATTAGCAAAGGTCCTATCAACATCTATAGCCTTTTTTCCTATATCAGTTGCAGCGTCCTTACCAACACACAATGCGGTTGATGCTACCTGTCTCGCCGCATTCGACGTTAACATTCTTTTGAAAAATCCTGATATCGTCTCAAATATTCCAGCGCTTCCTACGACGTATCTTTTAGTAAATCTTCTTTTAGCAAAGACAATCATTTTATAATTGTATCATTACATTTTTATACTCTAACACATTTGTCACATTTTGTCGAAGTAATTTATAGCAGATACCAACAACCTCTCTCGTCTCTTACACCCGTGTTTCCCGCTTTGAAGCTAGCCATTCGTAGAGTCAACACATCCGCTAACGCATTAGGGTGTTGTTGGAGAATTACAACTCCTTCGCCCGTCGAGAACTTCCCTTGCCGCGTCGAGAGCTTTCGTTCCAGCAAAGGCTTAATGATTTCTAAATATTTTAGGCCTCTCGACGATTTGGGTTTATTCGGCTTATTCGGTAGATACAAGGCACCCGTCGATTCAAGAATTTCCCAGTACTCGTCCAGATCGTTTTGACTGTATATCGACTCGTTTGGTTCCTTCATCGTCATCAATTCCCATAGCCCTGTAATTCCCTTGTAGGTGGTATTACCCACCGTTATATGTCTCCCTCAATCGAGATTTGCTGTTGTCGATGAAAAACTACCCATCTCTAGAGTTTATTCCGAGGTCATATCCGTCGACTTCTTGTTTGAAGCGTATTCTTTTAGATATTTCGTCGCGATATCACCTAATTCCAAGGTTCTAATATCTGAAACTGGATCATCGTCAAACACTTCTATCGACGGATACTGTGGGAATTGGATCACTTTCAACGATGCCGGTTGCGAGGCTGGCAATGCTCGTAGCGCGGCAGCTGTTGCCATAGAGTTCTCTTTTATAGTACCTAATTCTTTGGATATTCCAGACTGCGAGTCGATGATTGGCTTGTACGCCTTTTTATGTTCCCGCTGCAGCCGAATATCCCCTAATTTCTTGATAAATTTTTCAACAATGAAATTTCGCTTTGCTGGGTCATTGATTTTTAGAATCGACATTTTATTTAGTGGGACAATGTTTTATCGTAAAACGTAAACGTAAAATGTAAACGTATAAAAAAATGAACGTAAAACGTAAATTTACGTTCACTTTGTATTCAGTACGTTTTTGAATGCCTCTTCTCTAATGAACGATTGTTTCGTCGCTTCATCTATGTCGGCATTGCTTTTACTTCTAACCTTTTCCTTAATTTCATTAAATTTCTCGAATTCACTTAGAATAACAGAATATTCCAAGTGTGAGATATTATCATCGTCTAAGGCTTTCGAAACAAGGTCGCTGATTGAATTGAGTTTCCCATCGGCTATAGTCTTGATTTTTGCATGTTTTTCTTGTCGCAGCGATAACATTCGGCGGATTTGGCTTCCTGGCAGACACAGAGCTCCAGCTCCCGCTGATAGCGACACCACGATTGTTGCGGCTGGTGCGGCTACGACGGTACTTAGAAAAGTTACGCCTAATGCACCGAGTCTTGAAGATGCAAGGACAAAGAAACTTCCAAACGCATCGACTAGTTTAACACTCTTCTGATATTTTTTTACAAATTATTTATTTCTTTCCCGTTCTCGTAATATTTCCTGCTGAATTTCAGAAATTTTCTGAAGGCGATAGGTATCTGCTTTATTCAATTTCATTTTATAATATTGAAGAGTATTTTTAAAATTAAAGTTTATTTGTTGGTGATGTAATTGATAGAACCTAACGTTTCTCCTTCATCTATGGAAACTACGGTTTCATTTAATTCTTGTTATCTAATACAATGTCTTCCACGAATCCAGTAATGATGCTATTTAGCAGAGCATAACCCATTTCTAGACAGAACGAAACTTTACACTTTCCTTTGGTCATTCGAACACCAAAGCTTAACGGGACAGTAATCGTCTCATTCGGTTGAATAGTTATTGCTTGTTGAGCATAAAAGGACCATCCTAAACCACCCCTTTCTCTAATCAGTCTACACTTGGCATCGTTTCTCAAAGTCCACCGAGCCGATCTCGGTTGTGTTCTTGCTCTTACTGGTTCAATTTTAGGTTTCGTCCACCCAATTTTATGAATCGGATAATGAGACATTTTATATAATATTTTATTTTTTAAAGTAACAATCCGAGAAGTGGAATGTTTTTAAACGGTGAATCTGGTTCAAGGATAAGCCCTTCACCAATTACGATTCCAGTACCTTTATTCAGACAGACCTTCTCCTACACCATCAAGTCCAGAACATTGGTATGCTTTAAGTATAGACCCTGCCCTTGTTGCACTATCTTATAGTTTTTACCTCGACTATAGAGATATATCGCGCCACCCGTTCCGGTGACTTTATCTATGACTTTTGAACCAGCGGCAGCACCTATTCCTGTTAATGCACCCGTTGCTAAGTTCGGTTAAACGCTCGATAACAGAAATTTACCGGCAGTTGCTGGAAACTGTAAAATGGCGCCATAAAGCCGCCTTCGACTTTTGCGTTATGGATTAGCTGCGTTTTACTCATTTTTATAGTCACGCCCGTTCCACCCTGATACGCTTTGGCTAATTTATTAACCTGTGCCTGGGTAAGAGCTAGCCCGTGGTTTCCTTCCAAATCGTTGTGCTTTAATCCTATGCTAACACCAGTTCCTGCTTATAGCGATCTTTTGATTTTGTCTTTTTGTCCTTCTGAAATATTAACGTTGACATTTATGTATCGACTCATTTTATATAAAACTATAAAAACCGTGCCCTTAGCGTAGGGGTCAACAGGCTGACTGACAGAGGAAAGACCGATCTGGGTGCCGTTCGAGAGTGCGTAGAGACCCGATCGAGAGAAATAAATGAATGAATGACAGTTCTGTACGGGAATACGGGGAAGATGGTGACTACGTCGATGGTCGTGAGAAATAAAGATCGGGTAAAACCCCGAGGAACCGAACGTTTATATCGATGGCCGTTGATACAATATGCCGGGAAAACCCCGATGAATCAATCGTAAATAGCAAGACAGATTACGGTGGCCATTGAGACAACATACGGGTAGGGTTACCCCGTTGGAGTAGTTGAATTCAGACCGAGAGAGCTGCCGGTGAAGCCGTTGACACAATGCAGGCAGTGAATACGTTCGATAAATACGGGGAAGGTGGCCTAATAAATACGTTGGATAAATGCGAGGAATGGTCCTCACTGGTGCCGAAAACCTGATCATTAGCTGGCGTCTCCGCATAGTCTTTTCTCTTTGCGGTTTCCCGTAAATATCTATACTTGGCTACCTAACGTGGTCCTACTTACTTTCGCCGTTTACCAGTAATCTGTTGATTTGCGTGTCTGATCGCAATGTCTTTGCTCGCGGTTTCCCCACGTATCTTAACTTGAAGCACTAAACGTAATATCTGTACTTGCGGTGTCCCCGCAGTATGTCTTCTTACGATCTTTTGATAAATATTCTACTTGGCTACCTATGTCGGTCCTAGTTACTCCTCCCGTTTGACTGAAATCTATATTCACTGTAATGTCTAGTTGCAGTATCTTTACTCGCGGTTTCCCCGCGCGGCTGCGACGTGCGGGACTAGCCGCAGAATTTGTTCTTATAGATCTAACTACATAATCTTTTCGGGGACTTCCTCGAAATATCTGTCCGTGGTTCGTTCCGGTGTGTAAGAGACAGAGTACAATTGCTTCAGAGAAAGTAATGATAATTATACAGGTCTGTGTGAAACATTGAGGTAACGTGGTGACAGTTACCTCGGGTGAGAAACGAAGTTTACGAGAGTTGGTGCATTACCGTTGGTCAGAGATCTAGGTGACGAGTATCTAGATGATCCTACGATGAGAGGAATAAGCGCAGTCCAAGGAGGTTACAGACATGTGAGAGTCTGGGTGATCAGATAAAAAGTATATAACAGATGAAAGCAGGCCGAGAAATATACTTGTTGGCTACCTAGTTTGGTCATAGCTACTCCTGCAGGTTTCCAGCAGGTTGTTCGGAGACGTAAAAATTCGGGTGACCGAGATCACAAAAATTCGGGTGGCCGCAATTGTAGAAGTTCTGATGCCTTAAACCGAGAATGTTCCGGTGGCCGCAAGAGATGCAAGCCGGCTAGATTCCCGGAGTAGCAACCGTACAGACCGAGAGAGCTGCCGGTGGAGCGTTGGCACATACGGGGAAAGTTTCCCAGTTGGATAAAATACGGGGAAGATGACCCCAGTTGATACGATCGATAAATACGGGGAAGGTGATCCCATTGGTGCGTTCGACAATTGCAAGAAACGGTGGTGACTGGTGCCAAAGACCTCAATAATCGCGGGTGTTTACGCATAATTATTCTTTTCCCTGTACGTTTTGGTTAATATATATAATTGGCTACCTAACGTAGTCATAGTTACTCCCGAGTGTTTCCAGCAGCACTTGAGTTGTCGGACACGCGAAAGTTCGGGTAGCCGAGATCGTTAAAGTTCGGGTGGCCGTGATAGATGCAGACTGGGTTAGTCCCAGGATAATTTAAAAAGATAAAAAGATCGTATATAGTCAGAGAGGCCCCGGTGGCAGAGAGTGGGACAGACAGTGACAGAGTTCGGGTGGCCGTTCGATAGAAATATCGAGGAAATTCCCAAAGGACCCGCTGGAAATACACGTGGAGGGTGACCACGTTACAAGAGCACGTTACAAACAAGAGAAAACACTGGTGCCGATTGATACCTTCAGGTTACAACTCAAGTAACTCTTCTTGATGGTTTAAAGGTTTTATGGTAGTCTGGGTTGTCCCTTGTCGTCCGATAACCAGTATAAAACAGATTAAAGCAGAAGTGAAAGTCGGGGCAGTCGGAAATGGACTAAGAGGCACGTGAAAGTCTGGGCAGTCGGAAACCCAGGTTAAAGATAGCAAGTAGACCAAGAATTGATCGATACGTAAATGTTTCTGTTGGCTACCTACGTCGGTCATATTTATTCCCCCCGTTTTCCCGAAGTGCATCTCTACTTGCGTATCTGATCGAATTGATCGATACGAATACCTTTGGGTAGTCGGATACCCAGGTAAATACATATTTGCTCGTCGTCACACACAGTTCCGCGAACTGACTGAAGTGTGAGGTCGGGCCCTCTCGTGTGTAGGTCGGATCGAAGATCTGTGTGCATATAGCGAAGGTTATAGACAGAAGACATTCACTATAGAGTCCGTGAATACCATGCCAGTGTCATTTTTATCGAAACTGAATATATCCGTGTTGGTGGGTAACTGCCAACACAGAGGACGGGAACTTACTCCGTCAATTGTGGTGCATGACAAAATATACGTGTGCATGACAAAATATACGTGTGCGGCCGTTATGCTATACACGGAAATAGACCGAGAGATACGTATTGAGCAGAAGGCGTGATAATTGTGTCTAGCATGACATGACAAAGACCTGTGAGACTGGTAGTGTCTAGGACGACAGAGTTTAGAGAGTTGAGAACAGCAATGTCTAGGAGTACAAGACTTTGAATTTATACCGATAATTGTCTAAGCAGATATGACTTAGGGACTTGTTTCCAGTATATCTGAACCTCGTAAATTAAGAGAACGTTTGGTGTCCCTTATTGGCGATAGTTTCAGAGTCACAGGATGTTGAATGGTACGGCATCAGGTAGAGCGGAAGAAGAGGCTACGAAGGTAGGCAAGGCGAGAAAGACTCCCGCCGGTATGATTATGAACCCTGTTTTGAGTACGGCCATCCTCAGAACGTTGCCCATCCGGCGACCGCGGAAGTCACAGACCTCGTGACTAATTCTGACAATGTTACCTTTCTTAGAGATGAGGCCCATTCTTAATTTTACCTGGTGAGATAGTATCCTGATAGATATAGAGAGCAACCATTTGGCATTGAGATTTGATAAGAAAGTGACTCGGGTGACGTGTTAGCGAGCTGGAGTCGACACCATCCGTTAGCGCTAGGCAGGCGCTCGGGCGGCAGAACGCCACATCTATACTAGCGTGATCGTTGTAAATGTGATTCATATTTTTCTAGTCTTGAGGAAACAAGCAGATAAAGTTTGCATTCTCTCTGATCGTCTGTCTCGGTTAATTGAAATAATTTTTTAGAAGCATCCAACGTTACTATGCCTCCCTGGGCTGTAGTAAGTCTCGCATTTGTTTTGTTTTTCTAACTGCAAATCATCGAAAATCATCAAGTTTTTATTTTCACGATTCAAATCTTCCGGAACTGGCACATCTTCAGGCGATTTGAAGAACTTGGAAGATATATCAGATTTTTTCTACAAGTGTTTAGCCATTGCCTCAACTACGAATGCCGGTGAAACGTTTTGTCTCATGACCTCGTCTTGGCTATCAAATAACCAGATGAGGGATTCTTTCGGTATTTTTTGTCTTCGAATGCCTTCTTCTTGAGTATTTTATACTCTGATTGGAAGAGAGATTTTCCGAATACTTGCAGGTAGTCGTAGTCTAACCATTCGGGTCATAGAAGCAGGTTAACCAATAGAGTCGTCTTACCGCATCCTGACTTTTCTACGTTTAACACTTTTATGCATCTAGATAAAAGAGGACTATTGAATCTTTTCGATAATGCGTCATTCCACGATAAATCTTTGATTTTCATTTTAAATATAAATATATTGTATTTAAAAACAATGTATTGAGTAAAGCGTAAAACTCATACTGAAACAAAAATTCAGAATGTCGTGACTTAGAACGGAAGGCTTGATGCTTAGTGGCGTGTGTAGTGTATGTTGGAAAACTAAAACTCTAGGAATGTTGCCGATAGAGCAATGATAATCGAATTGAATATTATTCCTAACCCTAGTTTACGGGAGAGTATAGAGAGGTCTTTAGTCAAACCAATATTGTCGACAAAGCGAGTTTCGGGTTAGGTTTAAAAAAAGCTCAAAATTACAACCCACTTTGAAATGGACCGACCAACTCGCGGATGAGTTACATAAGCCTGTAGTAAGACGTTTTAGGAAGAGGAGGGTGTACGTTGGTGGAATAGATGAAATGTAGACTACCGATTTAGTCGAAATGCAGTCTTTCGCTAGAGATAACGATGGTGTGAGATATTTATTAACCGTGATAGACGTATTTTCCAAGTACGGATGGATCGTTCCGTTAAATGATAAGAGTGGGAAATCAACGGCTGTGGCTTCGTGAAAATATTCAAGAGTAGTGAAAGGCGGCCAGATAAGTTGTGGGTGGATAAAGGTAAGGAATTTTACAATAAAGATGTAAAGAATTTGGTCGAGTTATATTCTACCGAGAACGACGAAAAGGCGTGCGTTGTTGAGCGTTGGAACAGAGCGACGAGAGAGAAAATGTTTAAGTACTTTACAGCTAATTCGTCTAGAAGATATATCGATGTGATGGGAGAAATGATTAGTAGTTACAACGAAACTAGGCATTCTTCCATTAAAATGCAGCCCTCTGAAGCTATTGTGAAGGTAAGCGAAAAGGCAGTATGGATGAATTTAAACGGATATGAAATTCCAGAACCCATTAAGCCAAAGTTTTCGGTAGTTGATAAGATTAGAATAACTAAGAACAAGAACATATTTGAAAAAGGTTACACACCGAAATGGTCAGAGGAAGTGTTTACAGTTTCACGGGTTCAATACACGGTTCCTCCAACTTATAAGATTACCGATTATAATGGTGAGGAATTACAAGGAGTTACATAAGACTACTCAAGAAATATCTAGAATTGAAAAGGCTATCAAGAAACGAGGGAAGAAATCGCTAGTGGAGTGGCTCGCTTACTCTGAATCATTTAATTCTTGGGTTGATAATGAAGACTTGGTGGTCACGTGATGACTCATCATCGAAACTATTAGAAATTCCCGTGACTTTTGACCTATTGGTGGAGTGGATGTTTTGACCAGGGTCTTAGGTTTGTGCATGAATTGTGGCTCATCATCGAAACTGTTGTAAATTTCTCAGCGTGTTTTTGCTCTATTGGTTGATGTTTGACTTAGGCTTTGGTTTGTGTATGAATTGGTTATTTTTAACCTAATAGGTTAATAATACGTTTTAGTAACCTTTTAGGTGGGTGAATTGACAAATGCTGTGGTTAAATGCGCCAGATGCTTCAAAAGATAACTACTGATAGAATTCGCTCAAACTCATCTCTTCCGTTTTCAACCTATCACAACGTAGGCCTACACCATTCATTCCAGCTATAAAACCATGTTTCTCTTTTTCAGAAACTGTGTGAAAAAATTATTTTTAACCACTTTTTTTGGTTCGTTGTCTACTCTTGCTTCAAGTATGCTCAAACAACAAGATGCGGAGTTGACTAGTAATTTCAGTCCAATTTCATTTGTAGGCCTAACGTTTGTGCTTTTCCTACATACAAACCTATGTAGCCTACCATTCGTAGATACAAATTGAAGCAACTTCAACAGGTGGCTGTGGGTATATTCTATATTCTGCTCGCCGTGGCTGTAAGTACACTCTTCATTATCACCATACTAACACTATCCAGCAGCAGGAGCAAATGCAATCTTGCAGTTGGCTGTTTATTGCAAACAGGGCCGTACCGAGGGCGGTGCCAGCGGTCCGGGAACCAGCTTATTCACATGCACTTAATCAGAACAAAATTGATAGGCAGACGGCTAACGTGAATGGTGTTTGAAGCTCGAAACATCGAGGACGGAAGAGCGAAATATCCGGATGGGATTTGTGAAAAACAATGTTTTCAGTTATGAATGGAAAACCTGTGGTGATATAGCTTTGGTGAGTTCGTAATTCTGAACTGTTTGATGGGGTTTGTTCCAAAGAGGCGGAACAGCAGTGGCTATGGCGCGATTTGCAAATTTAAGTAATGAGGTGACGAAAGGGCAGAGCAGTGTGAGGATGGAAGAGGAACGAGTTGAGCGATGTGGTTGAATCGTGAATAGTTGACGGAGATGATTAGGCCTATGTGGGCTGTGCGGATTGGAGTGTGTTGTAGGTGAGTCAAATGGCCTTGTATTCAGTCTGTTCATGTATTTTGAGCCAGTGATGTGATTTGAAGGCAGCAGTGATATCCATTGTGGTGCTTTAAATTGGTGTTTCCGTGACAGCACGGGCGAGAGCATGCTGAATGACTTGAAGGCGGTTTATTTGGGTTGTGTCTATAAAGAGGGTCATAGTTTCATGTTTGATAGGAGTGGCGATCTGAGGTGAAGGCCAAGAAAGTTATTGAAAACATGTGGTAATGCACCATAATTATAGCGATACATAAACTCTCCTATCTGCATCCGCTTGATCTTATCAACACTCAAAAACCATGATTTTTATAATAATTAAAACTAAGACGTTGCATTTAAAATACTCGGTAGAATACTTTATGGTCTTCTATTGTGTCTCCTTTAATATTGTAATCAAGGATCTTAGAGTCATCATATCTTTGCCTTATTTGGCCATTGATTCAAGCACGAACTATGTAATGTAGGCCTAGTGTAAATCTTTGAACATTTCTCGATCCTGATCGTCGCCATATCAAATAGGCCTAATTTAAAATAAAGACCGCGATTTCCGGTGCCAGGTCAAAACCCGGCGAGGTTAAGACTAGGACACAACATGATGCTACATATAGACCTAATAATATAGGTGATGGTAGTGGTCAGGTGGTGGCCCAGAAGTAGAATCTGGGAACGTAGAATGGATTGGGAGAGTTCGGTTTTCAGTCGCGAGTCGAAATTAACAGGAGAACGCAAGCCGAAGAGAGGTAAAATCGAGAGAAGGATGATCGAATAAGAGGATATCTTTTGCCTTGGGAGTAGTGGTGGTATGGCTGGTTGTAGCACATTTGTACTTTTGCCTATTATACAACCACCTATGACGTCATCCATTGTGCAGACGGGCCCCTAGCCCCTCTCACCTGTGAGTGCAGTTTACCTTTGTGCTGTACACGACCTGTCAATCATCCATTGCTATCGTGCACGAGGCTGCACTTTGCACTGGACATCTGGCGCCGTATCAGTAGTCATTTTATACATCACCTGTCAACGGCCTGCCAATCATCCATTGTTCTTCCAGCGCAGCCAATCTTTTTACTGTGCTTATCTCTATACCAGTGGGGCGAGTGACTGTACTGTTTCCACCTTTGACATGAAGTTGACACATGCTTGACAGATGTATTATTTTGAACAATTTTAAGTCCGAATACACGTAGTCTAACCCTAGACTGGCGCCGTACCTCGTATCCATAGACAAGGGGGCTGTGCTAACCCTAATTATGCATTATATGGAGGCTAGTACAGGAGCATTCCAATTGGTTAACTGTAGCGTGCATGGCGGCCCTAGCCTTCGGCTAAGCTGCTAGCCCTAGCGCCATTCCTATTGGCCAACGGTAGCGTGGGGGCTAGCGCATTGTAGGAGCATTGCAATCACCATGACCCTACTTTTCTTAATGAAATGCAAAAATTCAAATGATTGAAACTTTTTTCAATAAACTTTATTCGCAAACCGTATTACAAATGTAATTATGAACCAAATAATCATTAAGTCTGAGGTAAGCATATTAGTAATTGCGTTTATATTTTTATTTCTGCATCTATGCAAACAATAGCAAATACAATAATGTACACAAAAATGGCCAACAGAACTTTGCAAATGCTTATCTTTATAAATCCAATGTTCACAATGTATATTCAAGAACTCTCTGAATAAATCTTGAGGCGCTCTGCCAAACGAGTCGAAATATTCTCCATACGAAGAATTCTTCACGTACAATACTATCCAATGCTCCTCTGTTTCGTAGTGCGGATCGGCATTACAGACGAATAGAGCTGGTTCTCGTAAGGTTTTTAGTATTATACCAGCAAACATAGTTTCACACTTTGGCTCTCGGCGAAGTAAGTTATCTGTTCTGGCTCCATCCATCTTCAGTTTTTATAGTCAAAAGCCACTTTTCTCGATTTATCATTCTCCAAAATGTTTTCAAATTCTGCAAATGCCACTAGTTATTGCAGAAAATGAATGTTGCCAAGTTGTATTCATTTCGACGAGTGAGTATTTGTTGGTGTAAAAGAAATTGATATATGATTTATACCATATAAATTCTGACGGTGCCCAATATACGTTTCGTACATAATGGGCAACTGTCAAGAATATCTGCACAAGAGTGGCATAATAATATGTGAGCGCATTGCAGAGACAATGATTCCAAAGCATTCAAATTGCAATTTCTGCAAATAAGCATATTTCTTAACTTTTGATTTTCTGCTTTGAGATTTGCAAGACGAAATTTGTGTTTTCAATTTCATAAAAAATTCCCTCCTTTTAATATGCGTGTAACACATTATTGCTGTTTGTATTTCGATAATTATGCAATCCGTAAGCTCTCGCGCCAAAACTGTTATGGAATACAACCATCAGCTACATCTGTTTTATGTCGCTATTGTAATTAATTTCTTATTAATATAAATATTATTGTGATACAATAACAATGCACTGGCTCCCACGCTGCCGTTGGCCAATAGGACCGCTAGGGTTAGAAGCCTAGCCGAAGGCTAAGGCCGCCATGCACGCTACAGTTAACCAATTGGAATGCTCTTGTACTAGTCTCCATATAATGCATAATTAGGGTTAGCACAGCCCCTACAATAACAATGCACTGGCTCCCACGCTATCGCTGGCCAATAGGAATGGCGCTAGGGTTAGCAGCCTAGCCGAAGGGTTAGCACAGCCCCCTTGTCTATGGATAGAACGCGCGGCGCCAGTTTAGGGTTAGACCACGTGTATTCGGACTTAAAATAGTGCAAAATAATACATTTGTCAAGCATGTGTCAACTCCATGTCAAAGGTGGAAACAGTACAGTTACTTGCCCCACTGGTATAGGATGGACAAAGGTCATTGAGATAAGCACAGTAAAAAGATTGGCTGCGCTGGAAGAACAATGGATGATTGGCAGGCCGTTGACAGGTGATGTATACAATGACTACTGATAGGGCGCCAAATGCCCAGTGCAAAGTGCAGCCTCGTGCACGATATCAATGGATGATTGACAGGTGGGCGGGGCGGGGTTACAAAGAGTTGGCGCATCATGGAATAAAAAGCGGCTGCATAATTTCAGCCCGTTTAAATAGCAGAGGCTGGTGACCGATATGTAGGCCCAGTGGCGTAGCGAGGGGGGCGAAGGGGCGAACCGCTCCAGGCGGCACTTGTCCTAGGGGCGACATTTTCGGGAAAAAAAATAAATAAAGAATTATTTTTTTATAACTTGCACTCTTCAAGATTTATGCTGCTCTTGTCTAAACCTAAGCTTTTTTGCTATTTCTCGATTTAAAACTAACATAATACCAGAGGTGTAACCAGGTGTTGAAAAGTGGGAGAGCATAATTTTTAAAAAAGTTGCGCGAAACGCAAACATTTTGTTTTGCCCTTCCACTTTTTGAATTTTGCCCTCCTCCCAGAAATTTGAAAAATGGGAGGGGGGCACAAATTATCTTAACACAAGTATTTTTAAAAATTAATTACATAAACATTAAAAAGAACCGATTTGAGGGGCACATGGGGGGCACTGAGCACCAAAACTGGGGATCTTTGCCCCCCCGTTTCAAAACTGGGGGGGCCGGTGCCCCCCCGCGTGTTACACCCCTGCCTAATACGATATACCGAAGGACCATCGAATGGCACCTAATGTCAATAGATACGCTGCAAAATGGCAATGTCGCCTCTGTCTATCTTGCCATGACTTTCCCACCTATAAAATGAAATAAATTTTGCAATTATAATAATGCGCAAATGCTTAGATTGATGAAAAGTCATTCTTTCTTAAGTAAAAAGTTGGATTAATTTTTAAGGACAACCTCTGCTTAAATATAAATTTGATTTATGAAAAAACTTGCAAAATGCATCATGTATTGATGCAAATAAAGTTTTATGAAACAGAAATTTGAGTAATGAAAGACGTTCAGCCTACTTTGAGTGATGAAAAAATTAATGCAAAGTTGGATTCACAATCGAAACCTAACTTAAATGTTAGTTGGATTTATCAAAAAATCTTTCTTAATTAGAATCTGGGTTGATGAAAGAGTTATTGCCTAAACAGAATTTGGATTTCAAAACTAAAGCTAATTTTAAAGAACTAATTAAAACCTACTCAAGACCCACAATTAGAGAATCGCTACATTCCAATTTAGCAATTCTTTCAGTTGAACGCTCTTTGTCAAGCACAATTAACTTTGACTAGGTTATTAGTAATTTTGCTGCAGGGAAAGCAAGAAAAGTAAATTTTTGAATTGTAACAGTTGACAAGTATAATGAAAGTATGAGACCGTACCGTATCCGTAATCCGTATGATAATTAAGTTCATTCATTCATTCATTTATTGCGAAAATTTATATAGCGTCCCTTCAAGGTTACTACTCATGAGCGCTCCAATTAGTCAAAGTTATCAGTTACAATCTATTGTAAGTACCATACTAACTATGGTCTCACTATAATTAAATTATTGCTTAGGCCGATAGGACTTTCTTTTCAATACGTATAGAAAAAGAATAGGCTCTATGATTTGTATTGTTTAATTTTAATTTTATGGGGAGTCTCTGAAATCTTCGATCTAGCCTGCAAGACGTTTAGTAACTTTATTATGAGGCTTGCTTTATTTGTTTGTTTTATAACTGGTTAATCTCTTAATTAATACAATCTTATTCTATTTTCATTTCTATATATCTAATGATAATTCATTTTAATTAGTCAAAGGAAATACAGCTTTAATTTTGAAAGTGCATGCTGATGATGTTACTTACTGTGAACCATACCATTATTTGAATACTGAATAGAATAATCATAATGTTATAAGAGCATAATGAAAGCACTCAAAAAAGGCGCCCATGCGTATTTCCTTGTGCATATCTCGGGATAGGCCTATATATGCAAGAACGAAGTGATGGGCAAATAGGCAGAGGCGGCATTGTGTAGGGCCCCAGGCGGCGCTTTGCCTCGCTACGCCACTGCGTAGGCCTACGAATTTAAAAAAGATGATGATGATGAGCGAGCTGAATGGTGAATAACAATTGTCAATTATTCACGACGTCCCACTGTGTAGGGACCTTGAGCAAGTCCTTCGTCAACAGCGCACAATTGCTCTGCAGTACAACTGCAATTGCGCCGTCGAGGCGTGTGTATGCACTTCTGGGCAAAAGATGGTGGAAGAAGGGCGATATCAAATTTCAAGAATTTCATTTTCAATTAGGTCTAAGCCCTTGCGTGAATAGGAGACGAATGTAAGAGGGGTTAGCGGTAGGGTTGGTGCCGTTTGTTTTAAGAAGTATAATTTTTTTTATTGGATGCGCTGATCGAGGGACTTTTATTCAATTAAATCATTTGAGAATAGCCTAGGATATATGCTGTGGAGTTATGGGACTTATGGCGTTTTGTGACTAGCGCGCGTTTTGAACTTGTTGCAGGAGTGTTATTTGAGAAGAGTCGCTGTTCTGAAAAAACACACAGCAATCGAGTGAGCGATTGAATATGCGGCTATTGTGCGAGCGATCCTGTAATCAGGCATTGGGCGCAATCGACGGTGGTCGGAAAGGTAAGGCTCTTAACGAAGATGTGATTCCAATATTTCGGACAAGAGAAGAGCAAGCACGGGAGAAATTAGACCTGTTGTAAATTATATGATCAGAAGTTTAGGCCCTATGTTAGCTCGCTTGCATGCACCCTTCTCCTCGTCCTCCTCTTCTTCCACCTATTCCAGCGCCAACTCCTCCAGCAGTACACGATCCTCGCTCGAGAATTGACAACTTGCCATAATTAAACTACTTCGTAAGTTGCTTTGAGGGTATATTTTCTTTAGTTCAGAGAGTATATCACATGAGAAACGCTCCATGTTGTTGACGTAAGCAACAATTAGTCTACATGTGCACCGAAACCAGTGATGGGCACCAACTACTTGACTAAAAACTTAAAACTACTCCCCAACTACTTCCAAAACTACTATTTAACTACTTTAGATGACAAGTAGTTGTAACTAGTTTGGTAACTACCACATAAGTAGTTATCTACTTTTAAAACTACTTTACTAATGTTATGTCATGGTGCATCGATAGTCACCAGGCAGTATGTAAATTTATTGTCAGTATTAATTGCTAATGTTCAACATAAGTAATAAAAATGATCAGAAACATATCTAAAAACATAAACATCTAGACATAGCTAATTGTAAACTAACAAGGACTAGAACTACTAGCACATGCTACAAAGCGCCCTAATCGGAGCACAGTTTTAGCAGTAACATTTGCCAACTTGTTACAACTACAAAAATGTCTAGCCTACAAAGTCTAGAATGATCCGGTGGTCGAATGATTGGGGAGAATCTGCTAAAGCGGTGCCACGTTTGATGGCACTCTATCTTTATGTAGGCCTAATAAAAAATGCAAACTATTGGATAGTATTTATCTGTGTACTCTTAGTGATAAATACGAACATATTAATGCCAGATAGAATTCTAACTGCTTTTAGTTAGAGCGCCAGAAACCATCACGGCCACTTACTGTGAAGCTCTCAGTTGCCTCGTATCAACCAAAGTGGAAGTTTGAAAATATTGGCTCCCTATGCTCTATAAAATATCACTGTATATCTCAACTTTTGCTGTCTGCATAGACTGTGCTTCTTCAATTCCTCGCACTCGTACGTTGACAATAGCTGCTCACGTCTAAGACGACCGCTGGGTTATCCAGCCAGTAACAGAATGCCCAGTCTCTTACCGTTGTCTCTGTCTGTCTGTCTTCTCTGTCTGTCTGTCTGTTTCTCTCTCTCACCCCTGTCAATCTTGACTTGACATTCACCTCTCTCTCGGACCCACCTGTAATCCAGCCGCATACTGGCTGCTTTCCTCATTCTTTAACCCTGGATTATAAGCCCTAACAACTTTGTGACCGCTTTACTCTAGTTGTCATTGCGCAACAATCTCCAGATAAGCTATTAAACTGGCATAATGCCATGGGTTTTTTCTACAGTTCTGAGAGGAACCCACTTAATCGCAACAATAGTATGCGCAAATTTGTGATGAAGCAATTACATAGCGAATTTACTCATGAGATTATATAAGCAACGTCCATGTTTGTTGTGAAATAACAGCAATTCCTGTAAGACGGCATTAGTAAACAGAAAAAAATGTAGTTAATGTGAAATATTGTAGTTAACTTAAAGCTACTTCATAAAATAGTTATAACTATTTCTTTAACTACTTCTTAAAAAGTAGCTATAACTACTAGGCAACTACTTTCATAGTAGTTATAACTACTAGGTAACTACTTAGGAAGTAGTTATAACTACTAGTTAATAACTACAGTAGTTAACAGTGCTCATTATTGCCGAAAACAGAATCACATATACTGCTACAATGTTTCGTTTACAAAGCAACGACTATTATGTCTACTTCATTATACTTTACATAGGCCTGTATACGTCTAGTGTCCAATGGCGCCCTGTCAGCAAGTACCCTTACAACAGATGCATCAGGCACGTAATGGGAGGACTTAATTATGGTCTCTTTTTCGCCACCCTATTTAAATTGTCCTTAGAACTTTAACTCGGTGCAAACATGGACATACTGCGTGCACTCAGGAACCAAGCCGTCACCTTAGCCTAATTGACACTGCTGGTGTCAACTTGGAACTGTGTAGACTTGGAACAAACTCGTAAGCCTACAGCTTGGCTTCTTCTGGATCCATCCGAAGCAGAATGATCTTCAAAATCGACACCGCATCAAACAGCTACTCAAATCGGAATCAAATCTAACTATAATTAATCAGCCAGTGGCGCCATTTTGGGAAGCTAGGGGGACCGTGCCCCTCCCCAACGTGTGCCTGCTGCTGTATTTCTCACGCATGGCGTACAAGGGGTATAAGGGGTGTTGTTTAAAGTTATTCAAAAGTCGATCAGCGTGAAATGCAGGACACAAGGCTGGCTGGTATAAGGTACCGATCTGCATGTCGATACAGGGTCCAGACTACAGAGACAGTTGTTAAGAGGTCATGACCTGCGCCGATCGGTCCATACTCAAGAGGTAGCGGTAGATAGATCACGATACTGGGCTGAGCTGAGAAATTCATTTAACGAAGGGCAACCAAGAAGGAGAGAGGGCAGCCTCGTCGGTCGTCGTCGCCATCGACTGGGTGTCGTCGACCGCTGCCCTCGTCTGCCTACTCCGTCGCCGTCGTCTATCGTCGGTCGACGCCACACCAGGGGTGTTGGCCGCTGTCTGCCTCTTCAGTCACCGTCATCTATCGTCGTCGCCACACCAGAGGTGTTGGCCGCTGCCTTGCCTGCCTCTTGACCGCCCATCGTCGGTCGTCGTTGCCAGCGACTGGGTGTCGTTTTCCGCTGCTCTGCCGGCCTCTCCCTTCACAGACGTCGTCATCGTCGTCGCCACACCAGGGGTGTTGGTCGCTGCCCTCGTCTGTCGTCGGACCTTCGTCGTGGTCGTCAGTGGACTGCGTGTCGCTGACGTGGTCTTCGTCGTCGTTCGTCGCCTACGACTGTGAGTCGTTGGCCACAGTCACCGTCGGTCATCGTCGCCTCAGCGCTTCGTGGAACATTCAGGAATGCAGGACTGGGGCGGTAGCCGCGTTGTGATCGTCTGACACTGAACTCAAACCCCAGTTATGATTACCGATGGATAGTCGGATGTTTGATTTGCAATAAAGAATCAGTTAAACGGAATCAGTTAAACGGAAGAAGTCTACTGTCATACTACGGTATGACAGTAGACTGTCATACCGGACTTTGGATCCGTCGCCAAAACTAGGTATCGTCGTCATCCTGGTCGTTGTTCGAGGACACCTAGCTCAGTGCCAATGCCCCAAGAGTGAGGAAGACGTCCCCAGGCAGTTAATAAAGGGGGTGTTCCGTCACAGTGCATTGCTATATCAGTCTATCTGTAGGTGTATTTTGTTTGAAAAACATTTTTTTATGTTCTATATAGGCTAGATTCAATTCTAGCTAAATATTAACTAGAGCACATATTCCTCTGCAAAGAAACACAACTCTCTGTAAATAGAGGGCACTCGGAAAAAGAGGAATAATAATTTTCACGCTTCGCGCGTTTAGAAACTTTATTACCCCTACTTTCAAAACGCTCCCGGCGCCACTGGCCCCTTGTCGACAATTTCACAGAGGAAAGTAATTATCTAAAGGCCTATGCTTTGAATTACAATAGATATTTCACCAACAAATAGTTGACGACAAAATAATGGTTAATAGGCAAAATGCAAACGAATGCTAACTATATTTTATTTTTCGCCCATTATATTTAGTCAAATAGGAGCTGGATTGATAACAATAATGCCTGCAAATCCAGCTTCTGCTGAAAAATAATCGTAATACCCAGCATTTCTACAGCGTCCACAAAAGCCAAGTCGCGGGAAACAGCTTATTCACAGGCGCAACTATTTTTATCAATTCAATTTCTATTTAGGCAAATACTTTTTCAATAATCCAACTTTTATTTCATCAGGCATTATTATATTCATCTGAATAGCATCTGTTAATTTGGAAGAATTTGGTTCACCAATCCAACCTATCCATTCCAGCATCATTAATTTCATCAATCCAACGTCTAGTCTATTTTAACGAATACAGTGCGCAAAATTAAAAAATAAATACTTCTGTGCGCGAACCATAAATTTTTTCGTCGACTTACGTTGATTTGTCTTTGCAGTATTTAGTTGATAACTTTTTGACACTCTATAGCATCCATGGCAGGCACTTCTTTTTTACACTTTAAGCACTTAGTATGTTCCCGTCGACCTAGAGAGCTGAAATTGTGCACACATTTCACGCTTGCATGACAATGCAGTGTATCAAATTTTGACGGACATAACTAAAAATGGATTAAAATATAACTGAAAAAGTGACAAAAACGTACCAAAAACGTTATCTATTTTATTCAACTTTCAACTTTTTCAGGTAGCCTATGTTCCCGTCGACCTAGAGTGTTGAAATTTTTTACGCATCTCACGCGTGCATGACAATGCAGTGTACGAAATTTTGACGGACATAACTGAAAAGTTTATAACAAAATCACTGAAAAACTGACAAAAAGCTTAACAACAAAAATTGGCAAAAATGTTGCCCTCTGTGATTTAATTTGGCTTGCGTAAAGTTTGTGACGGTCGGTCAACGTGAGCAATGCAAGACAGATCGTCTTGCATAGCTCAGTCAGACATCTTTCAACTCTTTTTTAGGTATGTTACCGTCGAAGTCAGGGTTTCGGGCATCTACCAGATAAAAGAGGGTCCCGAGAAACACATAATTTTACTTTAACCTGTTATAACGTTAGCTCAATCGACAATGTATTGTACATTGTATTCGATTACCTCAGCAAGAAAATTTTGGCGCCACAGGTACTCAGCGCAAGGCCTACACATATCCGACCAACAAATGAGCTACCCAGTTCACCAGAAAACGCACAATTCTGCATCGCAGATGTCCGAGAGAAAGGTTCAAGAAGAAGACCTTGCAGTGTCGTTTAATTGCAAACTGACAAACCATAGCATGATTACATGTACAGTATGAACCAATGATGACAAGTCGAATTTGACTCTCTGCAAACATGCAAAGCGCCCATTACACTATAGGCCTACAATTTACCTTATCTAATTTATCAGCGCCGCCGCCTAGCGAAAGAAGGGCGAGTCAGAATTACGGGGAATAAGGGTCTCGAACTTGGTTCCTCAACTCTTGGGACCAGTTATACATTGATCAGGAATTAGGTAAAATGTGAAAGTGTTTGCTGTGAACGTATAATAATTTTTACGGTTCCAGGGCTAAAAACTTTAACAAGACGAAACAGATCTGTCGCCGCTTGATAATAATTGCCTCGAGGTGATTGAGTTAGGGAGGCAATAGGACCCAATGCTCGGCTCTGTGGCCTCAATTGCTGCCTATCAAATCACAGATCGGTTCTGTGGCTTTCTGTCTATCTGAATCTGTGCCTCGACGACACCATCGATCGGCCGTCACTCAACGTAGCCTATCATGTTTTTATCGTTCATATTTGACCTCCATCATTATCCCGTAACCGGACAGGCGGCGCCGTTCCAAGGCCAACAGGCCCACACACAACTCGGTCTGGTCCGCGATGAACATCGCCTGATTAACTAATTGTGTCTCATGCGTATTAAACGCATGAGACACAATTAGTTAATCAGGCGATGTTCATCGCGGACCAGACCGAGTAGCAGAGTTACAGTTTTCGATAAGCGACACACAACACTATTAAGGCAACAACCTACTGAGGACTTGGCTTGCTGTTTTGTATGAATATTATGAATATATATATATATATATATATATAGGGGTCGACGAAATGTACGCGTTGCAACAGGGGAGGGGTCCGAAAATCCGATTTTTTGTGTGAACGTAATATGTGGATGGGCCCTTATACGGCACTTGAATTACTTTTTTTATCACTCTAGTGTTGATACATCACTCATTTTGATTAATTATAATTAATAATGTTGTACCTTCTGACTTCTATTGCTTTACTTCTGACTTAACGTGAACAAAAAGAAGCAAATTCGTTCGTTTCTTTTTAGTCTAGGAACTGGCTCAGGTCCCGTGTGCACTTTTATGTACCCTCAGTTTGACTTTTGATTCAAGTTACCACCATGTAAGAGTCTAAAAAGTTTGGTCACATGTTCCAAATATGTTTGGCCGCCATCTTGGAAAATGGCCGCAAAATGTAACAATTTCTTCTTTTTGTTATATTTCAAAAACTACTTGACCGATTTTAGTTATCTTAGGCTAGTTTTGTTCGTATTGACGAGGCAAACGTTTTATTACACTTTTGAACTCTTACATGTCGGTAACTTGGATAAAAATGAGTCGTTTAAGATATATTGTATTCTTGTTTAAATTTTGAAAATATTGCTAACAATAACTAAGCTAACATTGAAACAGAGGCACAGACTACCTGCAGTGCTTATCAGTAATCAGTTTTTAAGGACACAAAGTTTATTATATGTGTTAATGTGCAGTATACAGTTCAAATGGACATAAATTTAAAGTCAGCATTCTGTAAAGTACTGTTCGACATTTAGTATGGGTTGCTACATGAATCGTTCACACTACATTTACAAAACTGACAACACTTGATCTGTAGTACTCGACATGCACACGTTTTATCTCTGAAGCATTTCTGGCAAACGCATGGTTTTGGGAAGTCTTCAGGTTCAGGCTCGCTATCCAGCATTTGAGGAATAAGTTGTCCGTCCTTCTCAGCGTATTCATATGACAATGGATCTAATTCTTGGACTGTTTGTAAGGCATGCATCCACTTGTAGCATTGCAAATAGCTTCGTTTTATATGCAGTCTAACTGTACTTGAAGTTGGTGCCAGATCTAGAAAACTTCTAATTTTTTTGTGGTGATACTGATAAAAACGCAGTTCATCCATTGTATTGAAATCTGAACCCAGTGTGCGAACTAAATACATCTCAGCATGTCTTTCCATGTCTTCAGCTAGTGTGGTTGCTTGCCGAAATCCATATGATAATCAGCAGCACAAGCCTGTGCTACTTTGATAGCTGTCGGCTATGTTGAGATTTTTCTAGTTGTATCACACCCTCTAAGACAGTGGACAGCAGGTATTGTACGTAATATTGAATCGGAGAGTGTGTATACTCACTTATTAGGCAATGTAATGGTATATATGTTTCAGTTTTTCTAACAACATACAAAATCCACAATTCCCTCAAGCCATTGTTTTGCCAACAGTAGTAATTATGGCATAGAGCATTTGCAAACACATCTGTATCAGTTGAACAGATTACTACTCTTCTCGCTTTTGAGACTGCTACTATATGTGAAACAGGCAATAACATTCTGTCGTCTGCTTCCTCCAGATTAGACTTTAACAAGATGTCTTCGTTTATACTTCCATTCCCTATGACACAACATTTATATGGATATGTTTTATGACCTCCGCCAAGGTAAATGTCTCGAGCATTGGTGAATGTTGTTGCGTAACGTATTATCCAGTCAATGACATATGATTGTAATCGAACTTTACTTTGTGATGATGCCCAATATGCATCCATATCAATTGGAAGTGGTGTTTCATCTTGTGGATTCCAGATGATGAGCTAACTCAGATTTCATTGTCTTAGCTTAAAAAAAACATTCCTCGTCAAAAACAGTGATGTTGACGTCAGCTCATATTTTAGAAGGAACTTCATATCATATTCTCTAGATCTTGCAATGTCAATAACATGTAATGCATGAGCAGTTTCTTTATGAACATCTACTTCAAAGTCACGGATAATTTTTACAGATCTGTTTAATTTTTTTGATCGGTTGCATTAGACTGACAGTCTTGTCTTGGAATCTATCTTTAACGTAGTCACAATGTGCTTTCTCGCCTATGTCTTTCAAATGCAGAAGATAGTGGCTTGAAGCACATCCAGTTTCTCTTTTGTGACAATGTCTTGCAATGCAGTGTCTGTGCTGTACTTGCTAATATCAAATGGATTTCCATGCCTTTTAATGAAATCAACCTTACGATTAACGCATTGTTCATCTGCTAAACTAGTAGCATCAGAAAATTTATGATGTAGGCAATACTCATCTCTGTACATGAGACTATACATGTTTCGTAAAATTTGAACTATTTAGACTTTTCATGTTTGATTCAATCATGCCGAACTACAGCTTCTTTCTTTCTGGTTACACCAATTATGCCTCCTGAACCTTTCACAGGCTTGTTGTAATTTTGTTCCAGCGCCTGGTCCATTGCAACACAATTGAATCTTCATGTGGTATTTCTTACTACAAAATTACTGGCTTTGAAATCGTTGAAAATCAAAGGAAATTCATCAGGCAGTTGTATACAGTCCTCAAGAAACACACTTGCCCATCTAGAGTAATTCGTCTTGTCAAATGCAAAGAACAGTGGAATTGCTCAAACTAGGATGGAAACATTCAAGTCCCAGTTCCCATCTCTTTGTGTTTGTCAGATCAGCAAGAATGGAAAAAAGTAGTGACAAGAATTGATGCCAACAGCAAAATGTTTCACTAACTACAACTGATTCAGCTATGAACCTTTAAATGTCTGTCACAACGTCGGCAAGCAACGGCTTGATATGTGTAAAGTGCTCATTAGTCTCGATGGCATTTTTAGCTATGACTGATTCTTTGAGTCTGTTGATTTCATCAAGTGTCCCTTTGGACACTTCAATTTTCTGCTGTCATAAAATGTCCAAACCAATCTTTGGAATGTCTCTTCTAACATAGTGTAGCCGCTTAGTGCTCACAAATAGTGCTTTCCCAACAGAACGTTTTAGTTACATCTGGGCTGAAAGTCTCAGTTTCAGTAAAAATGTTTTCTACACCACTTCCTCTAAGATATTTGCCAATACAAGCAATAATTTCTTTGGCAAGATGGAACCCACCTAAACCTAAGAATATATTTGAAACTTCGCCAGGTCTCAGTAGCTTTATTTCACAAGCTATCCAGTACACTCCTTCATCGGACCACAGAGATCCACTTTCTTGTTCTACTTGAACGAGGCAGTGTTGAAAACTCTTCATACACGTGTAAATTGTATCATACTGTGTAGCAGAATGCAGTATAATTGGTGTGAAAGCAGTGACAGATAGTGGAATTTTGTTACATGGTAGCAAACTATTGAAAGCACTCAATGATGGTATAGCAGGCACTGCGCAACCAGTTGACGACGATCATTTCAGTTTATATAATTACTTTTAGAAAGTTAAAATACATTGTTTTAATAGGTAATCTAAGTTTTGCATTTTGGTCCAGTCATTTCAAGCTGATGCAAAAATTTGTATTTTGTACCAAATTGAAGGTAATCGTCTGTAGATCGATTTTCGTCCGAGGGGAAAGCAATCCAATAGGAATTGGAGCGTGGGGGGCTCGAAACCCCCCTCAACCTATGCAAAATACGCTAACTGTTATAACTGAGTAGGTTGGTCCGATTTGAACATATTTGGTATGTGTGGATTCAGAGTCAGTATTTGCAGGTGATACATCAAGTTTATTGCCCATAAATTCAAAAATGGTGCCATTATAGGCGCATCTACACAGAAATACTGGGGGAACAGCTTAAGCTAGACATGGAGAATGATATAACTTTTGATGAGTTGGTCCGATTTGAACATATTTTATGTGTGTGGATTCAGCATCAGTATTTGCAGGTGATACAGCAAGTTTGTGTCATTATTGGCGCATCTACAAAGAAAAAATGTGGGGGGGGGCGGCTTAAACTAAACATGGAAACCGCTATAACTTTTGACTTGTTGGTCGATTTGAACATATTTGCACATATTTGAATGGATTTAGAATCAGCATTTGCAGGTGATACACCAAGTTGATGCCATTAGTGGTGCATCTATACAGATATATTGGGGAGAATGGTTAGGCGAAATATGTAAACTGCTAAAACTGTTGATGTGTTTGTCTGATCTGAATATATTTGGCATGCATGGATTCAGAATCAGTATTTGCAGGTAATACAACAAATTTATTACGCATAAAGGCAACGATGGTGCCATTATTAGCATACTCGCTGCTGAAATAAATAAAGGGTCATAAGAAACTAAATTATCAGCTTTAAGAACAAATAGAATGCACATAATATTATAGGTAAACATTGCAAGTTGCTTTTGTCTTGCTACTTTGCACATGTGCACTTGCAAAGACGTGTGCACTTCAGTTTGGCCTTCATGCACTTGCAGCGACAGCAGGTGCTTGTGCACTTCACATCTAGGTTGAATATATCCGTGGCAAAGGGCAGCGAGGTCCAAACGGGAAGCAGCTTCCCTTTCTTCTCTATCCACCTATGTTCAGCGGGGCTGTTGGAAGACATCATGGACCTATGAGCTGCTGTCCATATGCTCGCTTGGAACACACTCCTCTTGAAATGTTGATCTAATGCATCATTTGTAGAGGGAATTCTCTCCACGTTTCTAGTCTTTTGTGAGAACACCTTCATTTGAACATCAGTTTCTTCATTGTAGTCACTGGAATCGGCCTACAGACGAATTTCTCTGCAGCATCTATCAGTCTTGGCGATATGGAAATGGCATATATGAAATGGCATGTCTATGACAGTTTAAAATTCCTCCATTGTTGCCATAGGGATGGCACTTCATGCATCAATTTGCAGCAATATCGCTGACCTTTGAACGAGGACGTGCTGTGTAATACTGTGAATGCATGGAAGAGGGCCATTGCTTTGCACGTTGTCATTCCCAGGTTTAAGGCGACAGTGTTCGAGGAGTTCATTCTAGTACTGTTGTCCTTCCCACTCTGAACGATATCCAGATTTCAGCATCAGGATTCATAGCCTTAATAATTAGGATGATAGTTACTCAACAAGATTTCAACAACATCAGTATCTCCCGTATGGAACATCCCAGTTGACCGTGTTTGCAGTGCATGTAAGAGATGTACTAGAACATGTGTGTCAGCTTTTTTATGATTGCATTGCTTCATTGGTGGATTGTTTCCGACATGAAGGACTTCATCAACTGTGGTTATGTATACATCCCTTTCATCAGGCAATGTTTCTTTGGAAATCTTTTCCGATAAGAATGAGAACAGTTCCTTCTTGTTATGAACGTTTCCCATGAACTTCTGACAGTTTCCTGGGACATTGGTAGTAGCAGATACTCGTTGTTGGATGCCTGTTTCTAGTTTTTCTCTTATCCCTCCTTTGATTGTCAATGCACGATACTGGTCAAAAACAATGTCTACTCTCGACGATCGTTTCAATTCGTGACGAAACCTTGGGCAGAAGCACCTGTTGAAATAGGAATTAAAGGTTATGCCTTGGATATTTGAACAATCCTGGAGTAGAATGTATCAGAACTCCACCATCAATACCAGTACTATCTGGCCATGAACTCGAATTAATGGGGAAAAAACCAGTACAACAACTACAGGAAGAGTGTGCTTGAGTCAAATCAAAAACTTTTTATGACACCCATTAAGCGAAACAGCTTACTATTGTTTCACAAGAAGAAAATGCAGAGGAAGACAGCAATAAAGGTGAAAATGCAACACTACAAAGATCACCCAAAGGTTTATGGGCAAGCTTTTCTTGTTTTGTACAACCGTGATGGGTATTTTAGGAATTGTTTCGTCGTGAATAGTCTCAATTTCCCTTCACTTCTGTAAAAATCGGATTTATTGGTTTATATCATGTAAGCCAGTTCAAGTAGTGCCTATTCTGTTGATGAGGAGTTAATTGTGCCAGATTTTCTAAACTCCATAGTTATTGATTCTGATTCCATGCACACCAAACATATTAAAATCGGACAAACACGTCAACAGTTTTAGCGGTTTCCATATTTCGCTTAAACCATTGCCCCAATAATTTTGTGTAGATGCGCCAATAATGGTATCAACTTGTTGTATCACTTGCAAATGCTGATTCTGAATACATATATATCACATACATGTTCATATCGGACAAATTCGTCAAAAGTTATAGCAGTTTCCGCGCTTAGCCCAAGCCGCCTCCCTCAGTATTCGCGCCACTGTAGATGCGCCAAAATGGCACCAGTGTAGATTTTATGGGCAATAAACTTGATTCTGAATCCATACATACCAAAAATGTTCAAATCGGTCCAACACACATAGCAGTTTACATATTTCGTATAGGTTGCGGGGGTTGTTTCGAGCCCCCCACGCTCCATTTCCTATTGGATTGATTTCCCCTCGGACGAAATTTGATATACAGACCTTCAATTTGGTATCAAAATTTAAAAAAATCCATCACCTTGAAATGACTGGGTGTCTAGGTTCCCCACTAAGCCCGGTCACAACTGGGATAGGCTTCTCGCTAGCTTCATCACTGAAGAGATTGTGACAAACCATACAAGAATCTTTACAAAAAACACGAAAGCTATGCTAGCACACCATATACAATAAATGTTAGATCTTAAGTTGAAAATACAACAATTAGCATCAAAAATAAACATCCTTGTTTAGTTTATTTACGCACAAAATTTACGCACAAACATTGATTGTAAACAAAAATATTCGCGGTACACCGCACCGAATTGGCAATAATTTAGTACCTTCAAATTTCTCTTATAAAATAACCCCCCCTTCAGATCTGAGAAGCTGGGGACCATTTTTACCTACATTATTATTATATCTTTAATATTTTTTTAAAATTCCAGCTTGTTGCCAATTTTTTCTCGGTAGTATAAGGATTTCTTTTAACGCGACCCGATTAATCTTGCGACGCGCTGACAACCCTGTCGATGACGACATTGGATACTTTTGTCACCAGTTAAACGCCAGCAAACAGGAAGTTAGCGTCTCCTCTGAGTTCCACCATGCACCGACAAAGGATCTTACTTTCACATACTGCGCTTGGAGGCATCGTCCGCTGGCCTATAACCAGCGTCAATCATCCTGTAAAGAACCTCAAGAAGCTATAAGCACAACTTGAAATAGTGTTAATGCTAACCAGTGCCGTATTGACCATGTTGCAAATGTTTAAATTGAACCTGGCCTACTCGTAAATTTGATAAATTAAGGGCTTACTGTAAAATTAACAACGAATTAACGAATTGACAATTTGTTGGCTAAAATATAAGATAGTAGTTCATAAGACTCGAAAGTAATACTGCACCTAGGCTAGAATTGGCCTATAGCCTTTTGCTCGACTTGAGATTTTTGGCTAGTTACACATTGACTCCATTTGCGCCATTTGCGGACTGTCATTAGATTAATCAAGTATCTGAAATTTCAATAGAAGATAGATATAATTACAGTTAGTAGTTACAGAAAATGAAATAATTAACCCTACCATAGTTAACAATGAAAACATTTGAATCTGGCGCACGTTCAAAAGCGCCATCCATAAGAAACTTCTGTTTGAAAAGGCAGCAGAATGTCGACGTGACGCAATCTATCAATTTGTTAAAAGATCCGAACCTTGTAAGCGTAGGACAAAAGCCCCGGACATTACCCCTCGGATAAAAACCCCATTTTAGGCAGCCCCATTTTAGGCAGGACATTATCCCTCTGACAAATCCCTTTTGGGGTTTTGATACGTCAAATACAATACCAGCCATCTAAAAATTGTGTACTCTCTCGTGCCAATGATGACTAGACCGGATGCAGAGAGTTCCTCTGCATCTTAAGAATCGGACTTTTAATGGCGCTAAATTCACTTGTATTAACTACGGTAACTAATTGGGTAGTCGACAATTGTCACATGATACAGCATGATACAGCATGATACAGCATGATAATACATGGTAGTGACGTAAATCCTATCTAAATGCACCATTTTAGTTTCCCTCCTGTTTTGCACAAGAAATGAGGATTACAGTATCACACAGAATGGATTGGTTTAATATTGCACTATCAGGTAATTATCGATAGGTTCGCTTTACAACTCTACCTATTTAATAGCGTATGATGCATACAGAGTGTATACTACAACTACAATTGGGTATTTAAGCAAACATATAAACTGTTTACACATATTATAGAGAATGAAATCAAACATCTTGATAATAAACATCGAAATAGTGATTTCAAGTGAATTAAGTTAAATTTAAACCAGAATCAAGATAAATCACACAGAATGGAATTTAAGAGCGTTTAAAGCTATGCACAGGAAATTGTTCAAATTGTAAACAGGAAATTGTTAAAAGTGGATTTATAAATAATAAGTAAGAACGTCAAATCAATTCGCCAGGTGGCAGCTAATGGTGCTAGTTTTGATTCACAACGTATTGTGAACTTCGATTAAACAATGAAGGTCCGTGGTAGATGGAATTTCCAATTGGCAGGCAAACAGGCTAAATAGCATAAGCTGAAAAAAGTTTGTCATATAACAAAACCTTCAAACTACCCCCCCCCCACCCCACCCTACACAATATAACGCTAACAATACAGGAACCCACCCACCTACTACTTGAGCGCTATATAATATGTGAACGGCCCCTATGCATGAGGCGGGAATTGTGCGTTACTCTAGACATAGATTTACTTCTGGTCGACCCTAGGTGTCAGTCAGCTATTCCCGAATAGGGCTCTAATAAAAATGGCGACCATTGTTATGATTCGTCGCATTCGACGAAGTTTATGACGCCTTTAAATGATTCTAGATCGTCGCAATCCTCTAGATCTACAGAAGATAATACATTTTATTATGCCTTCCGTTTTCGTCATGGTAAATTGCTGTCAAGCTTAATTCGGGACGCCATTGCTGACGACGAGGCATGTGATTGCCGAGTGTATAGGTTCATTGCCATCGGCCATGCAGTAATAATCAAGTTCAAACATTAAAAAAATGTCGTCTTCTTTGCTCTAACATTAAGATAATGAACTCTTTGTATTTTATCATGCGGGCACAATTAATGAATTTGGTTGATTTCCACAAAATGTGATTAAGGACTCTGTATCTTAGCCGTTGCAATTCGAATTAAGAGCTATAAATATCTTTGCGCATGCGTAAAGCCCAGTCTCGCGAAGTCTCGCAGGTCCTATGTCAGGTGCAACTATTCCGCGGTTTACTCCTCGCACATACATGGCAGCGACGGCCACGGCCTATTTGAAGAATAGTTACTTCGGGTGTAAGCCTTATTCTGCGAATAAGCTATTCCAAGCCCATGCATATCGCCCCGGACATTTGCAGCCGGACAGTAGCCACTCCCGACCAGTGACGTATGGTCTCGAGACAGTGTCTCGGTCTCGAGACGTCTCGAAACAGTTTTTTAGTGTCTCGGTCTCGGAAGACTGCTGTCTCGATCTCGGTTTCAAGGTTAGTGTGTCGAATTTTTAGAAACTGTCTTGAAGTGAAAGTCTTGTTCTGGCTGGAGCAAGCAGCCTCGATGAGCTTCGCGTCAACTGTCTTAAAATCTGGCGCTAGACACTGAAACTGCAATCTACGCGAAACGGTAATTCTGGTTAACGCGCGAGTCACATGATACTGAAATCAATTCAATTATCTTAAAGTATAAAAATGTATGAGAGAGAACCTGAAATTGTGAAGTTTCCTTTTACGCAATTTTAAGTTATTGACAAACAATAGCTATGCCGTGCCATTGGTTAGTGATGCAAAACCACAATAACCGAAACGATCGAAACAACTTCGAGTTTCTCAGGGTGAGTATAAGGATATGCGCAACTTTTTAATTTCGTTTGGTATTAGGTATCGAATTTACTTGTTTATAATCGTTTATAAGATTTTAGACGTGTCTACAAAGGCTTTCTTTATGTCATTCAGAAGATATGCCGACGAAAAGATATCGAAAAGGATAAAACGCGACAATATAAAAACTGTTCTCAGGAATTGGTACTACATACATTATAAGTTTCAAATTGAAATTTCACATGAACATTATTCCCGAAAACTGATACTTTAGTATTTCACAGCATTTTATATAAGATCACTTGTCTTTTACTGTCTCGTACTGTATCGTATTGTCTTGAGCCAAGTGTCTCGGTCTCGGTACCTCGCCGTCTCGATCTCGGCACCTCACTGTCTCGGTCTCGGTCTCGTCTTGGTCTTGAAGTCTTGCATACATCACAGCTCCCGACTAGGATAATTGACCCCCCTCCAGTGTAGACCATAAGTTCACCCAAACTATATATGCATACATACATACATATGCATGCATACATACGTAAATACATACATCCTGCATGCATGCATACACACACACATACATACATGCATAAATACCATGTTGTGTCATGTCATGTCTTTCTCTCTGCCTGTTCGTCTGTCTGTCTGTATGTATGTATATATATTATGTATGTATGCATGTATATATTTTGCGTGCGTGCATACGTACGCACCTATGTACGTATGCATATACATTATGCGTGAATATATTGTTAGGTGCGGGTGCATTGACTATGATCTGGGACCATCCTAGAGCAGGAGCGTTGGTCGTAGACTCGTAGGGGCACAAGGTGTAGCGAAGAACCAAAGCGGGTCTACGATGTGTACTGAGGTGTATATAGAGAGTGCACATTAGGTTATCTGCTGTGTATATAAGGCTGTGCAATGAGAGTTTCTGGGAGTGTTGGATCAGATAGTTAAGGAGTGACGTCGCGTAGCAGGCTCGTTGCTGTTTCAGGTAGCTACGTCGTAGTTAACGCTGACCAACATTTCCAGTTGTTAAAAAGACTAAGTGTCTACGTTTGACCTTAGTATTTCCGCTTCTCGGCCGAGTAAAGGACCGTCTGAGTTGTTTTCTGTTGACTGCTGTCGGTAGTGCGTCCCTTCCGTTGGAAGAGGAGTTCGTTTTTCTACGAACGTTTGTATAGGTTGTGTCTTTGTTATGGCGAAAGAAATAGAGTTTACTCACTAACTGTCTTATTTCTAGTAACTATAAAGCGCAGCATAACATTATACATACACGCTTATACATACACACAAGAATGCATACATACATAAGCCTACGTACGTACAGGCATGAATGTATGCATGCATACATACGTATGAGCGGAGTGTAGGACAAAAGCCCCCCCCCACGGACAAAAGCTCCCGGACAAAAGCCCCCCGGACTAAAGCCCCTCCCAATTAGGATAAAAGCCCCTCTCAACTAGGACAAAAGCTCCCCCCGGTGTAGACCATAAGCTCGCCCAAATTATATATGCATGCTTGTATGTGTGTGCATATGATGCATGGTTGCATGCACAATATGTACGTGTGCCTGGATGTGTCCATGTCGGATAAGTGTTACTGCACCTGCAAAATATCTATTTTTAGCGGGTTGACATATTGCTTTGGATCCAATACCTGCAAAGTTTGAAGACGAAATGGTTCGTAATATGAAGTGTGCATGTGTGTAATAAGCAGGGCTGTTGACAATACTGGAAAAAAGTATTGCAATAGCAATACTTCCTAATTAAAGTATCGCGATACCAATACCAATACTTTTCAATAGCCTTGCTAAATTCGACCTTAGCATGAATTAGAATTCCTGCACCGATAATTATATAAAAAATTTCCTATATTTGGCTAATCACAAGGAATCTAGATGAGAGGAATGGTGGTTACTCGTCATATTTCTGTGTATATATATTTTTTTATTCTTAAACACAGATGTCGCCCCAATCTAAAATTTGCTTCTATTTGAAAATATGGCGCTGTAAACATCTAGCGGCATTTTTTAAAATTCTGCTGACATAACCGGTAGTTATTCGTAAATTTGGCTTCATGCCTAAAGGTTGATAAATTAACTTATAATTTAAACTTATTTTAAAAGGATTTAAACTTCTGGCTTCCGAATATCGCCCAAAACTGTTGACACGAGGGAACATATATACGGACGTTGCAATCCTGCGAATATTGGTCCTTGGGCCAATCGCAATGTCTTTCAAGTAGCCAAATTAATTAGGCAATCCACTTCTACCAGTGAACGCAAAAGGACATAGGCTTACTTCGGTCATTTCTCTATTCACAAATTATTCTATACAAGTATGTACGCGACAAGAATATGGCCGAAAGAGGCTATGTATGCATAGGCATAAACTTATCAAAGCGGAACGATAAACTTCTCATATTTCTTGAGAAACGACATAAATTTCAGAGAGAAAAAGTATTGGTGTCGAGTATCACTGACAGGCTAAAAATTGGTATCGCGATACACATGCGATACCAGCAAAATAAAACTATCGCGATACTCGCTGCGATACTGACAAAAGTATATAAGTCTGGTAATAAGTCTATTTAACGACGCATCCATGTCGTTAAATTAACTTATTACACACATACACACCTCATATTACGAACCATTTGTGTGCATATTAGAAGTTTCGTTTTATAGGCACACACTTGTGAGATTTTCTTCTATAGGGGTCTTCACCCATTCTCAAACTTAGATGATTATCGCGTGTCACTGGCTGACTGTCATCAACTGTAAACATACTTACTAGCTGACCTTCACCAATATAGTCTTATTAACGGGAGATGATTAACTCGTGTCACTTACAGTTTGCTGACCAGCTGTATGCCTAGCTGCTTACTAGCCGACGACCTTCACCACTTATTAAGGCATGTCACGGACTGTTTGTAGTATTTATGCATCCAGCAAGATAAATAAATATTCAGAACTGGACTCACTTTGTCTCCTATACGACACGATAATTAGTTGCTTGTTTTCATATATTTTACATAAGGGCAGTCAAATATATAACTTGTCCATACTTCACACTAGGGGGCTTTTGTTCGGGGATGCTTTTGTCCGGGGGGGGGGGGGCTTTTGTCCGTTTCCCGTACATACATCCACACGTACATACATGCATGCATGAATAACTCCGCAGTGGAGAGTTTGGCCGTCGCCGAGTAAACACGTGCGCCATTCTCTCGACGGGATAAAGAAATTCACGAGACAAAGAAACTTTCGCGGTGAGCTAAGCTGTGCATACGTGTTTAAATATTTTCAAATTTCTTGTGTTCTAGTTTGACTGCTTCATTGTGTGTTATATTTAACTATGTAATATATTATAATGCATTCTGAGCTATTTTCTAGTTAACTGATCTACTGCGTTATATAGTTAGATATCTATTAATACTAGTTTTTCTGATAGTTTAGATTAAATTTCCCTGTTTCCTCGCCTCTCGCTGGACATGAGTTCTAGCGAGGGTTATATCTTGCCTCCGAGTCTGCGCCTCGTGCCCAGCCCGACGTTGGCAAACCGGTTGACCTGACGGTGATGACCCCGTCCAAAAAACGAGCTGGTTCCCCTGAAACCGGCAGTCCGTTTTGGGTCACAACTGAGTCTTATAACCAATCGGACAATGATGGGAGTGCTGGTAACGCGTTTAAGACCGTCACCAGAAAGGCAGATCAAATTGCCAAAAAATGAGAAGCCGAGAAAGATTCGCGTGACTGAGGCTAATCTGGATGCTTTTAGAAAGGCCAGTAGGACTTCGGTCCAGAAGCCGATGACGAAAACGGCGAAGAGCGCGAAAGCCCCTGCGAAGCGGAACTTGCCGATTGTTCCGAAGCACGCGGGGCCTGCTGCGCTGGTGACGGCAGCGCCGGACGCCCTTCCCGCCCGTGTTACGGTGAGCCGGTCGGTTGAAACCGGCTGTTTTCTGAATTTTTAAATGTAGCTTTGTTTAAGGTAAACAACACGCTGGTCAGGACGGAGCTGAACAAACAGTTCAGCCCGCTGACAGCTGACGTGACTGCCCCGTCGGTGACGTGTGTACGTGTGCACTTGGGCGGGCCAAACAGTAGAGCAAATAGAACTCAATTGCTAGGTACCACAGACCTCTGTGGGTACAAGGTCAAGGTGTCCGAACCACGTTAAGTCGTTCGGTACAGAGGCAGGCACGTGCAGAATGTAATTAAAAACTTAAGCGATGCCGATATTTTGACAGCCTGCAAGGATTGGAAAACCTGCGTGCAGGCAAAGTAGAGAGGATCCATAAGATCCAGAATAAGGTAAAAGTGCTGACGATGGCGGTGAAGATTGAATTTCCTCCAGGTTCAACTGCACCTACCCGCTTAGACGTCGGTTTTCTAAGTTTCAAATTATACGATTATGTGCCGCCTACTCGTTGTTTTTGTTACTTGTCCTTTGTCCATGTCGCCAAGCATTGTAGAAAATCACAGAAATACGGAATCTGCGCCGGAGATCATAAGCACACGGATTGCACGAGGCGTGAGCAGCCGAAGTGCGCAGCCTGCGGCGGACCACATCTAGCGATGTCGAGTGTCTGCCCGAAGTACACACTCGCCAAGACTGCAACCACCATCAGCGTCAAGGAGGAGAAAACGTACAGCGACGCACTTCGGACTGCTCGCCAGCAACAGGTGAAGAAGACAATCGATGGAGCCAAGACGACGACGGCTGGTCCGGTCAACGCGACGACGATGACGGCTGGTGCTCCGAGTGCCGAAGGAACTGCTGAAGCGGAGCCGACAAGCTTGCGTCCTTCTGCTCGCCCGGCCCGTGAACAATCACAGGTGAACCCACTGACCGAGCCAATTTCTGTTGTGCCCGAAAGACAGCAGAAGGTGGCGACTATCGATAACGGTAAGGCGCAGAGGGATGCGCTTGACGCACTGACCCGTGCCTGCACCATGTTTATGAGGGCAATGGAGGCAACCGATGGTGGCGCAATCTCTGCTTCTATGCTGATTGAGATTCTCGCCAGCACCATCACCACTGCCTTCAACATAATTTTTGAGCAGGTATTTGGCGCGGTGACGACCGCCTACGCTTTTCCTTCTGGTGCCTCGAGCGCCGCGTCAGCCACTGCAACCAACATCCTCCATCACGAATCTTCAGATTCTTCAGTTGAACGCATGTAGCCTCAGAACCCGCGTAGGGGAGCTGAGGCACCGCATCTCTGACATGCGGACACCGCCGGCGATCATCTGCATCCAGGAAACCTGGCTGAGGCCTAACGTCAACTTCGAGACTCCTGGTACACCTGCGTGCGGCATGATCGAACCACTGGAGAGGCTGGAGGAGGAGTTGCAACGTTCGTGAAGACCGGCATCGTCTACTCAACGGTCAACACTACTGACGTCCCGGAGTCGATCACCATCTCGCTCGACGGACTGCCAGAGAAGATCAAGATTGTCAACGTCTACCTTCGACCACATCAACCTGGAAATTCCTTGCCACCAGACACATACTCTCGTTTCTTCCAAGAGAGGTCAGCGGTCATTCCGGGAGACTTCAACGCACACAGCACTCTCTTCGGGTCCAGATCTACAGATGCACGAGGACGCTGGGTAGAGGATGACATGGAGGCCTACGCCTACGTCGCCCTCAACACCAGCGCCCCGACATTCGCCAGCAACGCCAAAGGAGCTGCCGGTCACCTGGACCTTGCGATGCCTCGACGCCCTTGGCACGAAAGTGCACATGGACGGTCCTTGACGACTCCATGGGAAGCGACCACTATCCCATCATCATCAACATCGATGGGGCAGTCCCTGTAGAGGAATCCTTCATCCCTAGGTGGATTCGCCGAAAGGCTGATTGGATGGCCATCAAGAACGACTGCAGGGAGGAGCTCACAGTCGCACTCATCTCCAACGACGTCGAAGCGAGTCACAACAACTTCTTCGGCTCGCTGGTGGAGATCGCCACGCGACACATTCCGAAATCGACTCACCCTAAGGAGAAGATCAAGAGTGCGCCGTACAGGGCGGACGAGTGCACACGACACGTCAAGGAGCGCAATGAGGCCCGCAGGAAGGTGAAGACCAGGCACCCGGCGGATGCTGAAGAATACCGACGCATCAAGGGAGTCGCCCAGAGGGTCATCATGAACGCACAGAAGGCTTCCTGGAGAGACTACTGCATCACTGAACGACCGATGCCAACTCGGTAGGGTCTGGGGAACGATGAGAAAGATGTCCGGTGCAAGGTCAAGACCGGCTATTCCAACACTGAAGAAGGACGGACGCTCCCATATTACAAACCAGGAGAAGGCGAAACATCTCGGAAGATACTTCTCGGAAGTGAGCAGCAACAACAACCAAACCGTAGAGTTCCAAGAGCGCAAATCCGCCTCTGAGGATGAGCACTCGGAGGAGCTTCATGGAGGACAGCTGCCTGCTGACGACCAGCCCTTCAACGAGCTTTTCACCATCCAGGCTCTTCGAATCGCCCTCCTGCGCTGTAGGAAGGACACGAGTCCGGGAGAGGATACCATCACCTACGAGATCCTGACACAGCTTCCGCATCCAAGCCTGCTTGCCTTGCTGGAGCTTTACAATGCGGTGTGGCAGCATGGACGACTTCCAGCTGGCTGGAAGAACTCCATTGTTGTCCCTATCCTGAAGCCACAGAAGCCAGCCCGTGATTGAAACTCCTACCACCCGATTGCACCGACATCCGTCTTGTGCAAGCTGATGGAGCGGTCAGTGACCGATCGACTGACCTGGCACATGGACACCAACAACCACCGCTTCAACAGGTTCCAGTCCGGGTTTTGGAGACTGCGAAGTTGCCAGGACCACATCGTCCGCCTTCAAGACGACATCCAACGTGCGATTCACTTGAAATACAGCCACACTGGAGTCTTCGTAGACCTTGAGAAAGCATTCGATCTGATGTGAACTAACGGGCTTCTGCAGCACAGTATCACAGGTCAAATGTTCAACTGGATCCGGGACTTTCTGACCGACAGGAACATCCGTGTTTGCTTCGGCTCAGAGCTGTCCGATCTCTTTCACATGGAGAACGGATCGCCGCAGGGCAGTGTCGTCAGCCCTGTGTTGTTCATCATCATCATCATGAACGACATCCCGGAGCCTGAGAACGATGTAAGACTTCCTCTCTACGTGTACGACAGCGCCATCTGGAGAGCTGGACCAAATCCAGAAGTGAATCGCCGCCATCTGCAAACCTACGTCGACAAACTCAAGGCCTTCTTCGACCGATGGGGTTTGAAGGTGTCAACCACGAAGACCATAGTCGTTGAATTCCATCGAAACGGTACTACGGCAGCTCGCCAACAGCTGAAGCTCGGGTCCTCTCGCTTGAACTACAACAACAACGTCAAGTTCCTGGGGGTGATCTTCGACCATCTCACCTGGTGCGATAACATCAACTACATCGCTGATCGCAGCAAGAAGTGCTTAAACTTAATGCGCGCTATCGCAGGATGGCCCTGGGGAGCCTCGAAAGACATCCTCCTGATGATCTACCGTGCCCTCATTCGCTCCGTCATCGACTACGGCTGCGTCGCATACGAGAGCGCTTCCAGGAACCAGAAAAAGGCGCTTGATACAGTCCAGTATAAAGCACTGAGTATCGCTTCTGGAGCGCTCAGAGGAACGAGTCTGGCTGCACTGCAAGTAGAATGCAGGGAGGAGCCACTCCACCTACGACGCAAACGGTTGTTGATGGAGTTCATCACGAAGATCAATGCGATTCCAAATCACCCGACGCCGCTCGCCTGCACCACAACGCCACCGTGGCTGCTGCGACCATCCATCATCGACACCACTCTGTTGCAGAAGATCGGCGACCTGAACAACCTCTCTGAAGAAGGGCCTGGTCAACGATCACATCCGTTCCTACGATGCACAAGTGGCTGTCTACATGGATGGAGCCAAGAACGCAGCAGGCATGGTGTCATGCTCATTCTACGTGCCCTCCAGTGGGCACCATGAAAGCTACCGGATGAGCGACCGCTCATCGGTCCTGGCAGCTGAATTGGGGGCCATGGCGAGGGATGTGGAGTGGGCCATCAGCACTGACACACACCATCTTGTTATATTCTCTGACTCCCTAGTGGCGATCCAGAGCGTTGAGCAGCAACAATCCATTGCCAGACCTCAGCAGCTCGTGGACCTACTGAGTGCACTGGACGCCTACGCTCAACGCATCCAGTCATCACCAACGCTGGTCTGGATCCCCGATCATTTCGGCATCGATGGAAATGAGACTCCCGACACCCTCTGCAAGTAAGGACTACACTTTGACACCATCACCATCCCGATGACGCTCGAATTCCAGGAGGCGGTCTGCAAGGACCACTTCCTCCGTATGTGGCAGTCTGAGTGGACCGCCTCCGACGCTGGCTCCGACTACCAAGCCCTCGAGCCGAACGCCGGGATGGCAAAGAAATACACCGATGCCGCAGGAAGGAAATCGCCAGGACAAGACTCTGGCTGGGCCACTGCCTGCTGAACACTCAACTAAAGAAATGGAACAGTCATCCGACCGGAAACTGTGAGTGCGGTGACGTCCAGGAAACCATGCGCCACTTCCTGCTGGAGTGCCCTACTCAGATGAGCCTCCAGGGTGAACTCATCCGATTGTGTGCACGGAACAACTGGACGTTCGATCTGAGCACCATACACAGTCAAACCAGCTGCTTTGACACCATCTACAAGTGACTGGCAGTTTCTGGTCGGAAACTATAAAAATATAAATATATATTATATTGATATCAACATCTGAACGATGATCTAAATAAAACAATGACATTATTTTGCATAAACACTGTGAACATTGTATATATATATATATATATGTTATGAACGGAAACCCTATGTATATACTTAAAATTGATTACTGCATAACCTGCTATAGCATTGTATATATTGAGTATGAGCAGAACTTTTAGACATTGTATAAGTATGCAGATGAACTGCATAAATCCAACGAACTCTGCAGCATCATGTATATGTATTTATTGAGACGAATTCTTATCAAACTGATAATGACTGCCTAAACTAAATGAACAATTCTAGAATAACTCTTAAATCCGAGACAATACTGTACTAACATCAACAGCAGCAGCAGCATGTATATAGAAAGATAATAACTACATAAATTATATGAACAATATTATAGATTAACTCTTAAATACGAGACAATACTGTACTAAAATTTCATGTACATTGTGCCTTGTATGACGGATATCATCCTTGTCATGGATGTGTCATTAAATAAACTTATTACACACAACTCCCAGTGCCAGTCCCAAGCCTGGATAACGCTAATGATCTTTGTTATCACACAGTGTCGTTAAACTTCAACAACCACCTCCACATGCATGAATACATACATGCATGTAAGTATGTATACATGCCCACGTACATACATGCATATATACATATAGGGGGCAATTGTCCGGGGGGCAAATGTCGTAGGGGCAAATGTCCATTCCCTGAATTACGCACTCAATACGCTCAAATTCAGCGTAGCCTAGCCTATATATTCCATACTAACATCAAAAAGACCAAGGAACTAGAAGGACGTAGGCCTATATGTTTCGCTTAAACCTACATATTTGCTGTTTAACTATTGGACGACGATATCTGAGTGACCGCATATAATCGGGAAATAGGCTACTGTCAGACCTACATAGTACATAGATAGAACTATAAGAAGACCTCAAAACTCACATTCAACCAGTTCGCAATAGACGAATGTTCTGTAAAAGAAGTTAAAGAACTCATCTCATTACCGACAAGGAAAACACCACTGCAGATGTTAAAATTGCTGACTGAATTGAACCTACACGTTCATCGGATTTCAAACGTGTATGTCGCTCTGCGCTTATATCGCCTACTTAACCTTGCCAGTTTCAAACTGCAGCGGTGAACGATCCTTTTAAGTCATCTCAGACGCATTATAAATGATGTAAGATCAACCATGGGTTAAGAAAGATTACGCACCCTAACACTTATGGACATTACAAAGCCTTGATTTTTAAGATATTATTCATCTTTCTCGGTATCAAAGTCTCGTCGACGAGATTTTGAAGATTTTCATACAGCACAGAGCGAGTAAAATGTAGTCTACGCACTGAGTCACCTTTCAATTCAATGTTAGTTAAAATTTAATCAGGTTAGCAATTAGATTATCTTTAACAATACCCTCTTGATAGGCCTATGCATGTAACATTCGATATAGTATAATAATAACTGTTGACTTTGTAAGTTTTGTCTATTGTAAACATTTATTGACTTCATGTAAAAAAAACTGTTATTTAGACGAGTAGAATTATACCTACATTATTTCATGTTACTTTGTGCAAGCATCTAAGAGGCCTTCACTTTATTTTTGAAACGGGCCTACAAAAGCTTAATACGGCTCTGGTGCTGAATGTCACACAATCATATCAGAGTAACAGGTAACGTGTTTTAGTCTTACGTATAGACTTCACTTACGCCTGCATGGATGGTCACACGACCTCGTCTGTTAGCTGTATGCATGTGCTGTTTCCTTGCAGCCTGGCTATAAAATAGGCCAACATTGGCAGATATAAACCAACGCGTGTACGTGGTCTCTATAGGCCCATGTAGCATAGGCCTATATTATATCGGCTTATGCAAGATGTGAAGGGGATTTACATGTAGAGCTTCACGTTGACATCACGTGCAAGCGCAGCGTTGTGGCTGATCAGTTGAAGGAGGTTAAGAGGCAGGACGCCACAACCACCCGCACCCCCACCGCTTCTCCCACCCGCCACCACCGTCGGGTCAACCGAACTTGAACCCACTCATCCGTAGGTCAGCGCTTCAGTCGTCCAGGTTTCTCTGCTCACTCGCTTCTCTGCCGTCACCTGGCGTCATCCGTATCAGCTGTTCTGTCCATCAGCATGCTCGTCTAACACAGGAAGTATACAGAGTAAAACGTAGGTAGGCAACCATGCTGGCAACCTCATCGGTTCCTGGTCACCGCTGTCATCTGCCATCGTCAACAGAAGCAATAGAAAGGCCACCAAGTGAACAGCTGTGCAACGTACCTACATTACCACCGCATTATCTGCCTGCATGGGAAGACATGCATGCGACGAAGGACGACGCAGGCCGTGAACGACGACATATCGACCAGCAGCAACAGTTTAACATAACCTCGGACGCATTGGCCGTTTCGAACACCTGCAGCAGGCGTCCTCTGCCTTTCGAGACTGGAGAGGAACTGGAGAGCAAGAAGAAGAAGAAGAGGCGACATGGGTTAGATGTGGTGGTCAACCACCGAGGATTCCCTGCCAATCATCAGCACACGACCAATACACTCCGATTCATGGCGTCGTCAACAGATGAATGTCTACAGGACGACCAGAGGGGCAATACTGAGCAGCAGCAACAGCAGCTACACATCCGTCGACCGATGAACGCCTTCATGGTCTGGGCGAAAGTGGAAAGAAGAAAGCTTGCCGAAGAAAATCCGAACCTACACAACGCCGAACTCAGCAAACTGTTGGGTATGTACTTGAGCATGAGCACCTATTCATCGATAGCCCAAAAGGGTGCTCGATGGTCTGATTGGTGCTCGATTTTCTAATTGGTACTCGATGGTCTAATTGGTGCTCGATAGTCTAAGGGGAACTGGATTTCTAGCTCGATAGTCTAAGGGGTGTTTGATTTCCTAAGGGGAGGTCGATAGCTTAAGGGGAGCTCGATTTCCTAAGGGGAACTCGATAGTCTAAGGGGTGCTTGATAGTCTAAGGGGTGCTCGATAGTCTAAGAGGTATTCGATAGTCTAAAAGGTGCTCGATTTAATAAGGGGATCTCGATAGTCCAGTGGTAACGGTTAGCGTGCAGTAGTGTCATTCGAGAGGTCGGGGATTGATATCGCTGCCAATTCAGTTACGATGATCTAACTGGCCTTACGCTGTGGGTGGGAAGATGCGACTGCTAGCCTGCCAGGTCACCCGCCCTCAGTTGCCAAACCACTAAGAATATGTATTCACTAACAATTCTTCTGACTTTATTTCAAGGCAAAGGAGTCTGCATTCAAAAGCCAGTAATCTTTACACATGGATCTGTCTCACGCTCATGTTATTGCATCTGCATAAAAAATCGTTCACATGGTCGATGTATGCACACATAATGTGTATAGCTTTAACAATAATAATATTTTGTCGTTTATTCGGTTCAAAGTGATAAACTGTAGTGCTATTATATGATGACAAAATGTGTGTTGTCCATCTTCCGTTTTAACTCCTGCCATGAGCAAAAACTCTGACTTGCTCCCTTTAATCTTACCTTCAGCTCTTTATTTTGTTTTCCAATGGTCAGTGTCTTTTTTAAACATTTGTTCTGAGTTTGAAGTTTTTGAACCTTCTGCTACTATCGTGTACATTGTCTGTCAGTTGTTGTTGCAATTGGCATATGATGACCAAGGCTGCCGTGAGTACCCAAGTATTCGCGAGTACTCGACTCCAAAAATTACTCGAGTACTTGCACGCTTCACCTTCTGGTCTGAAAATTGCAATTTCCTGTTCTGAAGCCTATGTTTTATTTTTGTGTGTAAAAACTTTCTGTTTTTTTCGCTGCTCAATGATTTTGAGTTGTTACATTGGAGATTTAGAGTTTTAGTTAGAACCTATGCTATGGTCTACTTAGTCTATCTATAGTCTGTAGCATGGTGTATAGTAGAAGCCATGCAGCCTGCATTAAGAACTTTCGGTATTAACGAGTACTCGAGTACTTGCTAAGCTACTCAGCCGAGTACTCGACTCCAAAACTACTGGTTAGCGTTAGTCCTAATGATGACTCGGTTACCAAGTGAATGTCATCAACCAAAATCCAGGTTGTTTTTTATCTATCCATTTAGTGACACTTCAGCTTCCACAGAATTCATTGCACGACTCATCGTGCCCTCCAGAAGCAGGTTAAACAGATCTGGTGATAAATCAGCATCCATGCCTTATGCCTACATCTATCACAAATCAGTTATCAGCTAGCCTATTACAATAGTTCTGTGAATAGTCTACTTTAGAACCTGAACACTGAACAGTAATTAAAAACTGTGAAAATCAGTAAACAAAAGAGTGACGCAACTTTTTACTGCGGTGCTATTACATAATGACAGAATGTGTGTTGTCCATCTTCCGTTTTAACTCCTTCCATGAGCACTGTAACGATGCATATACACAGTTCAACTTATTCTGCCTTGGTTTGGCTATCACGCCTCTTCATATACATATTCATGAGTTCAATTAAATATTAATTAATCAATAACTACTGCAAACTTTCATCGTCAATTATATTGCAAAAACAGTCAAAATCAGCAAAATATTTAAATAGAATTCTAAGATATAGATTGATAATGAACTAATCTAACTTATGACTACCTAGCCAGCCTAGATTAGCTAATAGCGCTTCTTAGGTCAGATATCTACCTCTCACGGGAATGGAGCAGATCTGCAGTGGATTTCTGTAGTGTTCATTTGGATTCTTTCTTTGTATAAATTCTGTCGATGCTTCTTCTCGGATGATTGTTGCCTCTAGCCTCTTCACCTCAAATGCTTCTGTGCCGTCTTCCACTCGCACTCGTCACATCCGAATGATGAATCGGACTTAATGTGATACTTGCGTAGCCTCGATTCCGTTGACAAGTATGTCAGAAGAGACACACTATAGATGCTGATATTAATCTCTCAGTCCATCTATATTAACGTGAAAAGAGTTTCTGCATTCCACCGCTCATGACCGATAGTTCGAGAACGAAAATAACTTCTGATTACACACGGAGAATACATCCATCATTACTCGACGATCACAGTACTGTTCGCCACTACACCATTCGCACCCCTCAGCAGTTCTAGACGAACCTAGGTCAGATAACTGTCCGAACTCCTAAAACTTCGTTGAGAGTTCGCAACTTGAGAATTACGTGTTGACTTTTTCTCAGCACCAGCAATACTGAATATCTTATTGCAAACTCTCGCCGCCCGGATAACGCATTTCCGCCGTACAATCCCCAGCAGACGACCGATGGCCAAAATCAGACCTTTTAACATTGCCTCCTGAATGTCAAATTGCAAACGACCAGTTCTCCCCAACAACACTGTTACTAAGGGCTCTAATTTAATCTTATAGCGCCTTTACATTATATTTATAGGCTGGCATTAATTAACTCTGAATTAATTTAACTAATTAACATTGACTGCATATTATAATGTTAATAATACATAAGAAATGTGGGTTTTAATAGGAACATCGCTACAAGCACAAACTCTGATTTGCTCATCTCCTCTCCCTTTAATCTTACCCTTAATCTTACCTTCAGCTCTTTATGTTGTTTTCCAATGGTCAGTGTCTATTTTTAACATTTGACTTGGTTCGACCTCTGAACATGCAGATGATAAAGTCCTGCGCCCCAAAAGACCCCCGATGAGTAATTGCATCAAAGACAAGACTTCTGGTACTAGTACTACTGCTGCGTTTTGTCTCTTGCGCTTGCGTACTAATCAGTAGGCGAGAGAACGAGTGTGCTAGCATTGATCTTGGACTGATTTTATACTTGCAGGGATCAACTGGCGAAATCTTGCGTTGACAGATAAGCGTCCTTTTCTAGATGAGGCGGATCGTCTGCGTCTTCTACACATGACACAATATCCTGACTACAAATACCGTCCGCGAAAGAAGAAACTGACCAAGCGCCAAATTACGACCAATACATCGCTCACCGCTACCGATGCTCATACTTTCACTATGCCGATAACTACAACTACAGCCGCTGCTAAGGATGATGGTGATGACGACGATGATGATGCAACTTCATTCACACATTGTGCAGTCGTTCAGATCAAATCACTGGCTGATGATGTTTTGCAGAGAACAGGAGCAATTTGTCAGAAAACAAACCAGATCGACGAAACAGCACAACTGACCAATCATAGGAACCAGTTGATTACAGCTCTACTCAATACCCCTGAGCCATCGCCTACGAACTCGCCACATTTTGGGGGTCATAGAATCAATCGAGGATCGCCCATGAATAGGAGGCAAGTTGATTGCGTCAGTGATAGTGAGGAATCGCTGTGCACAGGCCTTCCAACTCCTGATAGATCTCCGCCAAGAACCAAGCCTTTTCAATGTCCTACAATTTCGAACTGTGATTTTCGCCGTCAGGAAAAGAGACATCTGCGCCTCGTTCCTGAGTTACTTCACTGCCTACAGAATGCAAGCGGCAGTCAAGAAAGCTTGAAATGTGTACCAACAGAAAAACAGTGCTCGTCCGAAAATCAGTGTAGGCCTACGTCCAAGCATGAGTTATCATCAACAGGTGAATCTTGTAGTCCGCAATTGAGGGCAACTCTCCGCAAACTCTTGAAACTGTCGCCTGACCTCTCTGACCTCTCCGCCTCTGACCAGATGACAGATTCACATACTAACAATATTTCTGATTCAACGAAGGGCGATTTTCGTAAACATTTTGCAAGTAAGCTTGAGTCCCTAAGTGTTGCCTTTGCTCAAACATTTAGACAGATTCCATGGCATAGTTCCTATTTGCCAGCACAGGTCCAACCTAAATCCGACACCAGTCATAGAATTCGTTTCTGTGATACAATGCAAGATTTCAAAGATGAGGCAGATAACTTTGTTTCTACGCTACTAGCAAGTAACTCCTACTCACACAAAAGATATGCAGACGATAATACCGAAGGTGAACTTTCTGCACAACACTGCTACCACGACGAGGACGTCAGAGGATGCTTGGCTTCACCCTATACTTTTGAACCGTCAACTGTGAATCTTAAAGAAAAGAATGATGGCAAAACTAACTTAGCTGAAATGGAAATGATCAATTTTACTGACGATTTTCGAGGTCTGGATAGACATGAATTTGACCAGTACCTTGGTCTATCATATGCAGATACTGTGAAAGAAGTAGAGCAACAAGCCTGTGATTGTCCAGTTGAACTGAAGTGCAGTGGGCAAAGAATAACAAGGCATGACTGGAAGGACATCAGTTCGACGGATAGGTTTCCATTGGATGAATGCTATGCTGCCAATAACCTATCTACGGAGTACGGAAGAGCATTATCTCAATGGCGAGATGAGGAGCCTGGTGTGTCTCATCATTTGCTCTGTGATCAACTTTCTATTGACTTGTTTCAGATGCCAAATTCTTTGAATACAAAAGACGAATTTCAATCTTCCAAGATTTTTGATGCATTTCGAAGTATTACTGGAAGCACTTGTGACTTTCTGCATTGCCTTCATACTAACAATATAAATCCGGAACTATCCTTATGCCGACTTACAACGAATGGGGTCTTAGCAAGTTGCTTGATTCCAGAACAATCAGAAACAGAATGGAACCAGGAAGCCTTCGACACCAGTTACCATTGTTCTAGCAGTTGCGACAACGTTCAACTCCAAAGTCCCGCGGAATACCTGTGCAACGGTTACAATGAGGTCGAACAAGGGACTTTCTTGTGGAGCAAGTAAAAGACATATGCTGAAGAAAACACACCAACAGCACCTTCTCCATTCTATAGTGTGTGTATCTGATGCATTGTGTTGTCACGTTACACATTACATTACACGAAACACATCGCTGGTGACCCACCCTCAGTTAATAGGCTACCTACTAAAAATTTCATTTTCTAGTCCCAAGTTGTACTAAAACTCCCGAGTTGGCTTAGGTACATGTATCTACTTATGTCAACCCTGTCTTTCAACAGTTTGCCAACTTCACAGCTTGGTTGACTTTTGACAATGGTCCATTTGTAAACACTGAAAACACGGAAACATTAAGAAATATTTATGATATAATTATAAAATAATTATGATATAACATACGTCACAAACGCTGGTAAAGTATGACAGACAAAACTTGACACGATGATTTCTTACCACGGATCAACAACGTTGGTCAATGAACGACGGTTGGCCTTCAATCTGGAACTGTATTTTGGCTCTCCTTTCAAGTCACTGGATTTCCGGTTTCATACTATTTCTTATTACCATTAAAGCTTTATACCGTTAGAGATGTATATTAATATAATCTTTACTCTTAAACAATTCTTCTACAATTCTTCTGTTGTATTTTTATAAAAATTCGAGCTCGTATTTACTAAATGGCTGCATTGTTTATAAATCTTCCATATAAACCCGGTGATTGACTTCGAAACTGAGTAAATATGTGTCCTTATTATAGTCCTGTTCTTCTGTGATTTCTCTCTACCAGTAACAACGCAGATGGCGTAGGCCTACATTGTAATAGGTCTACCCTTAAATAATTATATAAAACTGTAGGCTCTATTGCAGCGTTTTGTTCGACGCTGATGTCTTAATGAAAACTTTATCCGGCCAGTGCAATCCATATATCCCAACGCAGATGGTGGCGTCAGCCTCTGATATTTATCGCTTTAATAATAATTAAATAACTCAAACTGTTCAAGCTGAACAACTATTGAGTGCTAATTAAGCTACTGTAGGCCTAGTCGTGTATTGGTCCATGTGAAGCCATGTGATAGCCTCTCGTACATTCAGATACATCAATACCTCTTCGGATGTAGGCATGATCTTGTTTTCACTTGCTGCTGTAGGTGTTCAATCTTTTAAAATTCGATTGACTAAGACGATTAAAGTGCTATTTCCCACTTAAATTCAGCAGGCGGGCCGCATGTTGGACAGTAGGGCAATTGCTGTTAGATTTGCTTGGATATTGTTAAAAATCCAAATGATTATTTTAACGGACTTTAAACAACATCGACAGCGACCAAGTTCTTAGCGCGTACTTTTACTGACATGAAATTATGGCATCCTCAATAGCAACACCACTTCGGAACTGAAATGTTTCTAGTTCATAACTTCATAGGCTGTAATAGCGCTACAAAATTGACGTTAAAACGTTATGACATTTTTGTCTGTTTAATATATTCTTAGATGCTATGCTGACTGGTGAAACAAAATCTAGGGGGTGCAAATATAACTATATATGTTTACAAAACAGTTAGGCATATAGCCTGATAACCCAAAAGCAACCCCTAAAATTCAGAGTTGCATGGTCTCGAGACAGTGTCTCGGTCTCGAGACGTCTCGAGACAGTTTTTTTAGTCTCTCGGTCTCGGAAGCCTGCTGTCTCGGTCTCGAGGTAGTGTCTCGAATTTTTAGAAACTGTTTTGAAGTGAAAGTTTTGTTCTGTCTCGAACAAGCGGTCTCGATAAGTTTCGCGTTAACTGTTTTAAAATCCTGTGCTAGAAACTGAAACCGGAATATACGAGAAACGGTAATTCTGGTTAACGCGCCGCGAGTCACATGATACTGAAATCAATTCAATTATCCTACAGTGGAAAAATGCCTGAGAGAGAACCTAAAATTGTGAAGTTTCCGTTTACGCAATTTGAAGTTATTGACAAACAATATGCCGTGCCGTTGGTCATTGGTGTGGTACCACCATAACCGGAGCCAAAGGTTTAACAAGCGGGGGTTAGAGGGCACCGGCCCCCAGTTTCAAAACAAGAGCAAAGCCCCCCAGTTTTAGTGCTCAGTGCCCCCATGTGCCCTCCAAATTCGTTCTTTTTAAGTTTCTCCAATGGCTTTTTAAGATGACGTGTGGTGGATTGACATACACATCTGAATACCTGAAGCGGCTCAGCACTAGAACTTGTACGTTGGCCCGGACTGTACGAAAGACATTGTTTTCGTTGCACATCTGGCGCTCGCGGTTGCGCCCGCGGCCTGAGGTGCCTGACCGGCCTACGTGCTCGTCGGGTCCTACTGAACACGATCTGCTATCTGACCTGCGGGTTGAAACTTGGCCTCGGAAATAAATCGTTGTCTGTGGCCGAGGCCATTAACAGCCACAAGCTGGATATCCTGGTTGCGGTTGAGACATGGCACCAGTCTGCGGCTGATGTTGCCTTGAGAAGATCGTCTCCTTCTGGATATGAGGTCGTTAGCCAGCCGTGCAGTGAGTCACATCTCCTCGCGCCACGCAGAGGAGGTGGTGGATTAGCGATTTTCCATCGTCAACATCTTCGGATGAAGCGCATCAAGCTCGATGGCATCTACAACACTTTTTTGAGTTGCTGCTGACGTCCTTCTCGACGGCTCAGGGACCGCTAAACGTTGCCGCTATACATCGACCTGGATCATTGCCACCATCAGCGACGTTCATTCAAGAATTTACCACTCTCCTTGAAGTGCTGGCAACCTACAACAGCCAGTTGACCATAACTGCGATTTAAGCATCCACATGGTTGGGATGCCCTTGGGCTGGCCAGGTGAAGCGGCTCCTTAAAAGTTTCGGCCTCCTGCAGCATGTGACCTTCCCACCACATGATCATGGTGGTCACTTGGATCTTGCCATAACAAGATATGACTGCCGGTCGATAGCGATCACGATGGAACCACCGTCTGTCTTCGATCATGCTCTGCTCGTCAATCAGGTGCCGTTCCTATACGCTGGTCACGGAGATCACGTTCAGAGGTTAGAAATCGCTGGACTGAGACGCTTTCCGTCGCCATCTGACGAGCAGTCGGCTTTGCACTGAACATGCGGTCGCCGACCTTTCCTCATCTGATACGTTCGACCACTACGAAACAGCCCTCCGATCAATCATCGATGAGATGGCTCTGTGGCAAACATCGTGTATCAGATGCAATGCTCTCACTCCCTGGTTCGATGCTGAATCGTCGCATTCGATGCCGAATGCGCCGAATTGTCAGGCGTGCAGAGCGTCGATACAGTAGGACTGTCCTTTATGATGATTGGGTCGAGTGGATCAGGCTCCTGGGAAAAAAGTGTGAATCCTTCAAGACCAAAGAGCAGGAGTATTGGGAGGGGCTGATTACACGTGCTCAGCTGAAAATTAACGACTTTGGATTGATCTTTCTGCTATTCTAGGCACATCGCATATTCCAGCATTTTCCTCTGATGACTTTCTTGGTCATCTCTTGTGGAAGGTCTCGGATGTTCGTCGCGATACTGGCTGTGCTGATCCTCCGGAATACTCAGATACAAATCATCGCTACGAAAGGCTTGAAAGGGTTACACCTGTGGAACTAAGGTCCCTTCTTATGTCCTCTCCGTCGAAGACATGTACGCTGGACCCGCTCGCGACCTTCCTTCTGAAGGAATTTGTGGATGAGCTGTGCCATTCTTGGTCTGCTTCTGCAATGCATCGTTGATGGAGGGACGCCAGTCAGCAGTGTGCTATCATACGACCTCAGATCAAGAAGCCTGGGATGGATCTGGACGATGTCAGGAGCTACCGTCCGATCTCAAACCTGACCTTCCTATCAGAGATTGTTGAAAAGTTGGTAGTGCATCAGTTGACGCGATACTTGGAATCGCACGACCTTATGCCACCTCTACAGTCTGGATTCAGGAAGCTCAACGGAAACTGTTCTCCTGAGACTCATCTCAGACATCTGTGATGCTATGGACGCTGGACATGTCACGTTGCTTGCGCTCCTTGATGTGAGTGCCGCGTGCGATACAGTCGATCATAACATCCTGTTGAATAGGCTTCATGTCTCATTTAGAATTGGAGGACAGGCACTTGATTGGATCCGCTCTTTTCTTGTTGGCCGCCGGATAAAAGTCATCAATATACAGAGTTGCCTGTAATAATGAAGTGGCTCGGTGAGGATGATAATATTATACTGAGTATTTCTTGAAGCCTCATCAGTCAGCACTTCGAGGGGGTCGACATATAAGTCTCGGGCAGTGCCAGAGAGAGGGCATGACCTCTGACCACTTTATACGCTGTGTGCCCACTAGGCGCAGCAGCTGCAGCTACAGTACGTGCATGTACTGGGATGATATTGAGATGAAGTCCATGTACAGCAGTGATATGGAATCTGGACATCAGTTCCGGTAGCTCGCCATGGATGCCGGTGTTATTCGGCGCTCCGCATAGTTCGGTGCTTGGCCCGCTATTGTATATCCTGTATACGGCGGACTTGGCGGAAATCATCTGCTCTCGTGAAGCCGGAGTACACCAATATGCTGATGACTCCCAGTTGTACCGGTCGTGCCAACCATATGCCGCACTGGAGTGTACGTTAAAAATCAAAGAAATCGTCGGGGAGGTACAGGCGTGGATGTCCTCAAATAATTTGAGGCTAAATCCAGAGAGAACTGAGTTCAGGTGGCTGGGCACCGAGCGCGCACGGCTGAAGATTGACGGTGCGCTGCTCCGTGCATCGTTCCAATATTGGAACTTCCGGTCCGTGGTCCGGGACTTGGGAGTACTCCTGGACGAGGGCTTGTCATTTAAGGAGCACGTCAACGCCCTCTGCATGTCCTGCTTCTACCAGTTACGTCGGATCAGGGTCATGCGGCGCCACCTGTCAATGGACGCCGCTGCGTCTCTGGTCTCTTTGTGCTCACACGACTGCAACGCCATCCTCGTCGGTTTGCCAAAATACCGTATATGCCAGCTGCAGTGCGTCCTAAAATGTGCCGCCAAAGTTGTTGCCAGACTTCCAAAATTCTCGTGGGGACCTGGTGGTTAAGCGCTCTCGTACCACCATGCGGGCAGGCCGCGCCTTTTCGAGCGTTGGACCGTTACGTTGGAACTCCTTGCTGTTACCAATTCGGAGTCGCCCACTTTGTGTAGCACAGGTGACATTTTCTGGACTATTGAAGACGCATTTATTTCAGAATCGTTTGGTAGCTTCGGTAAGCGCCCTCGTGTAGGGTAAATGTTCATATACATACATACATAGTAGTTGTTACCATAATTAAACAACACTACTTATGATTATGTCTTTCATCCTGAGGAATGCATAAGATTGTAATCATTACAGGCTACTTAATTTCTTCTCTCCTCTCCATTTTCCTTCGTTCTACCACGGTGTAAGATATATCTTACGCCATGGTTCTACTATTATAATTTGAAATATTTTATTGTTATAATAAAAATTTTTATAATTATGAGAAAATTTGCATCTGGACATCTGGTTTTATTTTTGTGGGAGGTCAGGGCGTTGTGACTTAACGTCATATTTGAGGGGGGTCATGGCATTTGTGACGACGTGTGACGAAGGGGGAAGGGGTCAAAAATCGTCCAAAAGTGCGTGACGCCATATATGGACGGCTCCTCTTTCGTCCAGGCACTTCTTTTTACACTTTAAGCACTGCTTAAAGTCTGTTCTGCCGCGACATCAGCTGCATCGGCTGTGTGAGCAATAGGTATAGGGCACATGTAGGCCTACAGCCGTAGCGTCGCAGGCCAGCCTACATATACCTGCCATTCAAGAAACCATTGTATCCCGGCTGGACTCTTGCTACATGAGTATTATTAACAACAGTTGGCTCCTTCAAACATTCCAAACGGTGTCTCAGATTATATTCGTAATTATTGTTCATGTCGCTATTAGTGTGGTGACTATAGGCCTACTATTGTCACGCCCTAACTCTAGGCCTTACTTGAACGTGAAATTACGCTGTTCACAAGAAGAGAGATATTAAAACGCTTTAATAATAATAATAAACACATGCGACTAAAGACTTACAGTAGGCTAATGGGTAAAACAGTTTGATCAAAAAGTAACAATAGATCTGATGAGCTTCTTATCAGCAATCGCGGATGTTCTTCAGCTGGCGCCTGTCTGTACGTACGAAGCTGTTTGTTCATCTATGCCCGCTCTATTCGCCTGCCAAACACTTAATACTTAGCCGCCGTTGATTTCAATAGACAGGTTCTATCACATTATGCCAATATTATTACTGTGAAATCCCTCTAATTCATTTTCTACACTAATACATAATTATAAAAAACAATAGTCTTCAGGCTTCAACGTAAGCATAATGTAATGGTTATTCAAAGTCTCGGAACGTGTGCATCCAGGCCCATCGAGAGCAAAGTGGGTGCCCGGTACAATTTATATTTTTGAGTATGTCTGACAACATACTGTACACAGTACTAGAAAATATTGGAAAATTCCAACCACTAAACTTACGAGCTCGTTAGAACACGGTTATTATACCATTCGTATTCTCTCGATATCAAGACCTGGAATATCTATTTATATTCTGGCTTTTTGTTTGGAATTTTGCAGGATTGTAAGTTAAAACGTTTGAATTGTAAAACTGGAAAACGAAATTAAGAATTTATAATCCACAATGGTATATCAGTTAACATCGTAAGACGTCACATGCGTGTTGCTTAACAACGAACGAAGACGCCGACTCATTTGTCGTTTTAACGTGAAGTTGTTTACATCCAATATTCAAAATTATTTCTCTTACTCATGGGCACGACGTAAAACTGCAACCGGTTATGGGCTAACCTGAAAACCTAGAACGGCGGGCAGCAGCGCGGTTCTCATCAGTAGCTGGCGGATGAGGAGCACAATGCACCCAAAGCAGCCACCGAGCTTATGATTTGGCGCATACCGGGTCCAACCTGGCACAACGGTAAATCAACTGCGAAACCAGCAAGAGAATGGATACTCAGCTGGTCACACCCTCCCCACAGAACATGAATGGAACAGAATATAGAAACTATATTGGCTCGGACGTCACCCAGGATAAAAAGGCCCGCGTCATCCACCGTGAGAGTCAGGATGGGTGCCGACAAGTGTGCTACTGATTCATCATCATCGTCGTCGTCATCATCATCTTCATCATCGACACCATCGACAAAATCACCAATAGAAAACAAAAGAAAGGAAAAATCAATCCAGTTAAACGGTAGACACAGGATCAAAAAAGGACAATGGGATGTGAGAGGGTTGAACTCGATCGGGAAATTATCGATTCTTGGAAATGAACTCGAAACATTATACAACTCCATATGCGGGTTATCAGAAACCAAGTGGTCAGACAATGGCCACTTCAAGACGTTAGATGGACATACAGTGCTCTTCTCAGGTAAGACAAACAGGGAACCCCACGGAGTAGCCATCTGGATGAGCAAGAATGTTGCCTCTAGTCTAATATCTTACAATCCAGTGAGCAACAGAGTAATGACAGCCACAGTTTTATCTAGACCAAGAAACGTTACAGTGACACAGTGCTATGCACCAACAGTAGACAAGCCAGATGAAGAAATCAATCAATTCTACACAGAGTTAAATCAGGTCATTGCAGAGTGTAGCGATGTTCCTATTAAAACCCACATTTCTTATGTATTATTAACATTATAATATGCAGTCAATGTTAATTAGTTAAATTAATTCAGAGTTAATTAATGCCAGCCTATAAATATAATGTAAAGGCGCTATAAGATTAAATTAGAGCCCTTAGTAACAGTGTTGTTGGGGAGAACTGGTCGTTTGCAATTTGACATTCAGGAGGCAATGTTAAAAGGTCTGATTTTGGCCATCGGTCGTCTGCTGGGGATTGTACGGCGGAAATGCGTTATCCGGGCGGCGAGAGTTTGCAATAAGATGTTCAGTATTGCTGATGCTGAGAAAAAGTCAACACGTAATTCTCAAGTTGCGAACTCTCAACGAAGTTTTAGGAGTTCGGACAGTTATTTGACCTAGGTTCGTCTAGAACTGCTGAGGGGTGCGAATGGTGTAGTGGCGAACAGTACTGTGATCGTCGAGTAATGATGGATGTATTCTCCGTGTGTAATCAGGAGTTATTTTCGTTCTCGAACTATCGGTCATGAGCGGTGGGATGCAGAAACTCTTTTCACGTTAATATAGATGGACTGAGAGATTAATATCAGCATCTATAGTGTGTCTCTTCTGACATACTTGTCAACGGAATCGAGGCTACGCAAGTATCACATTAAGTCCGATTCATCATTCGGACGTGACGAGTGCGAGTGGAGGACGGCACAGAAGCATTTGAGGTGAAGAGGCTAGAGGCAACAATCATCCGAGAAGAAGCATCGACAGAATTTATACAAAGAAAGAATCCAAATTATAGTAATACCGACAATGCATTTAAGATTCAAAAAGAAACGAACCATCAAACCTCTTCTCCTAGACTTGGAAAAACTCAGAAACAATCAGATAGAACAGCAATACCATGTTGAAATAACTAACAGATTCGAAGCACTTGAGGGAATTGCAGAACCACACACACCAGATAAACTATGGTAACAACTTAAAGAGATCACTCTGAGTGACGCCAAAACAACACTACTGAAGAACTGCGACAAGCGAAAGAATTGGATCTCCAGTGACACCTTTGAATTAATAAAAAAGTTAAAGAGATGCAAAAACAAAGTCTCCACAAGAGTACAAAATTCTACGAAACGAGGTACAACGGATGTTACGAAGAGACAAGCAGTCGGAATTGGAGGCATTATGCAACGAGCTGGAGGAGAACGAAAGGAAAGGTAACACCAGACATGTATTCCAAATGGTGAAGAAGCTCACTGGCTCGTTCAAGCCTCGAACCACAGACATCAATGACGACAACAAAAAACTTGTTGAACCGGAAAAAGTAAACCAAAGATGGAAAGAATATTGCGAAGGACTCTACAGCAATGAAAAAGAGGAAAAAGACATAAAAGTCGAAGTACAAGACAAGGAACCACCGCCACTAAAAGAAGAGATAAAACGAGCCATATTGAAAGCAGCTATGCGGAAGTCACCACGCCCAGATGGCGTAGCCGCTGAGCTGTTTAGATTCGGTGAAGAAATGACTCTGACAAAACTACACGAGATATGTGTCGACGTATGGGAGACCGGGGATTGGCCAGAAGGATGGGCACAGTCAATTTTTATTCCACTGCCGAAGAAAGGAAATCTACTTCACTGTGGTAATCACAGATCAATTGCGCTAGTCTCACATGCCAGTAAGATTTTGTTACGAGTAATACTGGAACGCATCCAGACCAAGCTGGAAACAGAGATCGCTGAAGAACAGGCTGGCTTTAGGCCAAGAAGAGGCACGCGAGATCAAATTGTGAATTTAAGAATCATCTTCGAAAAAACGAGAGAAAGGAAACAACCACTGTACCTCTGCTTCATTGACTTTACAAAAGCTTTTGACATGATTCAACACAATCAACTATGGATAACCATGATGGAGATGGGTTTCCCACCCCTCCTCATTCAGCTATTGCGAAATCTGTACAAACAACAACGAGCTACTGTAAAGACAGACGGAATTATGTTGACATGGTTTAGTATCAAGAAAGGAGTCCGACAAGGATGTAATTTATCACCAAGCCTGTTTAACATTCTGGTAGAGCAGGTAATGCGAAAAGCACTACTAGGCTACCACAAGGGATTCAGGATTGGAGGGAAGACTATTAATAACCTTAGATATGCTGATGACATCGTGCTACTGGCCACTTCACCTGAGGATTTACAGGAGTTGATGCAACGGGTTGAGATATCAGTAAAAGAATACAGAATGCTGATTAAAGGAGCAAAGACAAAAGTAATGACAAATAACAATGACGCACTTTTGATCAAGGTGGACGGATACAAACCGGAACAAGTGGACTCATTTACATACTTGAGGAACAGAGTAACGAAGGACGAGGTCTGCGCGAGTGAGGTAAAATCAAGACTAGCTATGGGAATGTCAGTCATGTATAAGTTGGTAAGCATCTGGAAAAATAAATCAGTCAGTACTAAAACCAAACTGCGACTCATGAAGGCCTTGGCGTGGCCAGTAGCAACGTATGGTTGTGAGGCGTGGACAATAAAGAAAGAAGAAGAGAAACGTATACAAGCATTTGAGAACAAGTGCATGAGGAAACTGCTCAGAATTCCATTGACATCAATGGTGTCAACCGAACAAGTGTATCAAATGGCTTAAGTTGACAGCAAACTGTTGGGCCACATCAAATCCAGAAAACTGCGGTTCTTTGGGCGCATTGTGAGACAGCCTAAAGACAGTATTGAGAACAGTGTGATGTTGGGTTTAGTGGAAGGAAGTCGAAGTCGTGGAAGACCCAGAATCTGCTGGTTTGACAATGTCATGGCGTGGACTGGTTTAAAAGGCACAAGCTTAATGAACATCGTAAGAGACAGAAAGCATTGGACATACCTTTCCCATTCATGTAGTCAACCGTCGCGAAGCGACAATGACGATGTGACATGACATGACAAACTTACATGATACATCACTCACTTATCAGCGTTATCATCGCTGCATCATTCATCACAGTCAGTAAGAGAGAAATTTAGTTCTCCAACATCGTGATACCGCAATTGATGTAGAAAGAGACAATATTGATGGTCTTATGAAAGATTTATTAAAATTACGAGAATCCTGAGACAAATTATACAATAAATGTAAACTTGTTGCCCAGGCTATTGGGATCAGTTGTTCTCTCAAACTGTTGATGATGCTGGCAGCAATGATAATGATCAAACTGTTTAGATACGCAATCGAAAGTTAACTGAAAAATGAAAGCCTATAAACATCCACGAACTGCAGCTGTTGAAACAGTTTACTTGAAAAATTTGCAAGGAATGTGTTCAGACATCGAATTGTGACGTACGCTATTTGCGTGTGATTTGTTGTTGTTCTTACTCTCGGTTCAGTAGCTGCAAGCACACGGGGACTGCCACTGATCTTAATATATACTGCCCGTTTCGCGAACCTTCTCTCCAAGATGGCGTCGAGAACGGGTTCGGCTCCCGCTTTTTGGTAGTGTCTTACTGATATAAGATAATGTAAGATAATATCTGACGCAAAGTTACCATTCGGTACCGCCCTCTATCGACGACTTCATGAAGACAGCACAGAGTTTCTCATATTGTATTGAAGAAAATGTCAGATTTCGTGAGTAAAAGTACGCCTATTCTAACTCGCCGCGACTGTATTCCTACGGCTACGTAAAATCCTACACTGGCGCTACTAAATCGATCTCCTAACGCTACGTAAAAGAACGTGTCCGCAAACGCCTCTAGTTCGCCCTTATGTCACTGTCCCTAATGCTAGGTGGAGAGGCCATCGTCTCGTGACTTCTTCTGGCCGACGAATCGATCGTCAGGCTCCCCCCCGGCTTCCTCTTGCAAGGACCGATGCTCTGGTGCGAACTCAAGATCAACTTGCAAGGTACTTAAAGGTGACGACGTCCTTCTCCTTGCATTATGTTAGCCTTATATAGTTTAGGTCTTGTGTACTCTCTGCATATAGATCTCATCGCCTATTGGTCCATGCACCATCCTTATTAGCCCTTGCTTCCTCTTTATTAGTCAATGCACCGTCCTTATTAGTCTGTGGCGGACAGGCCACAAGGCTTGAATGAATGATTTATTTAAATAATCGGCTCGCCATAGTGTTATTTTACGTCTATTTTTTTACAGTGTTGCGCATAGGAAGGAAGACCGATCGGCGGTTTTTAATTGAGTGCATAGCTTGCAGACGCATGAATTTGCTTGAGTATAGCCTGACATGCGGTGCATCGCTATATATGTGGAGCAGTGGTTCGTACTGCTTCATACGTAGAGTGGTTCTCGTACCGCTCCAGGGATCGTTGAGTGTTACCATATAAATACGACCTTTAGTGACAGCCGCTCTCGCGGTCAGGCCGGTGCTGCTTTTCGCTGATCTGGTGGGGTGGGCCCCTCTGCCGTCGATCGCAAGACGGACCGTGCCCTGATCGTAGGAGTCAACAGGCTGACAGAGGAAAGACCGATCGTGAGAAATGCTCACAGGTCTGGGTGCCGTTCGAGAGTGCTTACAGACCTGACAGAGAGATAGACTGGGAAAAATCCCCGACCGTGCAGACCGTGGGAGTTCTGGTGGCCGAGAAATATTCTGGTTGGCTACCTAGATCGGTCATAGTTACTCCTCGAGAATACCAACCGGTTGTCGGATACGTGACCCCGTCGGTGGCCGTGAGAAATAGAGATCGGGTAAAGCCCCGAGCAACCGAACGCTACATCGAGACAGATTTATGGCGACTGTTGAGACAATTTACGGGAAGAATTCCCCAGTGTACACGTTGGTTAAAAGACGGGGAGGGCGGACCCGTGAAGCCGTTGGAAACAGACTGAGAGCTACCGGAGAAGCCGTTGACAAATACTGGAAAACATGAATATATTCGATAAATACGGGGAGGGTGACCCCATTGTTGCGTTAGATACAGGGAAAGTTCCCTTTGGTACCGAAAACCTGATCAATTGTGAGCGTCTCCGCATATTCTTTATATTTACGGTTTTCCGTAAATATCTATGCTTGGCTACCTAACGGTGGTCATACTTACTCCTCTCGTTTACCAGCAATCTATTGAATTGCGTGTCTGATCGCAATGTCTTAGGTCGCGGTTTCCCCGCGTATCTATACTTGAGTTACTTAACGTAATATCTGTACTTGCGGTGTCCCCGCAGTATGTCTTCTTGATTGTCTTACGGTCTTTCGGTAAATATTCTTACTGGCTACCTATGTTGGTCACAGTTACTCCTCTCGGTTTTCCAGAAATCTATTCAATCTTGTGTGTCTAGTTGCAATATCTTGGCTCGCGGTTTCCCCGCGAGGCGTCTACTAATTTCTTCTTGTAGATCTAACTACGTAATTTCTTTTCGAGGACTTCCTCGAAAGACCTGCCAGTGGTTCGTTCCAGTGTATAAGAGACAGAGTACAATTGCTTCAGAGAAAGTGATTATTATAATACAGGTCTGTGTGAAACATAGAGGTAACGTGGTGACACTTACCTCAGGTGCCTGTGAGAGAATTGATTCTGAGAAACGAGAGTTGGTGCATTACCGTTGGTCAGAGCTCTAGGTGACGAGTATCTAGATGATCCTACGATGAGAGGAATAAGTGCAGTCCGAGGAAGTTACAGACATGTGAGAGTCTGGGTGATCGGATACTAAAGTATATGACAGATGCAAGCCGGCCGAGAAATATACTCGTTGGCTACCTAGTTCGGTCATAGATACTCCTCCCGTTTTCCCCAGGTTGTCGGAGACATGAAAATTCGGGTGGCCGCAAGAGATACAAGCCGAGTAGATTCTCGCAGTAGCAGCGTACAAACCGAGAGAGCTGCCGGTGGAGAGTTGGCAGATACGGGGAAAGTTCCCCATTGAATACGTTCGATAGAAATATCGGGGAAATTCCCGAAGGACCCGCTGGAATTACACGTGGAGGGTGAACACGTTAGAAGAGCACGTGACAAACAAGTGAAAACACTGGTGCCGATTGATACCTTCAGGTTACTAGTCAAGTAACTCTTCTTGATGGCTTTATAGTCGTTCGATAGATACTCTTGTTTGTTACCTACGTTGGTCATAGTTACTCCTCCCGGTTTTCCGAGTATCAGAATATATTACGGTTTTGGCGGACAACTGCCAACGCAGAGGACGGTCAATCGTGTGCATGATAACTTATGCGTGTGAGGCCGGTATGCCACACACGGAAATGGGCCAAGAGGCCGACGTGAAAGTCTGGGCAGTCGGAACCCAGGGTAAAGATAGTAAGCAGACCAAGAATTGATCGATGCGTAAATATTACTGTTGGCTACCTACGTTGGTCATAGATACTCCTCCCGTTTTCCCGAAGTGTATCTACTTGCGTGTCTGATCGAAGTGATCGATACGAGTACGTTTGGGTAATCGGGTACCCAGGTGAATACATGGTTGCTTGTCGTTACACACAGTTCTGAGAGCTGACTGAAGTGCGAGGTCGGGCCCCCTCGTGCGTAGGTCGGATCGAAGATCTGTGTGCAGATAGCGAAGTTTATAGACAGAAGACCTTCACTATCAGTGTCCGTGAATACCATGCCAGTGTCATTTTTATCGAAGCAGAATATATCAGTGTTGGTGGGTAACTGCTAACACAGAGGACGGGAACTTAGTCCGTCAATGGTGCATGACAAAATATACGTGTGCGGCCGTTTATGCCATATACGGAAATAGACCGAGAGAGATACGTGTTGAGCAGAAGGCGTGATAGATAAGTGTCGGAGATGACATGACTAAGAGCTGTGAGACTGGTGTGTTAGAGGCTACCCACAGAGGTTAGAGAGTTGGGACAGTAATGTCTAAGAGTACAAGACATTGAATGTAGCTACCGATAATTGTATAGGCCGAAATGGCTTATGGACTTGTTTCAAATATGTCTGAACCTCGTCACTTAAGACAACGTTTGGTGTCCCTAAATGGCGATAGTTTCAGAGTCACAAGATGCTGAACGGTACGACATCAGGTAGAGGAAGACGAGGCTAGTAGCTTGGAAGGTATGCAAGGCGAGGAAGACTCCTGCCGGTATGATTATGAACCCTGTTTTGAGTACGGCCATCCTCAGAACGTTGCCCATCCGGCGACCGCGGAATAGGCAGAGTCAGACCTCGTTACTAATTCGAGCCGTGTTACCTTTCTTGGAGAAGAGACCCGTCCCTAATCTTGCCTGGTGATAGTGAACATCCTGGTAGATATAGAGAGTAACCGTTTGGCATTGAGATTTGGTAAGAAAGTGATTCGGGCGACTTCAGACGTGTTCGCAAGCTGGAGTCGACACCGTCCGTTAGCGTTAGGCAGGCGCTCGGGCGGCAGAACGCCACAAGTCCATGCACTATCTTTATTAGTTCATGCGCCATCTTCGTTGTCTATGCGGCAACATAAAAAGCGCAACATAAATGTCGAAATCGCAACACTCGCCTCCCACCAAAAATAGCGAATGCCCTCGTTCGGAGAAGAAGGAAAGCACTTAGGTACACAACCTAAATACACAATGTCAATTGTAACGTTCTCCACATAACACATAACACAATTAAATGTAATCGCCCGATTGGATATGAACGTGGTTAACACAGTAGTGACATACAACGTCACTGGCAATTATGAAGCGAACCCCACAAGGACGATAGTCTTTACAAAAACCCTCCAGCAGTCCTTGTACAGTCCATGAAAATAAAACAAAGAATGTTTCACACAATTCTTGAGCATTCGAAGAAAAATGTTTTGGACAGTCCATAACCCAACGAAAAATTGCTTCACGATTCTGGAGCGTTCAACAAAAATGCTTCATGATTTCTGAACGTTCGAAGAAAATGCATCTTGATTCGAGAGCTATCGAAGAAAACGTCACTCGAGCCGCAACGTCTATTTTCCCCTTGGAGAACGTGTCCGGTGTCAGAGTTCAGGATTCGACCGAGCCCGAGCTCCTCCCCTTCGGAGCTGATGATGATTACAGAAGGGGAGAGGCCTACCCTCGCCCAGCATAAGGATTTCCTCAAGATGAGGCAGTTCCCCTAGTTTACCTAGGAGGGGAACGCAGCACTGGCACGAGCCTCCACCACTCCCTCGCACATTCCTCTCGAAAAGCTTGAAGAACAGAAAGGATGCAGCTTCCCATCTCTCTTTGAACATCTGTGTCCGAATTAATGGCCAGCACGGCGAGTTTGGCGATATCGCTGAGTGGTCATCGGAGACTTGTTGATCAAAGCCCCAGGGGTCGGTATCCAAGTCTTCGAGTCACTTGCCCAGTCAAGATCGCCCGCAAGGCTCGGATTCGGTCCGAAACTTGCGAAATCAAAGCAAAAGGATTCGGCGTCAAGGGGCTGCCCATAAACGGATCAACGCCAGAACTGCACAGTCCCGAAGTTCCAGAGGCTGGGGACGAGCCCTCCACAGAAGCGGATCGAGCGTCTTCCTCCAGTGGATCAGTCGCCGACGCCAGGGTGGAGTGCGCCAGGTCGGCCGCAGGGACGACCGCCGAAATACTCACACTACGTACGGCGGCCACGTGCTCAAGCGAAATATGTTTATTCAAGTACTTAATCTTGCGGAACTCACTCCCACCGTACTCGCATAAAACTTATCCTTGCGGATTCCTTGTTGATTTCTTACTTTGCCTTTTATTATCAACTGTAGCAATCGTGTGCAATTCGACTACGTCAGTACGTCAAAATTTATGCATCGTCATGCCCTAGAGGCTTCCACCGATCGTTCGTGTTGCTACGATAATCGTACATGCAATCCTACATACATCGCTCGTCCATGCCAATGCATCGAGTCCACTGTGATTTTATATCTATATTTCAGTGTCTATTCATGTTGAACTATTCGTGGTATATGCCGAAGAGTCCACAGTATATATTCTTCACAGCATGTCATCTTCACAGCGTGTATTCTCCCAATCTACCTTGTCATTTCCACAGCACATATTCTCTAATCTTCGCTGTACCTGCACAGCATATATTCTTTAATTGGTGCTGTCATTTCCACAGCATATATATTTTTAATTTCTGCTGTCTTTTCCACGGTATATATTTCTTTAATTTCTGCTGTCATTCCACAACACGTCATTAGTTAATTTACAGCATGCGTTCACGAATCTTTGCTGTTCATTCAGCCCGTGCTGGTACCCTACGCCTCCTCACAAGGCGCCACCGCTGCCCAGAAGGAACACCTCGATGCCCTACTGGTACCTGAAGGCTCTTATAATCGCGCGGCGAGGGCACTGCAGGGCACTGCAATCCGGCTTCGGTATCACGTTGCCCTCCAGATTCGCCGAGAATTTCCCTTCCAAATCGTCATCCCAACGACGTGTCCCGGTTTCTCCCAAGCGACGTCCAGGTGCCTCTCCATCGTGCTGCTCTCCTCTAGGTTGCCTGTCACCGCCCAGTACAGCTTGAACTTGTCCAGATGAGTTACGAACTCTGGCCCGTTTCTTGATCTACGGATAACGTAGTTCACTGGACAGCACTGGCATATCACAGTATACGGCCCGCTGTAACGTTGCTCCCACTTTGCGCTCCGCCCTTTATACTTCCGGGAAGAGAAATGCCAAACTATGTCCCTTCTTTGAAGCTTGCTTTCCTCGCGTGTAAATCGTATTCGTGCTCTTTCGTTCCGCAGCCTTGAGTAACTGTTCACGAACTTCGCGATAGGCTGACTCCATCTTCTCCGTAACCCCCTGTGAAAAACTGGCTCACGTTGCATCCTGGGTGCCCCTTCAGTGGGCCACCGTAAACTAAATCCAATGTCGCGCTGTTCTCCTTTCCGAAGACCAGGAAGTTAGGCGAGAATCCGGTCACCTCGTGAACCAAAGCGAGGTACGCCGCGAGGACAAACGGCAAGTATTAGTCCCAATCCCGTTGGTGCCAGCTAATGATCTTGCCCAACATGGCGTTCAACGTACGGTGAAACAGTTCGATCAGTCCGTTTCCACTGGGACGATAACTCGTCGTCCGATTTACACATTTCTGTAAACAAATGACTCTAAAAGTTGGTGTCCCGGTCTGTCAAAATCTGGATGGGTAGTCCGTGTCTGACGGTCACCGTATTCACTAGCGCCTCGGCCACGGTCTCTGCCTCCTGATTGGCGATGGCCACTGCTTTCACATACTTTGTAAAGTTATCCATCTTGGTAAGTATGTACACCTTCCCACTTCGGCTCTATGGGTGCGGTCCAACCCATAATGTCGATACTTGACCGCTCCCAGCGCTCTCCGCTGGGCAGCGGTTACAGTGGACCATGTCTCGGGGGCTGTCACCGCCAACACTGGCAATATTGTGGGCAACGCTGACAGAACTGCTTTGTGTCCTAAGTTCTTGGACCAGCCCTTTCAGTAGGCTCTTCGCCGAATTTGTAATAGTGGCCGACGGAATCCCAAATGACCGCCCTCAATGCCAATGCACTATCATTCCTCAGTTCCTTGGGAATCAACAACTGCGCCACTTCATCGATTCTAGCTCGGTAAACGATGCCGTTTCTCAGATGTAAGCTATCCTTCTTATGTCAATATACTTTCGCCGCAGTGCCCTCGGACAACACTTCGGCTAATTCTGGCATACGGCCTTCTTCCACTAGCCAACTCTTCACGATCCGTAGATTCTCGTGTTTATCTTGTGCAGTCTCCAAATCCGAACTTCCTGTATCTACAGATGTCGCCGCTATTATAGTCCCCTCCTGCCATCCGCACTGTTGATACGGCTTCCTGGAAAGGGCACCCTCATTACCATGCTTCGCTCCCGGGCGACGCACAATCTTAAACCAAGCCAATCGTTCTAGCCATCTCCCTTGCTGGCCGATCGATTCAGGGGTTAGCTGGAGCCATTGCAGAGCGGTATGGTCCGTTCGCAATGCGAATTGCAGCCCCAGCAGGTACAGACGATAATGCTTAACAAAATGGACAACGGCAAGTAACTCTCGGCGAGTTACGCAGTACCTACGCTCCGCGGCCGACACCAGGCCACTCCCGTCGGCTACTACCTTTTCTTCGCCGTCCACCACCTGAGATAATACCGTACCAATTCCGACGTCATAGACGTCCCAATCCAGGATATGCGCTCCCTGGTCCGTAGCAAATGCCAAAACCGGAATAGTTGTAAGTCTCTCCTTAAGCTGCTCGAATGCATGTTGCCATTCATCACTCAAGACGAAAGCCCGACCCGTTTCCGTCAATCCACTGACAAACTTACAGTAGTAAGAGCAAAGACCCAGGAAAGCCCGTACATCCATTGATCTTACAGATACAGGCCAGTCAGCAACCTTTGGCGGGTCCACGGCCACATCCTCAGCCGAGATGACGTACCCTAAGATTTCCACTTGACTCCGGAGCAAGTGGCATTTGCTTGTTTTCAGCTTGAGGTTGGCTTCCCACAACCTTTGGAAAGCGTGTTCCAGTTGGTCCAAGTGTTCGTCGAGATCCATGCCGAAGATAGCGACATCGTCTAAATAGACCAAGCAGAACTCAAAATTTAGAATGGAGAGTACTATGTCCATCAACATTTGGAAGGTGACGGCTGCATTGCATAACCCAAAGCACATCATCCTCCACCTTCCGCGTAACGAACGCTGTCTTGTGGGCATCTTTTTGGCTCATAGCGACCTGATGGTACCCGCTCCGCAGATCCAGGGTAATATACCAATTGGCACCTGCTAGAGCGTCAATGTAATCTTTTGCCCGTGGTAGGGATAGGATTCTTTCCTAGTTCTGTCGTTCAATCCTTTTTCTGCCTAAGACCACGTTCGCGACCCACTCGCCCTGGGCGGTTTCAATGAGTCCGGTCTTCTCCATCTTCTCAACCTGCCTATCGATGATTGTGCGATACGAGAACGGCCATCGCCGCAAGAGCTCCCTCACTGGCCCGGACTCGCCAGTGTCTATCCGGTGTTGGCACACCGACGTGCTCTCCAAATGTTGAACGCCTTCGGCGAACGCATCTCGATATCTGCCGACTAATGCCCTAAGCCTTCGTTTTGCCTCTTCTGGCACCTGCTCTGCACCAGAGGAAGAGCCACCAAGGTTTCACTCGAGTCCCCGAGGTCAATGGAGGTCATATCTCCTATCGGTTCCACTTCCACAGGGTGCAAACCCCCAATTGGTCACATCTTAAGCTAGACCGTAAGTTTTATCAGGACTCTTAATCTTCGTCCTCTTTTCTGCAATTAAAACCATGTTACAAGACTGTAGTGGTACACCTCCTATAAACGAGATTGGTAGGAGGCGGACTTCCGATCCCGTGTCGATGAGGCATAGACGACTCCTTTCTGCGATCGTTCCTCGAATAAAGATGACGTTCTGGCTGGCGCGGTTGCCAATTCTTGGACGCGTCGTATGGTTGAGGACGGTTTTTTCGGGGGTCGCGTTATCTCGAGCGTCGGCGTGTCCTCTCAGAGGGCCCGGTTGATCACGTCGGAATCCATGGCAATTTCGCGCGAGGTGCCCCGATCATAGATATCTGAAGAACGATAAGGCATTTCGCTGGCCACCATTCCCGAGCGTCAGCTGGGCAGGGTCTCGACGTACGTCACTGCCAATTGGCGCTGATGAAACATTCCCCAGAGATTTTCGTCTCCTTGTTGTTCTGCCACCGTCATTGTGCCTCACACAGTTTAGTCCAGAGGCAACAATAATCGGATAAAATTTCTGTGGCGAATTTCGCCATTTATGTTGCGCTTTTTGTGTCTGTAGTAGCCGCATAGACCACGAAGATGGTGCATGGACTCATAGCGATGTATAGATCTATAGGCAGAGAGTACAGAGGGCGAACAGAATGCAAGAAGAGGGACGTCGTCGCGGGAAAGTACCTTGCAAGATGATATTGAGTTCGCGACAGAGCATCGGTCCTTGCAAGAGGAAGCCTGGAGGAAGCAGGAAGATCGATTCCTCGACGAGAAGAAGTCACGAGACGGCGATAGCATGCTCACCTAGCGCTAGAGTCAGTGACGATATGGCGAACTACCGACCGAAATGTTGACTCCTACGCCTATTACTTCAGCTCGCACCGTGGAGCGAACGAGACCAACCAAGCGACCCTGCGTCCTTGAGCAGGTTGGTTTCGACAGAAGATGATCCACTGCCGTAAAATTTCGAGCAGAATCGTCGCTGCAAATCGACTCCTGGAGACCGATAGAGAATTCGAGCGCTCGCTGCGAACCACGACGGATGCCCATGAAACCCGGTAATTTTGACGGTACTGGTTCCGTCGAAAGCTTTCTGACACAATTTGAAGTGTGCGCCAGTTACAATCGTTACAATCCGAGCTAGTGGAATTTCTTCCTTGTTCGTTGGAGAAAGCAGCGACGCAGTTGTGATGAGATTTTGGTGCTCGCGAAGAACTGGCGTACGACGAACTCATTGAATGACTGCGACTGCGACTACCCTACGGTACCGAAGGACATGTAGAGACATTACGAACATAGTTATACTATCGATGGCAACGATCGGAATAACGTTTGAACACTCTCCTTCACGATATTCGACGGTTGGTCGTATTGGCGTACCTGGTGCCGACGAACGAAACCACAGAAATCGTCGCACGCGAAGCTTTCCTTGAAGCGATGTTGGATCGCAAACTCGCATTGAAGGTTCGCGAAAGAGAACCAAAGACATTAGACGAAGTGTACCGCACGGCGCTGCTACCAGCACAACGCGGAAAGAGACGAACGGCGGCGGCCAGGGCATCGGGTGCGTGAAGTGTCTGAGGATGACATCGGGGCCCCAGGCGCAACTGGATCGCCTCTGGACGAAACTGTGTGAGGCACAATGACGGTGGCAGACCAACAAGGAGACGAAAATCTTTCGGGAATGTTTCATCAGCCGCCGCCAATTGGCAGTGACGTACGTCGAGACCCTGCCCAGCTGACGCTCGGGAATGGTTTACCGTGGTGGCCTATACCTCGTTGGACATCCTTTTCTTTGTATCTCTCTTTCTTCTGCTCTGTGCAATGTCTTTAACTAGGAGTGTCTTTAACTAGGAGTGTCCTTCTCTACAAATAGAAGGAACACATTATTCTAGGGGAGTTCTGACAGTCATTCTTGTTTTGGAAGGTCGTAGGCGTTCAGCCCGTTGCTGATTTTCTGCGTGTGACTGTCTGAATCTCAGTTGTTAGTCATTAAGCTAGAAAGAGACTTTCCCTGTTTAATGTACGCCGTTCTTTCGCGGTTCCGTTTCCTTCGAGGACAACCGTGTTGAAGTTGTGCCTGTCTTGTCTGCGTATCGACCGTTAGCAGTTTCTTGACTTCCGTGTCGTTTAGCTGTCTTCTTGGCTAACGAAGGTTATGTATAACTTGTGTATAAATGATTAAATTGATATTTTTATCATATCCCTAAAGCCTATATCATTTTCTCAGGTATAGCATTCAACATAATGTATAATTGTACATGTGCATGCATACATACATGCATACATACATGCATACATGCATATTCAATTATACATACATGCATACATGTATGTGTGTTGTGTATGCATGCATGCATGTATAATTGTATATGTATCTATTTGCATATAGATATGTATGTATGTACTTTTGCATATAAATATGTATGTATATGTGACATACCTGTATGTATTTATGTGCGTATGTATGTATGTATCTGCGCATGTGCATGTGTATGTATGTATTTATGCATGTATGTATCTATGCACGTATGTATGTAAGTGTTCTTATTATACCTTATGCTCTGGAGACAATAACTGTTAGTATTGTCATGTGGCGGACAGGCCACAAGGCTTGGATTAAAGGATCTTGTTCGTAATTAATCGGCTCGCCATAGCGCTTAATTTACGTACATTTTCCTACAGTGTTGGTATTGGAGGGAAGACCGATCGGCGGTTTGTAGTTCTGTGCATAGAGTGCAGACGCATGAATCGGGTTGAGTATAGCCTGACATGCGGTGCGTCGCTTATATTGTAGAGTGGTGACGACTGCTCTGCATATACGGTGCATTGAATTCTTTGGTTAGCGATTAATACCGCACACCCGTGTGGTCGGTGAGCGTTCGTTCAAAGCCTGGTTCACGGCAAGTTACGAAAAAAAATATAGTTGCGGACGAGAGGGCGTCCAAAAAAACTAGTCCGAGCTACAGCCGAGCGTCTGGTGTTGAGACCGACTCCGCCGATCTGATAGGGCTGGGGCCCCACCCTGTCATCGATCGCGAGAAAGTCTGCAGCCGATTGTGAGGTTGCTTCCTTGGGAAGATCCGACAGTGAAATAAATAAATCACAGGTCTGTGTAAAGACCGGGTAAAGCCCGGGTTAGCCGTTCGTATAGACCGAGAAAGATCTCGGGTGGCCGAGAGTGATACAGACTGGGTGAGTCCCAGAAGGGACCGACTGCATATACCGAGAGAGGCCTCGGCGGCCGACAGAGAGATAGACTTGGAAAAATCCCCACCGCGTAGACCGCGAGAAAGTTTTGGTAACCAAGAAATATAATTGTTGGTTACCTAGACCGGTCATAGTTAATCCTCCCGTTTTTCAGCAGGTTGTCGGATACGCAAAAGTTTCGGGTGGCCGAGACCGATAAAATTTGGGTGGCCGCTCGATATACAAGCTGGCTAGATTCCCGTAGTAGCAACCGTACAGACCGAAAGAGAGGCCGGTGGAACCGTTGGCAAATACGGGGAGAGTTTCCCATTGAATACGTTCGATAAATACGGGGAAAAAATCCCATTCAATACGTTCGATAAATACGGGGAAAGTTTCCCATTGAATACGTTCGACAAATACGGGGAGGGTGACCCCATTGGTGCTTACGACGATTATAAGAAACGGTCGTGACTGGTGTCGAAGACCTCAATAATTGCGGGTGTTTCCTCATCTTCTTTTCCCTGTAATATATATACATGGCTACGTAATGTGGTCATACTTACTCCTGCGGTCTTCGGCGATATCTTTATTTGCGTGTCTGATCGCCATATCTTTACTCGCGGTTTCCCCGCGATATCTTTACTTGCTCGTCTGATCGCAATATCTTTATTCGCGGTGATACCGCTTATTGATTGTCTTACGGTCTTTCGATAAATATTCTTGTTGGCTACCTAACGTGGTCATACTTACTCCCGCGGTCTTCCGTAGTTTCTTGACTTGCGTGTCTGATCGCAACAATATTTTTACTCGCGGTTTCCCCGCGATATCTTTACTTGTGTGTCTAATCGCAGTATCTTTAATCGCGGTTTCCCCGCGATATCTCTTCTTGATTGTTTTACGATTTTTCGATAAATATTCTTCTTGGCTACCTAACGTAGTCAAAGATACTCCCCGGGTTTCCCGAAGTCTCAGTATATATTACGGTGTTGTTGGACAACTGCAAAACGCAGAGGACGGTCAATCGTGGTGCATGATAATTTATACGTGTGAGGCCGGTATGCCACTCACGGACATGGAGTGAGAGGTACATGGTGAGTGGAAGGTGCGATCAGTGGCCAGTATTGCCTACGGCAAAGTGACGAAGGGACTTGTTATTTCTGCTCTCCGGAACAGGGAGAACGTTTGATGCCCCCTGTTGGCGATTGTTTAAGAGTCACGAGATGTAGAATGATACGACGAAGCTCAGGTCAGGTAGAGAGAAAGAGGAAAACCGTCTCTAAGCGGGCAAACAAGAAAGGGAAGACTCCGGTCGGTAAAAGAGCGAACCCTGTTCTGAAAAAGGCCATCCTCAGGACGTTGCCCATCCGGCGACCGCGGAAGTGATAGAGTCTGATCCCGAGACAGAGTCATATACTGCTGCCTCTTTTAGAGAAACAGTCAACCCCGATTCTCCTCTGGCAGTCACTGCTACGATAGGCATAGATGGAGAACAGTCAGGCTATGCTAAAAATTGACTTAGAAGTGACTCGAGTGGCTCCAGACGCAGAAGATGGCTGGAGCCGACACGGTAGCGTCTGAACGGTGTACGCCACAGTCATGATTCGATTGATGTCATGCTCCTTAGTAAATTGACAAGCACATCAAACTTCTGCACACCAAATTGTTTCCAATATAAACTAAATTCGCCGATGAGAAGCTTCCATTAGGGCAATTATAAAATACTAGGCCTACTAAGTTATCAGTTTGCCCGCAGCCTCTGGGATGTGAAAAATCATAAATTTTCTTAATTTTCCTTTACTAATAGTGATGATACAGTGAACGATAATTATATTAGCATAGCCACGGGAAACAACGACGTGCACAGCAAACAGCCCGACTTAATTATCTTCTCATCAGAGACAGAGAACCAAGCTCTTATCAATGACATGGATTTGAATCCTGATCTAAACTTCTTTAACGACCTTCCATGTTCTCCTACTTATGCAATACCCCAATCATTAACGTCGGAACTTGAACAATCCACTGTACAATCCTACATATAAATTGTCGCAGCATGTTGCACAAAGTGACTGAAATTACTTACCTCCTACAGGTTGTTCCGGCCTCTATAATAGCGCTCACATAGACTTGGTTAGACGACGAACAAGAGAGCTGTTCGAGCATACCAGGGTACAACTTGATACATAAGGCACGATCCGAGGGCAGAGGAGGAGGTGTTGGCCTTCTGATTAGACAAGATCTGACATTTGAAACTATGTCTAACGATTCCAAAGCAAACCCATATAATTCTTTTGAGTACTTTACTCTTCGAATATTGCATAATAAAGGTACTACAGTTCTAGGAGTTATATATCGCCCTCCCGATCAGAACGTCAATTACTTTGTTACCGAAATGGATGTAACTAATGCACTAATGCATTTCATAAGTAACATAAAGCAGAAATCGAAGGAGCATTTACTGGTCGGTGATTTTAATATAGACCTCTTAAAAAACATTACATACAGGCCAACAGATGAATTTCTAGATTGCCTGTTATCGCTGCCATCACCATCTCCTGCCTATTATCCGACGCGCATTACTGAATTTACTACGACTTTAATTGATAATATCTTTACTAATATTTGGAAAAGGTGAAACTATCGTCTATCTTAATATCGGATATATCTTATCATTTACAAATTCTGGCTGTATTTGACGATTTGACGGTCCAACACTGTCTAATTTCTACGACCAAACTGATCTTTTCCCCAGATGCAACAAATTCCTTTTTAGATTCTCTTGGCTGTGCCGACTGGACACAAACCATTGATGCATGAAGCAGCTTACATGTTAACAAGGCTTATCATATATTCATATCTAACTACCAAAAAGAATATAACCGGGCCTTCCCGTTAATTATGCGCAAAAAGAATAAAAGGATGTTACCAAAAAAGCTTGGATGACCCAAGGACTTATCAAATCATGTGCTAAAAAATCGAAACTCCACCTTAAGCTTATAAAGGACCCATCCGTAGCCAAAAAAACTAAATATACCAAGTATAGAAATTATTTTTAAAAAGTAAAAATACAAGCAGAAAAAAATTACTTAGACGCTGAATTCTCAAAATATAGCCAAGACTTGAAAAAAACCTGGCAAATCCTTCGATCCCTGTTAGAGACAGTGACATAAGCATATTAAATCATTGTTGGTTGATGGAGTGCCTACGACTGATCCGATAGCGATCCCTACCGAATTAAATACATATTTTGTGAATACAGCTCAATCGCTGGCTAATAGTATTCCTGTTGATTCGACACCCACTGACAAATTCATGACATCACCCAGATGTGACTCCTTTGGCCTACCTGAAGTCTCCCCCATGAAGTGATAGTACTAGCAAAGAGCCTAAAGACATCTCATTCGGCAGGAGTAGATGATTTGGATCCTGAAATAGTTATCACTAGTATACCTAAAATATCTACTGTTCTATCAGAAATTATAACTGCTTCTTCAGAGCAGGCGTCTTTCCTGACGATTTAAAGATTGCGAAAGTAGTACCTGTTTTTAAAAAAGGCGTGCGAGGTATTGCATCCAACTATAGGCCAATCTCGGTTTTACCTGTATTTAGCAAACTATTCATCTTCATATATCTTTACTTTACATCTTACATCATATGGGCCACTGCATATAAATCTAACTTAAACAACCTGCATATCTTACAAAAAAGAGCGATAAGATTTTTAGCTAACTTGTCGTATAATGCACATATAGAAAGTGAATTTCAAGAGAAGGAAATACTAAGAATAGAACAAATACGAATATTGCAAGTTGGACTATTTATGTATCAATACTCAAACAAATTACTACTCTTTCCGTTATTATTACCCACCCAAACCAAATGAAAATCTGCATGTATTGAAACACCCAAATACTCTCTTTACCCCACTCGCGAGAGGGTAGTTAAGTTCGTTATAGTTCTGAAGTGCTTAAATAGCTAAAACAATCGATCTACCTATGTACAGTCATCTGACTTTCTAGAATTCTACTTAATGTGGGGGGTGGCCCTAACTAGCGGGACTAAGTCCCTATTTGGGTCTCCCTTGGTGATCAGCAACAGTACTGTCTGTTATTACTCAAAACATTTGTATCATGATCTATGCTATTTTACTGAATAAAACACTGATTGATTGATGTATGTATGCATGTATGTATATACACTTTGGGTGAGCTGATGGTTTAACAGTGAGGCCAATTGTCTTAGGCAATTGTCCGGGGGGCAATTGTCCGGGGGGCAAGGCAATTGTCCGGGGGCAAGGCAATTGTCCGGGGGGGGCAAGGCAATTGTCCGGGGGCAATTGTCTGTTCCCCTATCAGTGTGGGTTTGCATTCCTCTTTGAAATTAGTGCCATAAATTCTTCTAACATCTCATCCCCAAGATCTTGTGAGAGTTTTTTTTATCATAACGCTGTTGACATTTACTTAACGGCCGACAATAAATCTTAGTAAGTCAAAGTTTTAAACTTCCAAAGAAATGCTAAGAAATTACAAATGTCATCTAATGAGTGAAACCGGTGTTGTAAACCTGATTGTTGGCTACGATACATGTACGATACATGGCAATATAGATGATTGCTCGTATTATTAATAGCCTAACTGTTTAGCCTGATTTCTATTGAAACTCTAGTTACCTAAGGCTAAGTTATTACTTTAAATAATAATCTGTAGCAGAAGGAAATACTAGGCTATCTGAGATTTATATTAAATGCTCACTTTAAAGAACAATCTTAATATCAATTACAGCACGGTTGGCCTAGGCCTTAAAGCAACATGTCACAATCAATCATGTCTGATTACTGCGGTTGTGCTCAGTATTGAGTTCATGTTATTTTGAAAGCTAAGTATTAGTAACTAATTAAAGAGTTTACTTGTTTTCCTTACAAATAATCCTCTAATCGTTGAAAATTATCGATGCGGCGACGCCTATTTGATAAACAAACATGTTTTACAAACTAACAAGTTTTTAAATACAATTTTAATATTATTCAAAGATGATATAATTAAGCTCCGTTGAGCAGCATTAATTTTGGTTATTGTAGACTGCAGAGAACCGGCTTGTAGATTTTTATTTAATTATCTGTCCCTAGAAAACGCCAGAGTCGCCAGTTGTTATAGTAATGACTCGCAAATTGATGTGATGAATCTGATAATGCAGCTATTTAAAAAATTAAATATTCTTCTGTGAGCTCCTAACTTTCTTAGTGGAGTTGACACCTCTTCGATAATGGGAGTATAAGACTATAGGTACGACTGACTTTATTAGTATGATACATAATATACATTGACTTAAACAGACACCATAATCATCCTTGTTATGGATGCGTCGTTAAATAAAATGATTATTTACATCAATCAGACACCGTCACACCATTCTTAGCCGTCACACCAGTCGTCTAGAACATGTTTGGCTCTACATACAATTCTAATATAGCGCATGTATATATATATTATATAAGTAGGTATAAAACGCTCAATCTGGGACAATGGACCATAACATAGCTCAAAATCACCCACCTAATAGGTTACCGAAACGTATTTTTAATCTATAACCAGGTTAAAAATAACCCAATTCCTACACAAACCTAAACCCCTAGGTCAAACATCAACCAACAGACTAAGAAAAAAGCCAGGAAATTTCCAATAGTTTCAATGATGAGCCACAATTCATCCACAAAGCCTCTGGTTGAAACGTCAGCCAATAGGTCAAAAGTCACGGGAATTTCCAATAGTTTCGATGATGAGTCATCACGTGACCACCAAGTCTTCATTATCAATCCATGAATTAAATGACTCAGTATAACCCAACCACTTCACCAGCGACTTCTTTCCCCGTTTCCTGATAACTTTTTCTATTCTAAATATTTCTTCAGTAGTCTTCTGTAGCGCCTGTTCGTATAATGAGCCCTGTATTTCCTCACCATTATAATCAGTGATCTTATAAGTTGGTGGATCCGTGTATTTAATATTTGAAATTGTGAAGATCTCTTCCGTCCATCTCGGTGTAAAACCTTTTTCAAAGATGTTCTTCTTCTACGTTATTCTAACTTTATCACCGATCGAAAACCCGGGTATAATAGGTTCCGAGATCTCTCACCGTATAAGTTCATCCAAACTACCTTTTCATTCATTTTCAAACTAGCTTTAGAGGGTGTCATTTTAATGGAAGAATGCCTAGTTTCATTATAATTACTAACCATTTCATCCAACACATCGATAAATCGTCTAATTGAATTAGCTGTAAAATACTTAAACATTTTTTCACGCATTGTTCTATTCCAACGCTCAACAACGCACGACTTTTCTTCGTTCTCCGTAGAATACAACTAGACTTATTTCTTAACGTCTTTATTATAAAATTCTTTACCTTTATCCGTCCAAACCTTGCCTGGTCTTCGACCGCTCTAGAATATTTTCACGAAGCCACTAGCCGTAGATTTTCCACTCTTATCATGTAATGGTACAATTCAACCTTACTTGGAAAACACATCTATTACGGTTAGTAAGTATTTCACGCCATCGTAATCTTTAGCGAAACTCTGCATATCGACTAAATCAGCAGCCCATATATCATCTATTCCACCAACGTACACCTTCCTCTTCCTAAAACGTCTTACTACAGGCTTATGTAACTCATCCGCGAGTTCATCAGTCCATTGTAATTTTAGGCTTTTTTAAAACCTAACCCGAGACTAGCTTTGCTAGATAATATAGGTTTTACAAGACTTCTTTCTATACCCTCTCGTAAGCTAGGATTATGAATATTATTCAACTCATTAACCATCACTATATCAGCGACATTCTTAGAAGCTGTATCGGAGTGCTGGCCGTACGCTAAATCATGATGATATGCAGCGTTGTCGACTCTATTGACGGGCTTCGACCAATCCTTAGGAGTTCCATCGGAATTAAGCCTCAAATCAAGTCTAGTATCAGGACCAGTAAACGAATGTCCCGGCAAGTGCATCTCACCTGGATATTTAGCCCACGACAGCTTAATACCGCTGGTAACCGGATTTAAAGATCCAACTAAATCACCACCTTCAGAAGACTTCATGAATTGTGTCTTTGTCTTTCCACATATATCACATGTACCTTTAAGCATTGACCTTCCATTCTTCGTTGTAACATTCTGGGTACTTTTAGTTTCAGTACGAGTTTTACACTTTACGCAATACATCCTTTTTAAATACAATTAGATATATTTAAAATGGAAGTCAAAGATTTATCGTGGAACGACGTATTATCTAAGAGATTCAATAATCCTCTTTTACCTAGAAGTATAAGAGGGTTGATCGTAGGAAAGTCTGGATGCGGTAAGACGACTTTATTGTTGAACCTACTTTTAAGACCTGGCTGGCTAGACTACGACAATCTGCAAGTATTCGGAAGATCTCTCTTTCAACCAGAGTATAAAATACTCAAGCAAGCATATGAAGGAAAAATACCGAAAGAATCCATCATCGGGCTATTCAATTGCCAAGAGACCGTGAGACTAAAGTTCCGCCGGCCTTAGTAGTTGAGGCAATGGCTAAACACTTGTATAAAAAATCTGATATCTGCTGTAAGTTCTTCGAATCATCTGAAGACGTGCCAGATCCGAGAGACTTGAATCGCGAAAAGCCAAAGTCATCGTTTTACATATTATTTAGTGATAATAGTTCGCGAATAAGGACTCGATTCAATCCGCTGATTCAGTTCGATAAAGATAAAAACTACGAGACGGCTCTTGTCAATCTGGATACATATTTTTCATTCCCAAACATCGATGAGACTAACAACAACTTTTCGTATTCGCAGAATGGTGGAGGTATGTGTGTTACTATAACCATTCCTGAAGGCTGCTATGAAATTACAGATATTAACGAATACGTCCAGAGAATCATGAAAGAAAACGTGCATTATGATATGGTTAACGAAGAATACAATATTAAGATAGAAGCAAACAGCAATACGTTAAAGACTGTTGTACATATAGCTGATAATTACATGGTCGATTTTTGGGCGTTGAACTCTATCGGAAAAGCCCTCGTTTTCGATAGACGGCGTTATTCAGCGGGTTACCAGGAATCGGAGAATATAGTGGCCATAATGAGTGTCAGTAATCTGAGGGTAACGAGCGATATTATCGGGGCTTCCTATAGCAACGGAACGACTCATAATATAATCTATTCCGTTTTCCAGAATGTAGGGCCCGGCTATAAGATTATCGAAACGCCTAGGAATTTGATATATCTTCCAATCACCCTATCCACGATTCCGACGATGGAAACGTCTCTCACAGACCAAAATGGCCAACTAATTAATCTACGAGGTGAGGAATTAGCGCTGAGGTTTCATATAAGAGAGGCTTAAAAGTTTTTATAGTTTTATATAAAATGAGTCGATACAAAATGTCAAAGTTAATATTTCGGAAGGACAAAAAGACAAAATCAAAAGATCTCTACAAGCGGGAACCGGCGTTAGCATTGGGTTAAAGCACAACGATTTAAGTGGAACCCACGTTTTGGCTCTTACACAGGCGCAGGTTAACAAGTTAGCTAAGGCGTATCAGGGTGGAAAAGGTGCGACTATCAAAATGAGTAAAACGCAATTGATACATAATGCTAAAGTCGAAGGTTGATTTATCGGCGCCATTTTACCGTTTCTAGCAGCTGCCGGTAAATTTCTGCTTTCGAGCGGGTTACCTAGCTTGGCAACGGGCGCATTAACAGGAATAGGTGCAGCGTCCGGATCAAAAGTCACCGGATCAGGTGGTGCAATACATCTCAATAGTCGAGGTAAAAACTACCAGATAGTGCAACAAGGGCATGGTCTTTACCTGAAGCCATGGCAAGGTTCTGGACTTGATGGTGTGGGAGAAGGTCTGTATCTGAAAACAGGTTCTGGTTTCGTAAACGACGAAGGACTTATCCTTGGACCAGATTCACCGTTTAAAAACATTCCACTTCTCGGATTGTTACTATAATTTTTTTCCTATCTCAGCTTAAATAAAAAGTCATTCCAATATAAAATGTATCATTATCCGATTCACAAAATGGGGTGGACGAAACTCAAAACTGAAAAATCTACGAGTACACAACCGAGATCCGTCACGTGGAAGGCGTGTGAAGGTATGTGGGATGTCAAGTATAGACCGCAAAGACAAATGGGTGGCTTAAGATGGGAATTTTTTGCTCAATCTACAGTAACTATTCATTCACAAGAGACGGTTGTTTTACCGTTAGGCTTAGGTGTCCGAATGACTAAAGGATCGTGTAAGGTTTCACTCCATTCGGAATTTTTAGAAGCGGGGTGTCGCCTGCTGAGCGGTACCGTTACTGGATTCATGGAAGACATTTTACTCGATATTAAGAATTTTAGAGATCTTGGAGCTGTCACCATAAACGAAGGTGACTCATTATGTTATGTCGATTACCGCGTCAACGAATAGAACTTGAATTCCATTTTAAAAATATTCTTCGATATTACAAAATGGAATTGAACAAAGCAAACACCTATCGCCTTCAGAAAATATCTGAAATTCAACAGGAAATCTTACGAGAACGCGAAAATAGAGAAATAATCTGTAAAAAATATCAAAAGAGTGTTAAAGTAGTCGATGCGTTGGGGGGTTTGCTTGCCCTTATATCTTCTGGACTCGGTGTATTAGGCGTAACTTTTCTAAGTACCGTTGTAGCCGCACCAGCCGCAACAGTCGTGGTAGCTTTAATCGCTGGAGCTGGAGCATTGTGTTTGATAGGAAACCAAATCCGTCGAATATTATCGCTGCGGCAAAACAAACATGCAAAGATCAGGACTATAGCCGAAGGGAAACTCAATTCGATCAGCGACCATGTTTCGAAAGCCTTAGATGATAATAACATCTAAGACTTGGAATATTCTGTTATTCTAAGTGAATTCGAGAAATTTAATGAAATGAAGAAAGAGGTAAGAAGTAAAAGCAATGCCAACATAGATGAAACGACGAAACAAACGTTCATTAGGGAAGAGGCATTCAAAAACGTATTGAACACAAAGTGAACGTAAATTTACGTTTTATGTTTTACGTTTGAATATTATGTTTCCAAGTTTAAAATGTCGTTTCTAAAAATCAAAGACCCAGCCAAACGTGATTTTATCGTTGAGAACTTTCTCAAGACGAAGCAAGATATCAGACAAGCTACGTTATCCGACAAAAAAGGGGACATTGGGCTTACTCGAGAATTAACAAAAGTGTAAAAACCGATAATCGACTCGCAGTTTGGAATATCCAAAGAATTAGGTACTATAAAAGAGAACTCTATGGCGACAACTGCCGCGCTTCGAGCATTGCCAGCATCAATATCGACATCGTTGAAAGCGATTCAATTCCCACAATATCCCTCAAAGTGTTTGAGGACGATCCAGTTTCATATATTAGAATTTTGGAATTAGGTGATATAGCAATAAAATATTTAAAAGAATACGCTGCAAACAAGAAGTCGACGGATACGACCTTCGGAATATACTCTAAAGATGGTTGATTTCACATCGGGGACAGCCCAATCACGATCGAAGGTGATGATATAACTATCGGAGATGTTACCTATAAGGGAACTCCGGGACTTTGGGAGTTATTGACCAGGGCAAAACCAGACAAGACGATATACGACATAAACGATCTCAAAGACTTGAGTGAGATTTTGACTGTGACAAACGCAATCCGTCAACCTGAGAATCCGAACAAACCCAAGTCGTCTAGAAGCGAAAAATATAGGGAAATCATTAAGCCGATATGGGAAGGGAGGTTCTCAACGGGCGAAGGTGTCGTAGTTCTTCTGCAAGATCCTAATGCGCTAGTGGATATTTTAACTCTTCGATTCGCTAGCTTCAGAGCGGGAAATACAGGATTAAGAAACGAGATAGTTGGTATCTGCGATGAGTTACTTCCACAAAACGCGATAATTGCGTTAGAGTATAAAAATTTAATGATACAATTATAAAATGATTGTCGTAACTAAGAGAAGATTTACTAAATGATACGTCGTAGGAGGCGCTGGAATATTTGATACGATATAAGGATTTTTCAAAAGAATGTTATCTTCGAATGCGGCAAGACAGCTAGCAACAACCGCATTAAGGGCTGGGAAAGACGCTGCAACGGAGGTTGGAAGAAAGGCCATAGATGTTGGTAAGATCGTTGCTATCAATGCTGGAAAGCGATTGGTGGATAAAGCGGCGGCAAAGATGTTTAATCCACCATCGCCGCAATCAGCCGTACTCAGCCAACAGAGCAAGGACGCGTTATAGGGTATAATATATCCCCATGGAAATACGAATATAAATAATTTACTATCCGGTAACGGCGGCGCCGTGTCGATCCAAGATTTAGTGCGTGGATCTGGAATGAAGTTGGCTTAAAATATTTTATTGCTTTATTAAAAATGCAGTCAGATATTCTAAGATTTACTGAAAATACTATTATAGGCGAGGGAGTTGAAAGATACGAATGGCACGAGTACGAGCCGGTAGCGGGAACTAATCTGAACAGCTCTGGGGAAATTCGCTTAAATATCGAACTTTTCAATCTTTTCAGCCACCCCTCCGAGTCATACCTGTTTTTCGAAGGTAGACTGACTAAAGCAGATGGAACAGATTACGCTAATGCCGATGCTGTGGCTATTACCAACAACGGGCTCATGCATCTTTTCAGCCAAATAGCGTATTCCCTGTCGAATCACGACATCGAAAGCGTGTTTCATCCGGGGCAAACCACAACTATGCTAGGGTTGCTGAAATATCCCAACGACTTCGCTCTCGCACAAGGACTTAACCAATTATGGACAAAAGACACAACCGCGACTGCCGTTATAGCCGACAACTCTGGATTCGCGATCAGACAGGCATATCTCATTCAGAAACCAACTGCCAAGGGCACATTTAGCTTCATAGTACCTCTGAAGCACATTTTTGGATTCTGTGAGGATTACGATAAGGTAGTCTACGGCATGAAGCAGACTTTGACGCTCGTTCGCAAATCCGACGACGACGACGTCTTCAGGTTGGCCGCTGCAGCGGCTGGCAAAGTCAACATCAATAAAATTTTGTGGTTTATGCCTCATGGTCACTGCGGCCGACATAGAAAAAGTGCAGCTGTATAATACGATCGAATCAAAGGCAACATTAACAGTAGCCTATCGAGCTCGTCTTTGCGATACCATAGCGGTTACTCACTCTACCACATTCAGTTGGCGACTTAGCGTACAGACATCACCGGAAAAACCGAGGTATATTATCGTTGGATTTCAAACGAATCGACGCCTTACTCAAGAAGCTAATCCATCAATTTTCGATCATTGCGATATTAAAAACATGTACGTGATGATGAACCAAGAAAGATACCCAGCAGTCGATTACAACCTATCATTCCCGAATCAGCAGTTTTCGAGAGCTTATAGAGACGCCGCGACCTTAAGCGTGAAATTCTATGGGATGGACCAACTCGTGACTCAGAGCAACATTATGCCGGTTGATTACAAAGATTTATATCCGCTGTTCGTTTTCGATGTAAGTAAACAACCAGGGCGGTTACTGTCATCTGTCGTAGACATCCAGATCAAGGCCACTTTCAATGCTGCGGTACCGCTTGGAACGGATGCTTATGCAGTTGTCATTTCAGATAAATTGCTAAACTTGCAATCAGACGGTCAGAAGTTGAGCGTTGTATATAAAAGAAAATATTTTCTAGTAAAAAAGCATGAAACTCTCACAACTGAAATCGCTAATGAAGGAACACGGTATAAAAGGCGCAAGATTTATGAACAAGCCGGATATGTTAAGGATACTCGTTGAGAAAGGTGTTTTACCAGAATTAGAACTACCAGAAGAGAAGGTGCTGGTGAAGGAGAAAAGGGAAGTACTACCCAGATACGAATATCTAAAAACGATTCGTAAAAATCCGATAAGCGTTGAAATGTTCGACAGAGATACGAACGAAACCACCACTTACCCATCGTTGTATAAGGCAAGTATGGCGTTCAAAATCGGTACGAACACGATACAGGACAACAACGGTAAAATGGGGAAAAATAGATACGAGATCCGTATGTTGACATAAAGTTTTATCCTGGCTAATAAAAATGGGAACTCGTAAATTTATAGATTTCGAAACTTTGGAAGAAGACGTAGTTTACACAGTTAAAACGAAGCAATATCTGTACGGTACAGTAGGCTATTTCTACCTGAATACGGTAGAGGCGCCGGATGAGACGGAATACTACATGAGCGTATTCGAGGTGTCGTGGGATACGCCCATTCACGACAAGCTGGAAACGGACAAGACATTTACCTTTACAAAAACGAGGATATAAACGGAACCAGGTTACAGCACGGGTTACAGTATCGTGGTATCTGAAGATAACGAAGTTGTTGATCTTGTGGTTTAAATTTTCAATGATGTTTCTCATTGAAAATTTTAGTCATCATACACGAATAACTGCATCACGCTTAATCCTGGCTTTCCCGATTCAGCCTGGAGGAAAATTAGCCTATAGGTCTGATATTTTCCAACTGAATCGATTAAGAATTCTTGGTAAGTATTTAAGCGACGTGTGAATAATAATCCTCTTGTCCTTTCATAATAGTATGCGAGTATCCTCCAGGCGGCAATCCTTTCGTTGCTTTTTATCTCCCCCTCAGGCCGATCTTCCAGATTCTTACTGCTGTTGGGCACTCGATAGATATCCACGGTCCTAAGCCGCCCTCCGACACCCATTCTCCTTCATCTTTGAATGCATGAAAGGCTTTGTTATGCGGAGATGAAGCACTGGCGTTCGCTTGAAAACCATAATTACTAGTGTCCGAAGTTAATCTCGGCACATAACCGACGTGACATTTTCTTCCTCGTGTGAGATCGGCCAGCGTTGGTTTCCACCGTAGCATGCAGACGGCGGCTGTTTCAGCACCAGGACTCGTGGATATAATATGAGATCTCCAATACGCGTAATTGGTTGAAGGGGGAAATGTAAACTCCGTCAAAAACAAAAATGGAGGATATCCTTCCTTAAATAGGTTAGAATATCTGTAAATGCTATTCCGTCGTTACTAACTTGAACTTTCCAACCAGTAATTTCTTCGTTATCAAAACGGCCAGCGATGATGTAAAATCCCGACATTGATAGAGGAATGGGATACTTCATCTGTATCCAAACATTTGCGGTTGTTTCGGAGACCCAAATGTCGGGGTAGTGAGAAGCGTTTTGAAAAGCCCTCCTCGGATGAATTAATGACCGTGCACACTGCGATATTCGGTAGCGCTGGCTTCGTAAGTTAAACCGTTTATTATCGTTGTATTAGAAGTCATGGTTGGAGCCGCTGTCACGAATGCACTCAGGTAATCGCTGGCAGAATTATTCGTTATCGCCTGATTGACTAAGGTTTCAACTTGGCCAAAGCTCGCAGCCTGGCTGGCGATGACTGGTGGATGTATGTCAGTCTGTAAACCTTTTATCGAGTGATCATTCATATTTAAATCACCCTCCAGTGCGTTCGTTCCATCTCTTTATAGAAATGTATTACTCGCTTGAGATAGAGAGATAGAGTAACACCTCCAGAAACTATTCTTTGAGTTGATCCAGTATCAGTTCGTCCAAATTTATCAACAGGCACCTTTTATATATATATATATATATTATTATTTAATACAATTCGTTTACGACTTTTTGAAATTTGCAACCATCGTTGATCGTCTTCTTCAATATATATAGACATAAATGACCGCAAAACGCTTGGTCGTCTGGTTGTATTCGTTCGCCGTTGTAGAATAGCGGCCTTTGTAGATAATTTATCAATTCAGTAGGAGGAGAAAGTCCGTAGCTGTCGAAATAAATTTTATCATTGGCGCGCTTGATCCAACACGTCCAATGCGTTCCTTTACCGTCAGAATCGTCTAGATTAAGGATGCCACATTCATTCGCTCTCTGCCTCTTCGGCAACTCGTCTCTTAGAAAAACTCCTCTGAAATTATTTATATTTAGTTTCCTCGCCGCTTCGATTAGATCAACGTTCGACAAAGCAATATTTGGTAGCGTTACGCCTTCGACATCGATTAGTCTAGTGTTCATTTTATATTCGTGAATAATGTCCATATGCTAAAGTGTGAATTCCATCTTGCTGAATCATTCGTTTATCATCTTCCGCTGAGAGGGCTACCTTGTTGACTTCTTCGGTGTAGATATCGTGAAGATGCGACCGAATGACATTCATCTTTCTTGATTGTTCTCTCTTGGTGAACAAGCAGTCTTTGTAATCTTCTTGAGTGATTGATTTCTTAACGACATTCTTCCTGACACTTTACATTTCTTGTGGTCTACTCCAGCCATCTTGTACAGTGTCTATCTTAAACCTACAAACTCTTCGATCTGTTTACCAGCTGCTTCATCTTTGAACATGCCAATGACCTTTTTGTTGATGCCAGTTTCTATACCAGAGGGATGGTCTTTAGGAGAGTCGCTAGTGTCGAACCTACTTCTAATGTCGGGTGCTATATCGGCGTAGAAGTCTTCAGCCTTAATTTCATAGGCCAAAGAATCTGTATCTGTAAAAAGTAACTTTGCTCTATCTTAAAACTTTTTCTTGATGTCTTGATGTAATTATAATGAAAATCGTACATTATAGTTTTACTCAAGTCTAAAATACACATACCAAGATATATAGGCTTGTTGTAACATAGCTTCGTCCGTTTCATGTGAATGGCGATTAGATTTTCGTCAGAAATAGTTTGAGTATCGTAACTCGTTCTCTCTGCTAGCTTGAGGGCTTGCTTCTCGGTGCAAACCAATTTTATGTCTACACGATTCTCAATATTCTCAGACGTCTTACCAAACACACTATTGTTCATTAGTTTGAAAAAGTCTTTTTCGAAATCGTTGGTCGCTCTGGTCCTCAGATTAGTATTTAGATCTATATACTTTTTCAACCAAGCACTTTCTTCAAATTTAATTCCACGATGAATTTTCATTATCTTCAAACCCAAACTTTCATACTGCTTTAAATTTTTGTAATGGACTCTATATTTTACTTTATTACTCAGGTTTGGAATGAGTTCTGACACATCCGATCCTTTAGCTTCTACGCTCTCAGGAGCAAGAGGATAGTCGTTGTGAAGCTCGTGCAATTCTCTAAGATATTCCAAATCGACTCCTAATATACATGGCGAAGATCTCCAATCGTTTAGCTCATCGTTACCCATCCACTGGAACCCATGAGTTGGTAGATTCTTACACATTCCCCATCCGTACAGGTTGTTCGCGTCTAAATAGGTTAGGAACGACGAAGGTTTGCTGCTGTCAAACATAGACGTGTACTTATTGTTTGCCTGTCCATAACGGTGTGAAATGGTGCTAACACCTCCCCTTATCCCATGCTTAACCATTAGTATCATATTATAGTCGCTCAACAACTCCAACTTTACTCCCGTCAACTTTAATGCGGCGTCCCAAGCAAGACCTGGAGAAGTATAATACCAGGCGGGATCTAGGTCATAGTTCTCACTGTATACATCTCTAAAATACTCAAATACATAAGCAAGCAGGAGAACATCAGTCACATTATATATATCGTGGTATTCTCTCAACGTCTTGAATCCGAATTCTTTCCAGACCATCTGTGCATGGTTGTAGTCTTCGTCACTAATGCCTGAGTCGTTAAGTATTGAGTAGAATGCTGACTTTGATGGTAGTTCTGTTTCGTTCCGTCGCTCGACGGAATCAACATAATCGTAAGGATATAATCCTTTTCTAAGCAAGAGATCGAGCTGATTACCAGAATAGTGCTTGCTTATATTCTTACACTGATCTTTCCTCAGGTTCTTCGAGAAAGCGTCTAGACTCGATGCCATGAATCTAAAACTATCGATGAAACGTAATTCTCGTTTAACTAATATTTCCTTATTTTCTTCATTAGTAAATTTATCGACTACGACTTCTCTGCTAAACGAGATATACTTTTCTTCGTTGTTAGGAATGCAGCTAATCTTTTCGTTATCATCACCTCGTAATTTCTTTACGAATAGATGACTGTCGTAACCGGATAGATTATGGAAAAATACTGGGAAAAACTTGGGAACTATATAATTTAGATTACAATTCTTATGAGCGGCGCCTCTATACTTTCCAGTTAAATGGCAATGGTCTCTAACTCGATCTTTACCCAGTTCGCCTTCGCATACGTGACAAACGATAGCGCAATCGAATAGCGCCTGTTCTTTCTTTCCGAATATCATTCTCTTTGGAAATTTAATTCGATGATAAATATCTTTTATATTATCTATAAGAGTGTTTACGAATATCTGAGCTACATCATCGTCTTCGCTTTTTGCTGTGAAAGTTATGGAAGCTTTTGAATATAGGTCATCATCAAAACATTTTATATAATAGCAGAAAGAACTTGGGAAGTGTTTTTGATATCTGTTGGTGTCAGACATGCTGGGATCTGGTTGACAAGTGTCTATAGGTTTAATGAAAGATTCGAAATCGGCGTACACGACAAAGAGAACTCTCATCTTTCTATAATAATTTTTTTAATTCAACATAGTTCCCGGTTCTGGAAGTTCTATCTTTCGAGCGGTGTGTTAGGAACAGTACTCGGTGTGTTTTTTAATGACTCTAGCTCTCTGTATCCTATCAAACACCGCTTACAATAGTGCATCGAAGTGTATGAGTTTGTGTTATGAACCGCCATCAGTCTGTTGAAGTTCTTTATCCAACAATAATGCTTCTTTTGTTCGTCAGAAATAAGTAATAGGTACATCCTGATATCGCTCTCGTGCTTCGATAAATATAGTGTGAATAGGTAAACATCTTTCTCATGACCAAAAACATTAATACTAATATTATTATTTCTCTCAAACTTACTTATCACATTAGCATCAGCTGCGACTGGAAATTCAATGCTGGACCAATCAAGTTCCTCAGACTGCTTGATTAATTCTTTCGTAATTCTTTCCGGATGTTCCTCAATGGGGTTTAAAGCTCTCGTTACACACTACATGAAACATTCCTCGTCTTCGTTCTTCATATTAACAATAGCCTTTTTACTCGCTAGACATTTCGGTAGTGGATTGTAAGAACTACCCTGCAGCGGTTTATAAACGACCGTGCTGATTTCTAAATTTTGAACCGCTCTAAGTCTCCAGTTACTACCACGCATCTGGAAGGCAGCCATTGATTCTAACATTTTATCTTTCGCGTTGTTATAAATTTCGCTGGTGTCGGTGGAGTCTAAAATCACCTCAGTTTTTGAAACGAACGGAAAATCCTCGGTATCTACTTGCCCGGATTTCATATCAACGCGCTCCATTGTGCAGGTGAAGACAAAGTTGACTTTAGTCTGTCGATTTCTAGACAAAAGATCTTCCAGTTGTGGTTGAGCTGCTTTGAGAAAAGATGTGGTGTCAATTCCGTTTGAGCCTTCGACCGTGTATTGTTTCGTGAAGCCCTTGATAGCTGTGGCCGTCTCTTTTATTTCGCGTGCTTTCATAAGAATTTTACTGAATATAGAATTCACTTTGGCATTTAGTGCTTCTATCCTCTCATTCACCTTTCTCTTTGGTTCTTCAGGTATGTACCCTTCAATCCACTTTGCGAACGTATTAATCCCGGACTTTGTATTATCAAGGACTTTTCGTATCCCTGAGACCGGTACGGAAGCGAGTGTTGGGATTCCAATCTCGGGAACGGGTGCGTCCAGCAAACTAGCATTGAATGAGATTGGCACAAAATGTGAGGGGATGAGTGTTTGAGACACATTAGCTTCAATTTTAGCAATCAAATCCGCTTTACGCAGTCTCGTATAACCAACCATACCTTTCTGTTTCGCAATTTTTCTTAGTTCGATCACAGTCTGCTTCGAGTATTCCATTTTACATTGGAGTGGCATTCCTTTAAGTCGAAGTGAGAAAATATTTTCATCCATTTTATATTTGAAAGAATTTTGGTTTGTTTGTTGAACAATGACTCACCATCGAAACTGCTGACTCATTATCGAAACTATTGGAAATTCCCGTGACTTTCTACCTATTTGCGGACGATTTGACCTAGGGCTTTGGTTTGTGCATGAATTGTGGCTCATCATCGAAACTATTGGAAATTTCCTGCCGTTTTACTTAGTCTGTTGGTTGATGTTTGACCTAGGTATTTAGGTTTGTGTAGGAATTGGTTATTTCTAACCTGGTTATAGGTTAAAATACGTTTTGGCAACCTATTAGGTGGGTGATTTTGAGCTATGTTATGGTCAATTGTCCCAGATTGAGCGTTTTATATCTACTTATATAATATATATATACATGCGAGTATACATATGTGTATGTGCATATATGTATATATATAATGCAAATATCTCTAACAACATATGTATACATACATACATACATTCATACATACAAACAAACAAACAAACATACAAACAAACATACATACATACATAAATACGTACATACGTGCGTGCGTATGCATGCACGTATGTACATACGTGCATGCATACGCACGTATGCATACGCACGCATGCATGCGTGCGTATGCATGCACGCATGCATGCGCATATATACGCATATATACGCATACATGTATGTATGTATGTATGTATGTACATACGTACATAACATATATACATACGTACATATATACATATATAAGTATCAGCATAACATTATTATGCGCTTATTATGTAAGATATACATATATATATACATATATAGGATCGGACCGTTTCATATATAGAAACATAGTCTAGACATATTGGGCATTAATTATAATTCGAAGCTCACCTGTGTGTGGTAATGGACAAATAAATAGACTGATAGGCTACGCACTAGGGCGACCTAAGAGTACCTTATCACAGGCGTGCCTACAGTCAATAGACAACGATCGCGTATCCTAGTCAATAATTTTATGACATCAGCAATACTTAGGCCTATGCATAAACAAACCATGTTGCTATGATGATTTGCATAGTAATAAGCTGTGGCAGTGCAGCCAAATTATCCATTGTTAACTTGCATGTAGGCCTATGTATGAGCTTCTGGAAACCGGATTGTGCGAACGGACAAATGCCCCCCCCCCCCCCGAAAAAATCTCCGGACAAAACCTCCAAGCTAGGACGAGTGTAGGACTAGGACATTTGCCCTCCGATGTCCTAGCTTGGGGTTTTGTTCTGGGCAAGTGTCCGGGGGCAAATGTCCGTAACAGTTAGGCCATCAAAACCCCTCTGGCAGCACACCACAACGGCCTAGTGCGCACAAAACAAAAACACGACATTATCTATATACCAAACTATGATATGTAATATGATAATCAGACCATATCAAAAATTATATAATATACAATATATATTCATTCATTCATTAAAAAAATTTATATAGGGCCCCTACTGAGGAGCGCTCCCGACTCAACCCCGGCTGAAATTAGTAAAATGCATAAATCTGAATGAACCCTGAATGGTAGCCCATTCCATGCCATTGGCCCAACAACAGAGAAAGCGCGATGCTGTAGCGTACGGTGAACAAGGCGTTCACCCTGCGTGGAAGAGCGGAGAACACGTCGTTCCTGCACGCCCATGGTAGAGCTCTTGTAAATATGTAGGGGCGGCACTTAATAGGCACCGCCGCAACAAAGCAGAAACGCGGTACACAATCCGCTGTGGGAATGGGAGAGGTAGCCAATGCAGGACACCTAACATATAGTCAATGACATGACCGAACTTTGGGATACGGCCAATGAGGCGCGCGGCAGTGCGCAGGACCCGTTCCAAGCATTCCAACCGCCCAGCCGGGAGGCCAGCGTAGAGCACCCTCAGCACCCAGCAATAGTCAAGACGAGTGACAGTAAAAAAATTGATCAGGGTAGTGGTCGCGTTGATGGTAAGAGAGCGGGAAATAGCTCTCAGCTGGACCGAGCTGACGCATGCAGCTGGTACAATCAGCCTGATAGTAACAGCTGCGACAGAGCTGATGAATGTGTGCTATGAATGTGAGTTCCTGGTCTACAGTGACACCTAGATCGCGTACAGTTGTAGAGAATTTGAACTGCGGAACTCAGTGGCAAGGGCTGCAAGATTGAGTTTTGCGAGCTATTAGCGCGTGCTAGCCAGATGAATTGGGTCTTGGATGGGTTGAGATGCAGGCGGTTCAACGACATCCAAGCCCCAAGAATATCCAGCGCTAGGCTCACGGCTCGGACTGTGGG